>BGNK01000239.1:161373-238021 GCA_003297005.1 Symbiodinium sp. clade A Y106 | reverse complement strand
CACCACCCTTTCCGGAGCTTGGAACCGACTTGATGCTTTCCTGTTGTCGCTCTTAATCAGGGGTTTTCAAGCAGAGTTTTCCACTTTATCTGGGGGCGTGTATGCTCGATGTCTATGCTTTGTCGGCATGTCCCCAGAAACTCCAAACCCTAAATGCTTTTGTGGACAATATGCTTCGGTTCAGGTCGGAATTTCCGTGCAAGGGCTGCGGCAGAGAGTCTGTCGAAGCACTTACACAGGGCACAATGTTGTCGGAGTGCACATGGACCTGGATTGTTTCCCCTGTAAGTAAAGGCTTTCGGGTTTATGGGATGTTTGTGGTGCAACGGGCGCAGGGGTTAGGATTCCCTCCGGAGGCTTTAGTGTCGAACACGGGGTTGATACCCTTTCAGGGGCACACCAGGGGTCCTTGGTCCTTGAGGTTTTCAGGTCTGGAGTCTGGAGGTTTGCCCCACATTCCCAGATTTGTTCAAAGTGGTCCCGTGGGAGCAGTAGGGATCCGGTCGGTGCTTTGTCTGTCTGGTGCTTAGTAGGGAATGGGGGAATGGATCCCTACAGTGGTCCCTATATCATCCGCAATAATAGTCTCCATAATCCATTCTCCCATTCCCTACTACGAACCAGACAGTTGTTTGGTTTGGGGTTGTATCTCTTGTGCTTCCTTTGGCAAAGCCTCGGGTACAAGCAGACCGTGGAGCACGAATGTACAGCAGTTGTATGGAGCCAGCAGAATAGGACGCACATATCACGCCCTGGTGTAGAACACCTCTACAATCTACAATGCAAAACACGTAAACAGTTTAAAACCAACACGACGTGCACAACGCGAAACCTTGAGGTTAGACCCTTCCATTCGCCTGGCAGACATAAATGCCTGGAGCTGGGTGATTGTACGGGCTTAAGGCTGATGGCTTATGGTTTGGCGTCAAGGTCTTGGGTGTTTATGGGTTCTGAAGTTTGTGATGATTGAGTTCATTATTCGGGGCCAGAGTCATGGTACACGTTTTGGCGTCTGGTGTTGCTAGCATATGGTGAATGATTGTTGCAAACAAATGGCCACAGGCAATAGCTACAGCAGTGCGAACGGAAGCAGCCGCAGCAGCAGCAGCAGCAGCAGCAGCAGCAACTCTCTTCCTCCTCCTCCTCCTCCTCCTACTAAGAACCATGCATGTATTGCTAAATATGGTCTTGCTACGATGAATAGTGGTTCTTTCTTGTCATAGTTATCACTGTTGTACCATAACCCAAACCCCTAAACACATGAAACCTTGACGCAGCCCCGGTCCCCTCCACCCCCCATAACGATCTAGAGTTCAGTTTTTGCCAAATTTTGAGAATCGGGGTTTCTGCGGTTTCATGGTTTGCCATGCTCATCGATCTGAGGGTCGAGCAATGTCGAGCAGCTCAAGGCGTATGGATGAAGGTGTAAGTTTAGGGCTTAGGGATACTCAGGGCCGAGGGATTCCAAGACAGACGACGGGTCTCTTGGCGACCTGGGAGGATCTTGAGCTGCAAGGCTTAAACACCGGGAGACTTGAACCCCTAGACCCAAAACCCTCCAACCCCACCATGTTCGTACCACCAACCCCAAGATTATTCGCTTTCAGCCTTTCAAAAATCGATCCCTGAAACGCCCTACTTAAGGGAACCCTAAACCCTAAAAAATGCAGACCCTGAGCGGCGCTTCCAGGCCATCCATCGCCGTTGCTCGGTTCCGGTGGGCCTTTGTTGCATCCTGGGTCCGGTACTCGGGCTCTGGGAAGTGCGGGTACTACTTCCTTCAGTGTTTTATTTTTTGTCGGTTTGGGGCTTCGGATTTAAGGGGTCGGGTTCGGAAGTTTTGGGGGTGTGAAGTCAAGGATTTGTTGACTAGTACTGACGCACAAATAATACTCATACGATCCGTGTTGTTCATTCCCTTTCTTGATATTGCAAAGTGTAAGCCAAGTGCACGGCACTGCTCACTGCATGATGTTGCCAAAGAAGCCATACCTGCTGCGGTGATAGTGATGGGACGAGGATGGCGGTGGTTGTTACGACGTCATGGAGACGACTTATGTAGGTGCTGATGATGAGCCACATTGCAATGAGGCGTGCAATGCCTGTGCTAGTGACTGAAGAAGAAGGAGAGTAATAATCTAATACGAAAAACAGGATGATGACAAAGACAATTATACCGAGCATGATGATGCTGATGATGGTGATGGTGATGATGATGATAAAGGGCCCATAATTTTGATCAACCCCCATTTCGTGCTACCCATTAAGCTTTATGGATATCTGGAAGTAGTCTTGCTGCCAGAGGGGCTCTCCTGGAGACTAAAAAAGGCCGAAGCAGGTGGAGGTTGGGGTCCCCAAGCAGCTCATCCTTAATGTGAACCCCAGAAAGTTGGAACATGGATTTAGGAGGATTAGTGCTAGGATCCCTTATACTTTACCTTAAGGGCATGAGGAAAATGATGTTCCAACTTTCTGGCTTCTACTGTAATGATTCATGTCGGTACCTCTGCTTGAAACCGCATGTGCTTGGGATTGAGCGTGTCTTTTGGCGCAAGGTTGCCTCCGGGGGTGTGGGTATTTTTACGTTTTTTTTTTTTTTGTGACGGTTCCCATTCCCATCTCTGCCGTCTTGCCGTTTCTTTTCTTGTTCAGCCGTTCACCTTCTCCAGACCTGGACTTGAAGCCCTGCTCTCTTCGGCTGAGGCTACCCACGGCTGCAGAAGGTCGTCGCTAAGCGGACCCTGATCACGGAGGACGGGGAGGAGGCCGGAAGCCTTGGATGTAGGGGATGGATAAAGGATGACAAGTGCTGGGATCACAGGGTTTAGGGTTTAAAGTTTAGGGCTTTTAGGGTTTGGGGATGACCCCTACCTGCAGGGAATTTTCTCGGGTTCGACTCAGGGTTCGGAGCTAAGCCGATGCAGGAAGCCACACTTAGGCTTCAGCCAGATTGGCTTCGGATGTCATTGCGAATAGAATAGGATGTGGCACTAGGGTAGCACAGGATGGTAGGGCATAGAACTTCAGCATAGTAGAATACAGGATTGTATAGCATATCACAGTGGAATATAGAAATAGAAGTATAGTAGAATAGGTCAACGAACGAAGACAAAACGAACCCATTTCCGCATCCTGAAACCTTAGCCGTGGATCCAGTCCCTTTGACCTACAAGCGCTGATGCACTGCAACCCTGACCTGTAAAGGCTACACATTCCTCTTCCTCCGGCACGCAAAGCCAGGTTCTCTACACCACCAACTTCAAAAGACTCGAAATTCCACAGCCAAGCCTTGACACAAGCCCCAGAAGATTCCCTGCAGCAAAGTCCCTGTTTCGGTTTCCCTAAGCCTTAGACGTAGATGTTTCGGGCTTCCTAAACACTAGACCCTATACCCTGAATCCCCTATTTAGCGGTTAGGGACAAAGCCCCAATCCTCAGCGGCTAGGTCCCGGCCGGCAGGAAGGGCAAGCTCATCGAGCGGGCCTGCAGCTGAGAGGGCAACGGGCAATGACACCGAGAAGTCGTCAAGCGAATCTGGTACCAGGACGGCAAGAATGGTGTAGAACAAAAACGAGTACTAGTATGTGCGATTAGAGTGAGGATCGTGCGAACACAGCAAGGGGAACAGCAGTAGTATAGTGAATAGGAATAGTGGCGATAGCAGAAGGATTGTGGTTCTACTGGCCGTGATCCGAGTTTCAGGGTCACTGGGTTTTTAGGTTCAGTGATAGACAAGCCTTCGCGCATTCATATGAACAAGCACGTAAGCATGGCCAAAAACCAATCCCTGACGATGAAACGAAGCGTGCGTTTTTGGCTATGGCCAGACGTTCTGTCACTTCCAGATTGACTGTTTGGACACAGAGCAAGGTTCCCTTGCCTACCCCTGACTAGATGTACACGAGCATCAAGGGGCGGGCACCTCAAAATGCTGATTGGCAGGACCCGCAACAGAGTGGGCAGATTATTTGGGTCCGGCCACGCCGGATCACCTGCAACCTTGATGACCTTGGGGAATGGTTGTATTTAGCCATCAACACATTGTTCTCACAGTATCCAGGGTTTGTCAACAGTGTCAGAAAGGGCAAGCGAACAGTGCCACAACTACGGAATGCGTGGGAAAAAGGCAGCATGTCTATGGAAACATGAGCAACGGACAGAAAATGCTGCACGGCCGGCCCACAGGCAGCAGTTTGGTTCACCCCCCCGCGAACATCGCCGTTGCTGGCTTCTGCTCGCCCAGGGCATTTGCAGCTGCAGGAGGTGAGTCAGCACGCAGGACACGGCGTGCGATGCAGCTGACAATTAACGCAGGCCTGTCACCGGTGAAACATGCAAGAGTCCCTGCAGAAGTGCCTCCTGGCCGGTGTGATAGTCGTGCCCAAGATGGAAGGCCACCAAGACCAGGATCCGTGGGCAAAAATTATCGTTCGTGTCCAGTGCGGCATTGCGGCAGGGGCCATCGACGGCTTTGTAACAAAGTCTCAGTCGAGTGCTGACAAATCGGCTGCAAACAGCAAGTGACTATCAAGTTCTTCAAGAGCACAACTCATGAGCAAGATGCAACAGCATGGCATTTGCAAGTGCTTTACAAGCCAAACACGCCTTGCGGGCCAGCTGGTAAACCCCAGTACGTAACTCTTGAAACCCAAAACCCGAAGCCCTAAACCCTGAACCCCAAACTCCCTAAAGCCGGAACCCTAAACCCTAAACTGTGAGGTAGGCAAGAGCAACTACGCTGTCGTGAAGTTTTCGCGCCACGACGAAGATGTGTCTCGACTTCCGAAGTCCTTGTTGGGGGCTGAACTGAAGGTTCTTACGGGTTTAGGGTTCAGGGGTTTAGGGTTTTTTTAGGGTTGAGGGTTTTAGGGGTTTAGGGTTTGGTGCTGGTACTTCGGGTTTTAGAGTGTAGGGTTTGGGGTTTAGGGTTTCAGTGCCGAGGGCTGCAGAGACTTATCAGTTTCAGGAATTCACAAACAAAGCCCCCTTGGGGCCCTCTGGCGGCTACTGTAGGATCCCTAGCTTCATGTGCTCCAACTTGGGCCGGGTGCAGTCAGGGTTAAGAGTTTGGGGTTGAGGGCTCCCCGGCCCCAGATGGTCATCCATCATCCAAGCCTTGACTTTCAGTCATGCTTCTGGCACAGCAGCTAGGACCTAGAGTAGGCCCTTATTCCCTTTTTTAAGGGTTCGGGTTCCCTTCTAAGCCCCTTTAAACCAAAAGGGGCACCCTTTTAATTCGTAGGTTACTCTTGGGTCTAGGCAGTAGGTATTCCTTAGTTAAGGGGTGTTGGGCTCCCTTAAACCCTAAACCCTATAGATCCCTTATAGAGTCCCCCTAAAGGGAATTTTGGGAGGCAGAGGAGAGGAGAGTTTGGGGTTCGGGGCCGATAAAGCCCCGAGTCCCCAAAGCCTGGCACCCGGTTAAGATGCAATAAACCATTATACTAGGGGTTTAGGGTTCAGGGGTTTAGGGTTTAGGGTTTAGGGTTTAGGGTAGAATATTTTACTTTGAGATGGTGCAGTATACTACAGCATCTTACATTACAGATATTCTAGTTAGTTATTGTAAATATGTTACTTGAAAATGATGTAATATGATACAATATCTTACACTACAGTATAAGACAAACCCTGCGCATCTGGGGACACCGGACGGCTGGACCCTCCCTGCTGCTGTCTCCTTCTCATGGATCTATTCCGGCGAGGGTGTCGAAACCGAAGGCGTATATAGTTGGCTTCTCTGGCGGGGCGTGTGTGCTTGTTATGTCTGTAGCAATGGGCTATGGATGTATGTACTGGTGTATCGTAGAACCTTTGCAAGAAGTTAGTGAGATCGTATTTGTCTATCAGTCCCGTCGCGAAGAAACCCTAAACTCGAAGGATCCTCTGCAAAGCGAGCTTCTTTTCGTTCGGAGGCTCCTGCTGTAGCACCTTGAGCCGGTCATAAGAGCTGTTCACGTTTGTTTTTGGTTTGTTTTAGGGCTTAGGGTTTAGGGCTTAGGGCTTAGGGTTTAGGGTTTACATAGGGCTTAGGGTTTATGGTTGTGGGGTTCAGGGTTTCGGACTGGAGGGTGGTAGCATGTATGATTCCTGAACGCAACTCCAAACCACAAGCCGGAATATGGATCCCTGAACCTTGACCCAAAGCCCTTAACCACAAGCTCGTATACCTAAATCCCTAAACCCTGAAACCTTCGATTTGTTTCAGAACTTCACACAGGTCTTGGTGCAGCTGGCTGGCAGCCCCGTGCATGAGAAGGCTCCCGGGTTCCACCAGGAGGTTCCCAAAGAAACCCTAAACTTGAAGCCCAAAACCCCCCTAAGGGTGTTCGTGCGTTTCCTTTTAAAGCGTCGTCGTATGGCTTGCTGCAAGTAGGGCTCCTTTTAAGCATTTACGGAGCCCCATGCATGGGGTTTACAGCAATGGTTGGTTGTGGGGTTTAGGGATTCTGTGCGGGGGACTGAATGAGGCGCATGTCAAGAGCAACAGCAACAGCAGGTATAGGACACCCATGTCAGCAGCAACAGCGAAAGCAAGTGTAGGACACCCATGTCAAGACCGCAGCAACAGCAAGTACAAGACAAACTGAACTAACAACTTAAATTAACCCTTAACGACGTGTAACAAGAGCCAGATCCAGTAACTACAAGAGTAGCAGCGACCAGTCATAGGCAAATGAGGACTGAGGGTATCTATCCACTGAAGCCTCAAGCCTGAGCCCTGAAAGCAAAACCTTTCCTGCCCCGAAGCCAAAGGCCTACAAACTCCGAGCCTATATTCTGAGCCATACGAAGCCTACAGCCTCAACTTGCAACCCCGTGCTGCTGGTTTCTAGACCAAGGCTTCGGCGAAATTACCCTAGGCCTCAAAACTTGACCCCAAATCGCAGAGGATGTCGATATCGTTTACGATTCGAAAGACGAGGAGGACAGGCATCGATGTCGGCTCCTTGGGCAAGGGTCTAACTTCGTAGTGATCGGGGCTGCAGTTCGTAATCGATGCACTTGAAAAGTAGAAGTATCCTAAAGCCCCAGCTGCCCAACTAAATACCTGGAGCCCTTAAACCTTAAACCCTAAACCCTAAACCCTAAACCCTAAACCCAACTAATAATGGCTCTTTAAATACCTGGAGCCCCAGGGGTGCCTTTCATGTTTCTTCCACCATTTCTGCGCAAGCGGTGTTTACAGTCTACACCTAACAGTACTCCTGTGTCCCCGTGCAGCGGGCTACGCTCTCCCACTCGCAGCTAGAATCCCCGAATCGGAACTTCAATGCGTTCGCGGGTTCATGTTTATGCATGCTTGGGCATGAAAGTCATGGGGATGTCCCCTGACGTGTTGTAAGTCTTTGTCGCGGCTTGCCTACCAGGCGCTCTTCTTGAAGATCATACATCAGTTCCACTAGTACCCTTAATCTCGAAAATCCCGCAACCCGCACCCGACGCACTCAGTAAACCGGCTCTTCGTCGCGCTGCTCTGGAGCGACCCTGTGGAGAGCAAGTCGCAAGTAGGCGGGCAGACTGTAAACAAAGGCTTATGGTTCATGTACGAAGGTTTAGCCTAAACCCCAAGCCCTGAACCCTGGGCCCTAAACCCCTAGACCTTTCGAATCGTGTTTGGGATATCCTGCCTAACCCTAAACCTGAGACCCTGAACACTCAACTCGAGACCCTGAACCTCTATTCTGGCCCTGATACGGTTGATGGACAAAATCCTGCATGACCACAATAAGGATATATACCATAATTCCCATAGTTTAGGGTCCTTAGGGTCATGCAGGATTTTGTCCATCAGCCGTACCCAACTTGCCGAAGCTCCGCAACTTGTCTGACCCGCCTTGAAGTCAAACTTTGGGAGTCTATGAGTGTAGGGTTTAGGGTCGGGGCTGGGGGGGGTGGGGAGGGGGTGGTATTTTGGCTTAGGCATGTAGGTTGAGGATGCAGGGGGTAGGATTTTCGGTGCAGAAGCCGAGAGGCACCCGACATAGCTCAGGAGATGTTAGGGTTTAGGATTTAGGTTCAGGGTTTAGGGTATAGGGTATAGGGTATAGGGTTTAGGGTAGGGTTTAGGGTTTAGGGTGGGTTTAGGGCACAATTTGAGAGATGTCCCTTGTAAACAACCTGTAAACCACAGCGCTGCTTGCCCAGTGGTGTTGAACCGCAGGAGCCGAATGCTCTTAGAAGTAGAAGCTACATGCTCTACACCCTGAAACCCTAAACTCTGAAATCCTGGAAACCCTTTAACCCTAAACGCCCCTAAACCCTTATATAAGACGTTAAGCCCTACCCGTAAACCTGGAATTCTTAAGTTTAAGATCCATCCCTAGAGCCAGCTTCCCAACCCCCTACGCCCCAAGGCCTGGTCCCCATTCAATCCATGGCCCGAAACCCTAATCATAATCCCAGTATAAGATTAGTACTGACAACGAGAATAATATTAGTCATGGGACTAACAACAATAATGACAGCAACCATATTAATCCTAATAACAAGGATAAACATATAATTTTACTCACAAGAATGAGAATACCTAAGGCTAAACCTCAACGAGAGATCGCAAGCCCTGACTCGACCCATCAGGGCCTAGCAAGCGGGGTGCTGGCACCTGTTTTGATGCGTCGGGGCGCTCGGCACTTTCGAAGGGATTAGGGGAGCCCTGGGATTGGTGGCTTGGGTCTTTTATAGGGTTTAGGGTTTAAGGTTTTTTATAGTAGAGAAAAGAAAGTTGGCACGTTAGTGCCACCTCATGCCCCTAAAGCTGTGGTCTACGGAATCCTTGCGCGAATGATCCTTAAAACCCACGCCCCGGCTGTCTGGGGCTCAGAGTACGGTGGAGGATCATAGTTTCTATAATTGCCTATAGTCTCCATTGTAGTTCCTTTTTCTGGTTTAACCAATTTTATATTAAGGATCCTAACAGGCAACCCCAAAAAGGAACTACCATGGAGACTATACTATACAGTAGAAGCCAGAAAGTTGGAACATCATTCTCCTCATGCCCTTAAGGAAAATGATAAGGGATCCTAGCACGAATCCTCCTAAAGCCATGTTCCAACTTTCTGGCTTCTACTATAGGTGAGCTATGGAGTACTAAACTGACTATCCAAGCCACTGCAAGAAGCTGGGGCTGAGAGGATTCCGGCTTCTTGGATTTGGGGGTTTAGGGTTTGGGATGCAGGGCTATAATAATTTTGGGGCTTCCTTATTATACTTATAGTGTAATATACACCAAAACCCTATTCTAATTGTTAAGGCCCCTATATTAGGGCCTTAGAGGCGTGGGCGTAGGCTGTGGGGACCGAGAGGGTTCAGTGTTCAGGATGTCGTCAACCAACTTCCCAGACCACTGTGGGAGGATTTAGAATCTAGAAAGTAGATCCCCTAATTTGGGACCCGAAACTACTCAGAAGTATCTTTTTTCGGGATCTACTTTTTGGATCCCCCCTGGGGTCTGGGTTCAGGACTAGGATTCTTGGGTCAGGACACCAGGTATATTACTGCAGCCGGGAGCTACAATCGGGCAGTTAATGCAAAACTTCCTAAGTCCGACCCTCTCCACAACAGGTCCTAAACCCCGAACCGAACCTGCCGAGGGATGAGTGTTTCTGTAGCTTGGCCTCGTTCTCGAAATCCCAATCCGTCGATCGTTCGCATGCGCCGACTGTGCGGCTTCCGGGTTTCTGGAGAAGGGTTCGCGCGTCCATGTACTGTGGGGGTCTGAAGAACTAGGAGTGAGATGCCCTCACGGTCCCTACATACGGATATTGCATGTTAGGCCTCATGCCATGTTTTGTGTGGCTGTGCACCCGTAATTCAGCGATTTTTGAAGTGGTTTTTGTGCATGGTCCTAGTATTCCCCGAGAGCCCATACTTGGCGTTGGCAAACTGCTGTGTAAGCATTGAACCTTTACCCTAAACCCTAAACCCTAAACCCCTAAAACCCAAACCTGGAGCATTGAACGTTTCACAGAAATCGAAGTTGTTGTTTACCTAGGCCCTCAACCCTACCCCCCCCTTTCAAAGGCGCATCACGCAGGACTTCCTGAGGCTGAATAAGCTTTCCCTCCTGCCGCAAGCTGAGACAGAGTTCTAGGGTTCCACATCTCAGGTTTAATGCAGGAGCCTACTTCGTACTGCTGCTCTTCGGGGTTCCTTATTGTTAGAACTACAAGATAGTCTCGCCCCCACTGGCCGCCATGTTGAGAGTTTCCGGTTTGGTCTTCAGACTTACAAAGTGTGCAGACTTGAGCTTCTGTAGACTGCAGACTTGTTCAATGTGCATTGTGGTGAGGTTCCGAACTCTTCAGCTGCACAAAGTTTAGGGCCAGGTACATGATAAGCCTTTATCGCTTTTGACGTCCCGATCACTCGATGATCTGTGCCCCTCGAACCCTGCATCCCCTCAAGGATTCAGTCGTGCATCTTACATCCAAAACAGATGTTATGGCTAAGCCCTAGTCTCTACCCAGAGGCTCCATAGTAGTTCCCTTTTGGGACCCCATATCCCGCTAGATGCCCGAAGCTCGAAGCCCTTGATCAGCCTGAACCCTATAAACTCTGCATCCTCATAGGTTATAGAACCCCTATTTACTAATATTACTGTTGTTATTGCTATTCTTATTACTATTCTTATTACTATTCTTATCACAATTCTTATTACTATTATCATGACGATTACTACTACTACTACGACGACGACGACTACTACTACTATTACTATTATTACTATCATTATTACTATTATTATTACTATTATTACTATTCTATTACTATCAGTACTACTGTTACTGACTATTACTACTACTATTGTTATTAAAGAGCCGGCAATGGCAATACTCGAGTGGAGACCAGGCTCCGATCTCACGAGAAGCGGAATGATGGCTTTCAAGAGGCCTGTGGCCGACTGATCGCGGGGCTTAGCTTGTACTTTCATTAGGGTTCAGAGCTAGCGATCTGTCTCTCGCTCTCTCTCTTGCTTTCTCTCTCTTTCTTTCTTTCTTTCCCTCTCTCTCTCTCTCTGTCTCTCTGTCTCTCTGTCTCTCTGTCTCTCTGTCTCTCTGTCTCTCTGTCTCTCTGTCTCTCTGTCTCTCTGTCTCTCTCTCTCTCTCTCTCTCTCGCTCTTCCTCTCTCAAATCAACACACAGACACACAGATACAACATATACATAATATGTATACAAATGTGAATTTCTGCACGTAGGCCCTAGGTTTAACACCGTCCTGTTTTGGGTTCAGAACGGCAATAGGAGAGTCTACTACGGCCACCACCAGTACGACTGCCACCGGCTTCGTACCCGTGCCCTCGTCCCGAGCAAAACGACAACCATCGACTCGCGAAAGCATGCTTCACCATGAGACCCAGGCATAAGTAGCGCGAAGACTGCTGATGAAGTTCCCGTGCAAGACTTGCTGAATTACTGGACTAGTGCAGGTAACTAGTGGCGAAGTTTCTTGCGGCGACTGCAGCTAAACTTGCCTGAGCAATCACCATGGGTGGACGCAGGGATCCCTGTAAAGGAATGGGGCAGTGTCCCGAGTTAGTGTCCGTAAGCCAACCCGACAACACTCATAGCATACATCCGTGAAACCCCTAAACTGCCCCCACTGCCAGTTTCCGATCGACCGCTCCCACACAGTTACGGTTTCGCTCACTAAATTCGAGACTGGGAAGTGGAGAGTGGTCGGAAGAGGAAAACACAGTGCCCGACGTCTTAGAGTCCCGTCTTGAACACCGTGACTCCGACCCCCACAGCCCCAACAAACCGTCCTGGCGCCACAGCTGAAATCCGGCCCTCAAGCCCTAAACCCCCACACCGGGCGTTACAGGAGCATCGTTCCGCGAAGATGGGCCTCATGTCAGCCACAGTTTTCTCTGCCAGCGGGGACCTCAGGTGCTATGTGGGGGCCTCCCTGAGGCTCCGTGTACTGTAAATAACTATCAGTATCGTTCCTCAGGGTTCCGTATTATACTTACAGAAAAAGGGTACCCCCAAAAGCCTATTCTAATCATTGCGGCCCCCTACATTGGGCTTGAGGGCTCCTGGCATCCTAAGTCCTAAGCCTCTCCAGTGGAAGCGAGACGCCCTCAGGCAACTATCCAAGTGGAGCTGGGGAGCCTCTTGGCAACAGTCTTTTCGGATTCGGGCAGGGTTTAGGGTTTAGGGTGTCGGAGGGAGGGGGGGGTTGCATTGCATACTAGGCATAAGTTCACAGGAGGTAGGGCTTGGGAACACAAATTTTCAAAAACGAAAAGTTCGACTAGTCTTCCTAGGCCCTCTGCCCTAAATCAGTGCTCTACAGGGTTGACCTCTCCGCCAGATCGACCTGGGGTGTCCCTGCTCACTTGATCCGGACAGATCTTTCAAAGGTGTAACCTCTCAAGACCAAAGCCCGGCCCCTGAACTCAAAGCCAGGGCCCTATAACATAGGGGCGTTAATGATTACCTGTACTGTTTCGGAGGTTCCTTATTATACGTATAGTATAATGGGCCCCAAAACCCTATTCTAAATATCAAGGTCCCTGTAGTAGAGCCATCCCCATTCATTAGAGCCACGGAGTTTTGAGGGCTCAGGGGTGCCTTTCCCACACATTTCCTCCCAAACTATCACCAGTGACATAGTAACCTTACAGTACTTTGCGGCTCATGGGTAGGTATAGGTAGGGTTATAGGTAGGATAACTATAGTTATAACCCATATTAAAGGACATAACCTCACTTATAAGTACCAACGAACCTCACAGTACTCTTATGCTAGCCCCCAAAGCGACCGTACAGTGACCTTGTAGTACTTTTATCGCAAGCTTCCGGTAGCTTTAGAGTAACCCTTACCTGGAAGTAGCCCTGTAGCAACCTCAAAGCAACCCTTCTCGGGTTTTTGGGATCAAGGATCCGGCTCCGTGGCTTTAGAGACAGTGCTATAGGGGCCTTATTAATTCGAATAGGGTTTTGATGCCCATTCTACTATAACTATACTAAGGAACCCCCAAGATAGTACTGGTAATTATGTAGGCCCCTCTATTAGCTAGAAAGCTCAAGCGTACAGACGCATCAATGTCATTGTGGTGGGGCTCTTTATCCGAAGTCAAGAGTCCCTATGGTCCGCCCTGCTGTTGAGCATTTGTTCAGGACCTTTTTTTCCTGTATCTTCTGACGAAACCAAGAGCTAGACAGTACTGAAAAGAAGCCCTGATCTTTGTGTGTTGCACCCTTTGCAAAACCCGTAGCACGCCGCAAGCACAAGGATCACTGAGTTTGAAGCGTTGATAAAAGGATCCTGACCCCCCAAACCCTGCTGCAAACCCTGATTCTTAAAGCCCGTTCTTATGGGCCTTCTTTATTGGGGTCCTCATTGTAATCCCTTTTATAAGCAGCTAGGGGATTTAAGGTATCTACATTACACCTGAAGCTTCGATAGTGATTTGTATGTTGAGGCCGTCCGGCAACAAAGCTGCCGTCGTAGTCCTGCGGTGTCCCAAAGCTACTCGGCTGGTGGGGATTACTATAGGGGCCTAAATAATTACCTTTTTTTATTCTGGGGGTTCCCCAATAATCATTATGGTATAATATACCTAATATACCCCAAGACCCCATTCTAATTATTAAGGCCCCTGTATTAGAAAGGCAGCTTCGGGTGGAGAACTTCGGGCGGTTCAGATGAGGCAAAGGGTTTGTAGGACTTCAGGTTTAGGGCTTAGGGTTTAGGGGTTTAGAGGTTTAGGGTTTAGGGTTTAGGTTTTAGGGGAATCTGTTTAAAAGTAAACCCCCAAGACCTTTTAAACCTGGGTTTGCATTCCTGCATTTTGACTGGCAGGTTACTGAGTCCGCCTTAAAGGATCCTAACTGTTCCTAACTCTTGGTGCGATTTACGGAAGCTTTAATGCCCGACTCTCCTCCCGGCAAGCTGTCGTTTCGTAGGCCCGGAGCATCACTCTCACGCACAGAGATAGACAGACACGCACACGTCACAGGTCCCTCACCGTCGTCACTGTCTGCTTCTTCACCATTCCCTCCTCCTCCCCCCCCTCCTCCTCCTCCTCCTCCTTGTCAACAACACCACCACCATCGTCATGGCCAGGAGCGAGCGCTTTCTCCGACCTCACGAAGACCTATACCCCATAAGCTCAAAGCCATAAACCCTAAACCTTATATAAACTTATCGCCCCACGGATCCCTACTAAACGCCATGGCAAACATGTCTAGGATGGGCAGTCGCTGGCGTCCACAATCGCCCGGGCCTCGATGCAAAAGCCGGCCTCACCCAGCTCAAAAAGCCTTGGGAGGTTTAGGGTTTGGGGATCTGGGTTTGGGTTTAGGGTTTAGGGTTTGGGGATCATGGTTTAGGATTTTTGGGGATCAGGGTTTGAGGATTTGGGTTTGGGGTGAGGCTCTCGGGTTTAGAGATCAAGAGTGCTATCAAATTTCTCTATCAGCTTGCCATAGGGATACTACAAGGCTACTCTACAGTTGCCATAGGGTGACTGTAATGGTACGATAACCTTACTATACGTTTGCTGCATGGTTTCGTGGTGGTAGGTAATTGCCTCAAGTTGGGTTCAAGGGTCCTGCGCAGTTTGAAAACACCAACCACCCCTCAACACCCATTTCTCCAGGATTCCATATTGCTTTCGTGATCAGGTGTGCTCGCACTGTTTGGTTTTGTTGGGCATACGGCTTCTAGTTGCTATCGCGCTCAGTCTGTGATTGCTGATGGAGCAGCTGTAACCGGACACCCCCCTAGCATAGCCATTAGGCGATCCAAGGCCGGTATCCGAACCTGCTAAGCCAACAATGTTTCGAAGTCTCAGAGGTTTCAGCAGCCGACAAGCGAAGGAGCGTTCCTGAACCTTGAGTCGTGCAATTACTGAAGAAAGGACGTCTTGCTGCAGGAGTTTGGCCATGTCAAGCACAAGCCCATTCACACCCTGCATACTCTAAGACCCCAGCCGGCAAACAACAATAAGATCACATTTTTCTGCCACTGCTCAGTCGGGAAGCGATCCATGGCGAGAAGCTTATGACGATGGCACCTATCAGGGGTCTTCCTGGCGAGTCTTTCAAGAACCTGGTTCGAGTTTTCGAGTTAAGTTTAGGGTTTAGGTTCAGGGGGTGCGCAGTCTAAGGTTCCAATGGTTGAGTGTGGTTGGCAGAGAGTTTCAGGGACACGCTTCTCCAGGCAGGGGCATGAGTCATGCTATTTGTTGCTGTGGCATGGCAATCCCCTACCCTAGGCAGCCACTTACCCTGATAAAGAGGGTTGACTTTGGCTGACTATGGTTCGATTGGGAGAGAAAACCTTAGTAGCTGAGTAGGTACCATAGCTGAAAAGATTAACCTTGTTTGGGCTAGGGTACTCAGCCCCTAAGAACCTTGAAGCAGACCATCTTCGTCCACTGGAAGAGGCTTTAAACTCTAACAAGGATCGTGTACGTGTATGTGTATGTGTATGCATGCATGCATGCATGCATGGATATGGATGTGGATGTGGATACGAATATGGAAAATTATGGATATGTATATGTGCATGTATGTCCGTTTGTTGCTTGTTTGTTTGTTCGTTCGTTTATTTGTTTGCTTAGTCTTTGTATGCTGAACCTGGCTCCAGGTTCCGGATGTCCAGCGAGATGAAAGCACGTTTTCAAGCCATGGAGGCATCTTTACTGGGAGCGGAGATTGCGTGCGTGCGTGTGTGTTCTTTGGGTGGTGGGTTTAGGATGGCTTAGGTTCAGATTTTCGGGCAAGTTTGGGGTAGAGAGGGCAATTGAACATGTGTGGGCTGTAAGGCATAAGGTGGTCGTTTTTGCAAGGTAGCCTTCACAGAAGGATCTTGAGGTGAGGGTTTCGTACCTGTGTGCCTGTGGTGCAGGGTTGGGGTTGGAGTTGAAGAGCTCGTGTTTCGTCGGGATGAGTACTGTAAGGGTTCAAGCGGTATGGGTCTAAGGCTTGAAGATTTCGGGGTTACGGTTGACCATGGGGCTTCCGGTGCATGTTTTGTGGCATGAAAAGACCGTCATGACTGACAGGAATTGGGATTTCAAGCACGGGAACAGGGGTGCACAGCACCATTGTGACACTGTGGAACCGAGACCGATGGAACTATTGGAACTGCTGCGGATGCAGATGATTCCAGTGCTGTTGCAGAGGTTCACCCTCGTAATCATCAGCCAGGCAATTGTAATGGCTACTAGCTGTGATCGTCATAGTACTCATGCCTTCTATCCTAACCATGGTGATAGCGATGGTGATGGCGACTGCAGTGAACGTGACGATGATGATTCAGATCATGCTGATGATCACCAAGGTCACGTTCATCAGGAAGAAGGTGAAGAGAACCACAAGTGACGTTATGGTCATTGCTATTATGGTTGCTGACATGACGATGACAGTGATGTTGAGTATACGCTGATGCCTTTGGACAGTCGGGGTCAAGGTGATGCAGACGGTAATGTCGATGGTATTGATGACCTCCCGTTCATGAGCATGAACACTTTGCGGGCTGTAACAATGGTCCTCACGACGATGGCTGTCCCGTTCACGAATACTATCATCGTCGCGGTCCTACAGGTTTTAGGCCCTTTGCCAGCAGTTATAGTGTTGGAGTCATTGAAACTGCTTTTCGAAGTCAGGTCTATATCCAGTCCTGCACTCTTCAGACCTTCTGATGTAGACCTGTTCTAAAGCTTGATGATAGCGCCGGGAATAGTCTGAAGTTCGTGAGACACCCCGATCTTAATCCTTACCTCTCGCACTTGGCCTGCTGAGCAATCCTGTTTGAGCTTCTACCTAAACCCTAAACCCTAAACCCTAAACCCTAAACCCTGAACCCTAACCTGCAGGCCCTGCAAACGGTCCGGGCCTTGGCTTGGCACAGAGCCAGAATCAGAGAGCGCGATCATGCAAGGATGGCCGGACATCTGGTTGTACTTGGAGGTTCATGGGTAGCTATAAGTAGGGTTATAAGTCCCCTAATATGTGCTAGAATATAAGTATAGTTATCCTATTTATAACCCCACTTATAACTACCCATGGACCTCCAAGTAGGCATAATGAAGTCTTCGTGTTGCTACTAATGTAGGAACCTGCCGGACAAGCAAGGAATTTAGATGACTGCGCCCTTGAACCCTTCTAAGATTTGAACTGCCTTGGTAAGAATCGCTTGTCCGAGGTAAAGACCCTAAATCCTAAACCCAAAGAACCTATAAAACCCCGAGCGCACCCGGATTTTTGGAGCGAGGTCCGTCCTAGAGCAAGGGCTCTCGCGAAGATGCGTGGGAGCCTGGTCTCTTCCCTTGAGAGAAACCTTTCAGGGTCTAGGGTGTAGGGTTTAGGGTTTAGGATAGGGTACAGTGCTTGGAGTTTAAGCTAGGAAGCTCCTCTCAGAGTTGAAGTACCGGATTTGGGAGCAGAGGTGTGCGATTTCGGCCCACGCGGTTGTGTTCCGTGGTGTTTCTAAGCTACTTCTACTGATTGCTGTTGTGAGGGTTGCAATCACTGGTTGCGGAACTGCTTTTCAGAGGTTAATGCTTGAGCCTTTCTGTTACCTTATGCCAGATGGTGAAGAGCCTTGAGGATAGTGGTTGTTGCGGACTCAGGGTTTAGGTTCGGGCGTGAATCAGAATTTGCGCGCGGTTCATTGGATTACAGGGTGCTCAATGCGACATCTTTGCAGAGGCGTGGTGGAAGAAGGCTTCACTCTCCATATCCGAATGCAACACGCGGAAGTTGCTTGAATCCCGACCACGACACAGGGGCCCAACATCTTTTCGTCGAGTCTGTAGCCTATCCATGACCCGTACCTCATCTTTCCGTCCAAAGCCCTGAGGGTCACCATCCCGGAAACCCAGCTCCGAACTTCTGAACCCTTTGTGGGAGTTTCAGAGAATGAAGCCGGGTTTTTGCAGTGACTTTATCGTGCTTTTGTGGGGACCTACACAGTAGGCCGACCCCTATGAAACCCCCAAATCCTAAACCCTAAACCCCCCATATCCTCCGCCCCAATCCCAAAAGCAGGCGAGAGCTGATCTACTGCTCCCGCCCCAAGCTGCTGACGTACTGGCAACGCCTTGACCCTTACGGCCAAGGCAGAAAGCGCTACTACAGGGGCTTAAATAATTACCTCTACTGTTTTGGGGGTTCCTTATTATTTTTATAGTATAGTGGGTTGCTGAGGCCCCTATATGAATATCAAACCTCGGCTTTCTTCTTCCCTAGGGCTCCAAGTAGACACAGAGTACCTACTTTTGGGTCTAAAGTCTCTAAGTAGTACCTACTCTGGGCTATTTGGAGTCCCAGGGCTTGCGATTTGTCATGATGAGTCGCCAGTGCATTGCGTCGTTTAGCGGGGCGTATCAAAGTATTCCGTTACCGTAGTTGGATTCAGTTGGAGGGGCTTCATGATTTTGTGTTTCGTCACTCAGTTGCATTATATTGGAATAATCCAATAGTAAGCTCTAGAATCCCTGTATTAACCCTTCTGGTAATCCTTTTAGTAAGGTCTCTTTCCAGGTCAAGACTTAAGGCTCTTGCAGGGCTTCATGGTTAATGTGAGGGCCCATCTTAATCCGGCGTGCCTCTTTAATGCGTTTTTTTCCTTATTCGAGCCCGTACCAAAAAACGGGTGGCGTACTTAATGCGATTTTTTTTGGCTGGGGGATTTTCTGTACTTCTGTTCTATTACTGTCCTACTGCTGTACTATTGTACAGTACGATGAAACCAAAGCCACGGTCACTCCAAACCCCGCCAAACAGCTCCAGGTACTCCTAAACCCTCGTATTGTACTACTGATGTACTACCACTGTACTACTGTACTACTACTGTACTACTGTACTACTACTGTACTACTACTGTACTACTACTGTACTACTACTGTACTACTACGGTACTACTACTGTACTACTGTACTACTACTGCACTACTACTGCACTACTACTGCACGATTACTGTACTATTACTGTACTACTACTGCACTACCACTGTACCGTACCAGGCCTCAGACGTGGTCGGAGTGCAGGTTGGAGGCAAAAGTCTTCAAAATGAAGGGTTTTTAGTCTTGGTAGTTATCTTGGAGTGACCGTGGCTTTGGTTTCAAGCTTTTGGTGATCCCCAAACCCCGACAAACAGCTCCAGGTACTCCCGAACCTCGTACTGTACTACTGATGTACTTCTACTGTACTACTACTGTACTACTACTGTACCGGACCAGGCGTCAGACGTGGTCGATTGTGGAGGGGAGTGTAGGTTGGAGGCACAAGGCTTCAAAATGAAGGGGTTTTAGTCTTGGCAGGTATCTTAGAGTGATCGGGGCTTGTCCGAAGGGTTATTACTGACACCAGACAATTCAAGCCAAAAGTTTTGGTCGGCGGAGGGGGGGGGGGCCTATTACACGGGCCGCAACATTAATCGTAATAGTAACAGTGACAACCAAGATCAAGAATACAAAGAATAATCGTAGTAATGGCAGCAGGAATAATAATAATTATCAATGAGGTGACGTTGTTCATGAATGCTGAAACGTGGTCCGGGACACGGAACTCTCGAGCCTTGGTGTGAATGGGTTGGTGGTTCCATGTCTCCAGGCCTTCTTCTGATATATATATATATACACATATTCAAACCATGTCAGGGAAGAGGATCAAGCATAACAGTATGTCACAAGAGTGTAGTTGTTGGAAGGACCCCAACCCTCCCGGAAACCCTTAGCCCCCTCGCCCCCAAAAAACCCTCAACCCTGAAACCCTGAACCCTGCCCAACAAGGGCTCTAGAGCTCGTGCGACAGAAAAGGCGCTTAAAGAAACAAACCCTTTACCCTCAGCCCTTGACCTCGGATGCTTTGGTCAGGTTTCCTGCCAGTGTCTGCGTGGGCACGCGCAATGCGGGCGTGCGTGACGGACCCAGCTGCCCACCGGATCTACCTCCGCAGGGTTGAGGGTTTAGGGTTTAGGGTTGAGGGTTAAGAGTTTAGGGTTTCAGGTTTAGGATTATTCATGAATTAGGGGCTCCATATACGACATAAGCACAAGCACTTTATAAGGATATCTTACTTGCTTGGGCTTCATTGTAAGGGGACTTATATAGATGGAATATCCCTAGCCTAGCTTTTGTTTATGTGCCGCTGTGGGGCCTTATACACCTATCATAGAGCCATTATCGCACCCTGACAGAAGGCGACTGGGACCCTCTGAACACTCAGGGTAGCACTGTCGGTTGCAATCAAGGCTTGTTCGCAAGCCCAAGTCTGCGGGCCTGATTTGTGAAGCCGAGAAAGCAGCACCCTAGTTATCCAAAACCAATAATGAGGGGTTGCATTCATCACACGTGAATCCAGGCCTATGAAGCACTGATGCTAAACATGTCTTGCCAAGCCGCGATGCGGAGTGACCGGGGTTGAAGTCTAGGGTCGCCCTGAGTTTTAGTGCATGAGAGAACGCCTGCATCTATATGTAAATGCGCATAGACATAGATGTAGCCATAGACCTACACCAACATATAGACATACACTTACGTATGCATATGCGCATATGCATACACATGCACACAAATATGCACACACACGCACACAGAGACATATACATATACATATACATATACATTAACATATACATATACATATACATATACATATACATATACATATACATATACATATACATACACACACACACCTACATATGCACATACCCGCATACATGCCTACACGCATTCATATTGCCGTGCCGTGCCGTGCCATGCCATGCCATGCCATGCCACACCGTACGTACATGCGCACGCACACAAAACCCCACACAAACACACACACACACACACACGCACACACACACACACACCAATATTTTCATGCACACGCGCACACACACATACACATTCACATAGACACAGCCACTCATACACATGCACATGCACAGAATCATACACCAACGCATACACACATATATATATATACACACATACACACATACTCTCATGCATACATACATCATACATGCATATACACATAGACATACATATACATATACATAATGCATTACACAACTTTTTTAATACACAGAGATAAACAAGTACAGAAATGCATACATACACACATACACACACATACATACATACTTACATACACACATACATACACACATACATATCTACATACGTACCTACATACATATTTGCATACATATCTACATCCATACATGCATACATGCTTACATGCAGACACATACATACATGCATACATGCATGCTTGCATACATGCATGCAAAACAACTATTGTGTTGGTGACAACTTCGGGCAAACCCCAAGTGTCCATCAACATGAGGTGGTGGCCGACGATGAGTTCCCATGGGCTGCCGACCGAGTCACAAGGGTTGGGATTTGCATTCTGAAGGCGCTGTCGGCTTTTGTAAGGGGTTCCGTGTTTGGGTTTCGGGCCGTGCTTTAAGGGTTTGGAAATTGCGTGGAGGCAAACAGCAAGCTGCTGGTCTTAATCGAGGCGAAGCGAATGGTTGCGATGTAGATATGCATAGTCTTGGCGCTGATCAGTTCAGCGTTCCTAAACCCTGAACCCTAAACCCAGACCCGAAGCCCTAAACCCAAACCCGTTTTATTGTCGGCCGCTGCCCAAGGAGTGGCTGAGGCCCTACTTCCTTCGGAGCTGCACGCCGGGTGCCAAAGGCTGTACAGGCTCTTCTCGTTGGTTTCTACTGTAGAAGCCAAATAATTACCTATACTATTTTGGGGGTCCTTTAAAGGGTTCCTTAAAGGAGTCTATAAGGGATTTAAAGGGTTCTATGGTGTAGGGGCTTCAATAATTACCAATACTGTTTTGGGGGTTCCTTATTACAAGTATAGTATACTGGGTCCACAAACCCTCTTCTAATTATTAAGGCCCCTGCGTTACTGGGCTTTATCAGGGGGTTAAAGCGTATTTCGTTTGTGGTTCTATAGGGTCTCAATGTCTTAAGTTGTAGACTCTCAACCCTAAATCAAACTGTAGACTCTCAACCCTAAACCCAAAACGCTAAACCCTAAACCCTAAACCCCTCCCCATGCCTGGAGCATAGGGTGGAAAAAGGGGCTTTAAAAAAAACCCTCCCCAAAAACTTCCACCCTGCAACCCTTCGCCTGCGACAGGGTCAGCACCGAGGCTCACAGGGCTCCGGGGATCCCATAGCCACCATTGGGGAGTTTCCGAAAATTAGGGAGGGTCCCCATAATAAGGATCCGACTATTTAGGGTACTAGATCAGGGTACCCTATTTTCGGAAACTCCCATTGAGGGCATTGAGGGTTTGGGGCTTGGGTGTGAAGGTTGAGGGTCCCAGTAGTGACTAGTAGGGTCCATGTAACTTGAGGCTAGATTCTTGGTCTAGGGTCAGTGTAGGGTTTGGTATAGTATGTATGGGTCATGTTTATGTAAGGGGTTCAGTATGGCTCACGTTTAGACTCGTTTAGACTTCGGGGCTGATGTTTTTGTGTGAAGCGCGGGCTCAGCGACTCCGACAAGAAACCTTTGCTGGACGACTCAGATCTCTTTCGCTCCCTTTAAGGGTACCCTTAAGGTACTGTAGGGTTCTTTTATAGGGTCCCCGTTAAGGGATCCCTTAAGGGGTCTGTAGGTACTATAAGCGTGCCATTGAAGGATCTACGAGGGTTACCATACGGCTTACTTCAGGGGTTTAGGGATTCGGGAGCTGTGCACCTGATTGCCTAAGACCATACTATACATCCTGCCCCTCTTGGCAGGGTATCTGGGCAAAAGCAAGGTCACAAGTCCTACACAGTAATTCGTAGAAGCCCTAAGCCCGACATCCCTAAACCCAGCATCCTTGCCCAGCTTGTATCCATCTGTCTGTGTATCTCACATAACCTGACTTAACCAAAGCTAGCCTGCTTAGCCAGCCTCATTTGACATGGCCTGACCTAGCCTAACATATCCCAATGAAGTCTAGTCTGCCCTAATTTGTTCTAGTCTGATCTAATCTGCTCTAAGCCAATCTAGCCTTGAATATAGTCTAACCTATAATCCAATCGATTCTAATCTTAATCTAAGATCACCTCGTCTAAGCTACCTGAGTCTAATCTAAACTCAGCTTAACTAAACTCATCTCGCTATCTATCTAGGTATCCGTCCATCTATCTGTTTGTCTATCTGCTTTTCTGCCTATCCATCTGTCTGTCTATCTCGCTGCCTGGCTGGGTGGCTGGTCGTCTACCTATCTATCTAATCTATGTAATAGTTTTTCTGCCTATCTATCTATCGACCGATCCATTGATCTATCGATTTGTCGGTCTAGCGATCTATCGACTTATCTATGTACCCCTAAAGGCTGTACAGTTTCTTTTTGCCCGGGTTTAGGGTTTAGGGTTTAGGGTACAGTTTCTTTTTGCCCGGGTTTAGGGTTTAGGGTACAGTTTCTTTTTGCCCGGAGTCGAAGGCTCAAGCAGGGCGAGAACCCGAAAGGGCCGGGCTTTCGATCCTCGGCCACCACAGTCGCCGGGAGACGGGGCCGAAGCGCCAGGTGTTCAAGGAGGAGTTTTGGGAGTTACTTTGGGGGCCTAAATAATTACCAACCTAAGGACCTACTTTGGGGGATCTCTTGATTATAGTCATCGTATTTTTGGGCCCCAAAACCCTATTCTAATTCTGAAGGCCTACATTGAGCTTTTGGTTTGGGCTTTGCGGTTCAAGATGTGAAGGTGTAGGTGTACGGTTATGTAGGACTTGGGTTTGAGGGTTTGGGGGGTTTAGGGTTTAGGGTTTAGGTTAGGGTTTGGGGGGTTTAAGGGTTTAGGGTTTAAGGTTTCAGGTTTAGGTTTCTAGGGTTTTTAGGGCATAGGCCTGTTTAAGACTACCGGGCCGCTGGCTTTGAGGAAGTTGGGGGTTTGGGGTGCCGAGGCCCCAAACCCTAAGCGCCGAGGCCTCGCCTTAGTAAGGTTTAGGGTTTAGGGTTTAGGGCTCTAACCCGTTACCAAGCCCTCAACCGTAAACTTTAAACCTGGGAGACTGATTCGTACACCCTACCTTAACCATTCTAAAGACTATATAATATAAGGAAGTCATAGTAGGGAACCCTAGACAGGAGGAAGGTTTTGTCTTGAATTTAACCCGCCCCAGCAGGACAGCCCATGCGGGCCCTCTGGGCGGCTGTGCTCTGCAGTACAGCCGGCGCCCAGATCTACAAATTCAACGAAGCCACCGTTCCAGAAAGCAAATCGCTGAGCCTTGGCAGGTTTAGGGTTTTAGGGTTTAGGGCTTAGGGTTTACCGTGCCAGAAAGCAAATCGCTGAGCCTTGACAGCTTTAGGGCTTTGGGGGGCAAAAGCAGATGTTGCCAAGCCTCTGTTTGACCCCATAAACCCTCCAAGCTGCACATGGACTTTCCATTGGAGCAACGAGACAGGAGCGAAAGACAAGTGGCAGCCACAGTAACCGTAGTTTCGAGGTGATGATTGCTTCAACTGTTCCTGAACCCTTCCACCCGAAGTCACGACAAGCCCCAAGCTCAAACCCCATGGGTTCGGTTTCTTTGCAGCAGCCTTTTGCCGTCGGGGGACTGGTGCAAAAGCTCCAACTCAGATTTGTTTGTATGACGGCGTCCAACTGGATCTGTTCACAAGTGATGTGGGAGAGGTAGCGTGAAGGTTCATGGTGTGGGGCTTCTTTCTGCTTTGCCTTGGATCCGTCGACCTGAGGGAGTTTGTTCGTAGTTCGTCCGTGGAGCCATGCGCAGCAAGTGCGAGGTTTTGTCTATACAGTTCTGCACTGCACGCAATAGCCTGTCTTCGGACATGCTGGAAGTGCATGAGACTCTGTTCTCACGCTGCTCCACAATCTCCCGGACCGACCTTACAGGCACTTCGTTATGGCCGCTATCCGGCCTGACTGAACTTCATTATGGCCGCTATAGCCTCACATCAAAGCTGCAGGTCACATAGCATCCTGAAGCCTCAACGCTCGAAATCCCTATTGCCTGAAATTTTTGAAGCCCCGAAACACAGCAACCCTAAAGCCCATTCAGGAGCTTACTTTATGCATTCTTCATCTATGATCCTCCGAATGTCACCGGGAAGCGAGCTCCGGTGACTCCCTTCGTGCAGTTCAAGAGCCTGAAAGCGTCATCCACATCAGAGGATTTCGACAACGACAAGCTCAAAGACTACCAGGGTCTGCAGATTCATTTGATAAAATATGAAGACTTGTGGTCACAAGTTGACACCAGCCAGATGTGCGCGACCTACTACGATGTCCAGCAGGGTCTCAGCAAAGTCCAGGATCACCTCATTATTCGCAGAAACTGGGCTTTGGAGTACCACACTTTAATACTTTTTTCTTAAAGGAACCATTATGAAATACAAGTTTATACTTTTTTCTCCCTCTGGTTACTGAAAAGCCCAGGAAACAACGGGCAAAGCCTGGCCGACGTCAATGTCTACAGGCATCAGCTTCGGTTTGGAAAGAAGGAGCCGCATTTTACAGTTCCGGTTCAGGGCACAGAGGGTTCAGGCATGCCGGTTCGGATCGGCTGTTGTTTTGCGTTTGTTGGCAAGAAGATTTTCGATCTGTGTCCTTCAGGCTTCGTGTATTTGAGCCAGGGCTCTCTTATTCTTTATAGCCAATCTCTCGGGACCGCCTTCAGGCATTGCTGCTGCTGCTGCCGCTGCAGCACCACCACCACTACCCCTGAAAGGCACCAGGCAAGCCTTCCGTTCCAGGAGCCTGACGAGAGGGTTGTCGTGAAGCACGGAGGGGTGTACTACCTTGTCGTTTCGACGCTTGGGCAGCACTGGCCCGAACCAAAGCAAGCCAACCCAAGTAGCCAGAAACCGAAAATCCTGCACCCACTCGAAGCCTTGGCCTTTTTTTGCCTACTAATATAGAGGCCTTAATGGTTACCTATACTATTTTGCGGCTTCCTTATTCAATTGTAGTATACTGGGCCCGAAAACCCTATTCTAATTATTGAGGCCCCTACACTAGCCAAAGACTCAAAGCCCTTGGGGTGCTCATCGATCTTCGAGTTTGGATTTTGGGGTTCGCCTAGGGGCCAAGCATTGCTTTCTGAGAGAAGGACTCTGTTTTGGCTTGGCGAGGGTGGCAGAAAGCCAGAACTGTGCGATTAAGATGGTATTTAGGCCTAATGTAACATTATCAAGTACAGAAATGAACATTTAAATAGATAATTACAAATAGTGGTATATGTATGTATGTACGTACTTAGGTAGGTGTGTATGTATGTTTTTATGTATGTATGTATGTATGTATGTATTCATGTATGTATATACACATACACATCAACATATATACATATGCTCACCCCCCCGTTGACAGACCATGCCCTTGTGACAGTGTACTCTTGGCAGGTGACTTGGCTGAGATGTTGTATCTAAACACACATCACACGACGATAATCTGTACAGTAGATATACAACGTTGTACTTTCAACATGCCATGTACTGAGGACGCATGCACCAGACGCGCGGCACATGAGATAATAGTTTTGTGGTAGTATTGATATCAGGATGAGTATTAGTATTCGTATTGGTATTAGTGTTAGTGTTTACTGTAAGTATACATACCAATACTAGTAAATAAACTAGTGTTAGTGCTCATGTTCGTGTTAGTGTTAGTGTTCGTGCCAGTGTCAATGCCAGTAATAGTACCACGGCGAGTATTGGTATGAGTCTTAATACTGGGTTTAATATCAGTTAATATTTGCAGAAGTGCTAGTATTAGTATCAATATTAGAATTACTTTTGACATGTTAGTATATTGATAGTTTCGTATATTAGCAGATTAGTATATCAATACATTAATGTATTCGAGCAGTAACATATTTGTATACTTGTATATTAGTATATTTAATATGCTTGTGCAACTGGTGCATGAGTACACTAGTACATTCGTGTATTAGTATATTAGTATGTTCACATACCAGTATATTCGTACATTAGTATATTGGTACACTAGTATATGTACTATTTTCGTGTATTGTCTAATGATTTATAAGTATATCAATATGTGGGCATATTAGTACACTACTTTGTCATGTCGGCATACTTGCATATTACAGTAGTCGTATATTAGTATATTGGCATATTAGTGTAGTAGATTCATACATGTAGTATATTGTTACATTGGTATATGGGTATATGCGTGTCCTGAAACATTAGTGCATGAATGCATTAATATAGAACTGTATGTTAAGATAGTGGTAAGTATTTTTATGTACAGTAGTATATGCTACGCAGGTGTCTATTAGTAATGGTATTAGTATTCATATCAGTATGGATATGATTATTGGTATTTGTAGGAGTTTTAATGTTAATATTAGTATTAGGATTATTCATAGTCGTATTCGAATTAATATAAGTGTTTATGCTGGTATGAATACTGGTCTTCGCTTGAGCATTCAACAAATTACTAATGTCAGTATTAGTCTTGGTGATAGCATGACTGCTAACATCATAAGGGTATACGTATTTGTATTCGTAGGAGCATCAATACTTATGTAAATANTTGAGCATTCAACAAATTACTAATGTCAGTATTAGTCTTGGTGATAGCATGACTGCTAACATCATAAGGGTATACGTATTTGTATTCGTAGGAGCATCAATACTTATGTAAATATTGCTTTTAGTATAAATATTTGTGACTAGTGTTAGTAATAGTGTTAGCGTTAGTACTAATATGAATCTGATGATTTGTACTTGAAGGAATGTTTGTTTTAGTATTACTCTTGATTACAGGAAATACTAACAGATGAATGCATGAATGAGTTAATGTATTTGTATATTACTATAATGGTATGTATATGTATGTACATTAGTATATGCAGGTGTGTATTTGCTCAGTGATGCTTCGCCCTACTGTGACGTCATATTGGCTCCAAGCATGGTAATAGTTCTAGTCCGATGCGGAGACTGGCACGATAAGGCGCGCGGGTGGCCCCTAAATANTGTGTATTTGCTCAGTGATGCTTCGCCCTACTGTGACGTCATATTGGCTCCAAGCATGGTAATAGTTCTAGTCCGATGCGGAGACTGGCACGATAAGGCGCGCGGGTGGCCCCTAAATAAAGGTATTATAGAGCACATGTGTGGGTTGTACGGATGCACTACACAATAATCTCACTTGAGACGTGTAGAACAGAATCCAAAATTTCCAAAATTTCCAAAAATCTCGACCCTAACTTTCCGGATGTCCAAAATTTCCAAAATGGCCCGACCTAGTGGACAGGATTTTCCAAAACATAAGGGCGAACTTTTTGGAAATTTTGGAATTCCCTCACTCTCCGGATTTCCAAAATTTCCGAAATTTCCAAAATGGCCCGACCTAGTGGACAGGATTTTCCAAAACATAAGGGCGAACTTTTTGGAAATTTCGGAAATTTTGGAAATTTTGGAAATCCGGAAAGGTAGGGGCGAGAATTTTGGAAATTTTGGAATTGAGTTTGGGAGAGCGGATCGTCACCAATCCGATGACAGACCAGGCGCTACGACATTTTTTAGAGGGCATGGTCTGTCAACGGTGGGGGGGGCGACCATACATATATATGTATACAAACACACATCCATACATACATACATGCAGACAGACATACAGACAGACATATAAGTATGATGATAACCTCAAGTAGACGACGTTTGTTTCTTTACTGGCTTGAGGGTTGACCTGCGCAAGGGCAGTAGTGCACTCAGGTAGTGGGTTTGGGGTTTGTGGAGAACCGTGCGTTTGAATGGGTTTTGAGGTTAGGGGTTTTGGGTTTAGGGTTCAGGGCTTTTGGAGTTTGTGGATCAGGGATTTAGGGGTTTGGGAGTTTTAGGTGTAGGGTTCAGGGGTTTTCGGTGTAGGATTGCGGGTTCAAAATCTCTGTTGTGCTTGGTTGCTGTGCGGTCCTGTTCTGGGGTCTACTTGAGCCCAGCTGCTCAACTGTGTAGAAGACCCACACCGCACATGTGGAAACCAGAGACTGACTGCCGTCTCTGCGTTATGCCATCAGCATCCACCTTAAACCCTAATCCCTAAACCTTACCATGTAAACCGCAAGCCCTAGACCCACACCCTTAACCCCGAACCACAGACCCTCAAATCCAACCCCCAAATCCCAAACCCTTGCCCTAACCCAAAACCGTGAGCCCCAAACCAGGAACTGCGGCACCTTTGACCAGGCACTGACTACTTACAGGATTTTTTGATTTGGGCTTTAGGGATTGGGTCTAGGAGATGTGCTTTAGGGTTCGGGAGTTCAGGGGTCTTGGCTTTGGGGATTTCAGAGTCAGTGGTCTTATGCGCCATGAAGATGATGGCGGTGCTGATGGTCTTCTTTCGTCGCCCTCGTCCTCCTTACTGGCAGCCAACATCATGATCCATGATGATGTTAGTTGTCACGGTCAAACATATCGGCACAACCCCTTTTTGTTTGCTTTTGATTCGTTTGCAACGTCTCGAAGACTGACTTCATGGTCCACAGTATCACTATCGTTGTACCATGCTCAACATCAAAATCAGCAGTTCAGCCTTTACAGTGTCATTGTTCCATCGTCTTCACCGGCAGCACCATCGCTATTGTCATCATTTACACCTCCAGGAGTAACATCACCGTCGTCGTACTCAGCATCGTCAGTACCACAAGCGTTGTAATCGCGACCATCATCATCAGGCATCATCATGATCATGATCATGATCATGATCATCATCATCATCATAATCATCATCTTCACCATCAACAACATCATCATCATCATCATCATCACCGCCTTTTGTCATCATCACCACCATCATCAACAACATCATCGCCATCACTGCCAGCAGCATTAATATTAGTATCGTCAGCACAGTCACGCTCATCATCGAAAGCATCACGCAATCGCCAGCATTGACCATCGCAGTCATCATCACCCTGCCCATCGTGATCATCATTGGTTCATCGCTGCTACCGTCGTCACCAAAGCCATCCTCCTGATGATCGTCATCCTCCCCTTCCTCATCGTCATTCGTTTAGGTCATGGCTGTCGTCACCGTAACCTTCACTAGCTTCTCCATCAGCGTCATATGTGTCAGTATACCTCATCATCGTGAGCCTCGTGTGGATTGTGTCCTGCGTCGTCAGCGTCAGGAGCATTATCGCCTTCATCGTTGTCATCATGTCAACGTGATCTTGGTTGTAGCACTCACGGCCACAAGGGAACAACAAGCCAGCTCCAAAACAATCATAGGGATATCACAGGGATGTCATCGGGGAATTAGCTGTTGAACTGTCTGCCAGCCTCCAACAGCATAGCCACTCTGCAGAAGCACCGAGTGGACCACCCACTACTGTGCTCCCTGATGACGTGATCAGGCGACAATCAGTGGCCAGGTCGTCGTCAAGAATCAGCATGGCTACCTCCCAGCCAACGAGTGACCCGAACGGTCTGTCAGCAAGGGTGTTTGTCAGTGCTCGCTGGTTTCCACCCGGCTTACTTCAAGCAGATGCCACTGCTCCTCATTTTTCGCTCGACCGCCACTGCTAGTTGTCGTTGTTCTCGTCGCCTATCTGCCTATTGTGCATTGTTGTAGTCTCTCCTTTTTTCCGTGTTGGGCTTCGATGGCTTTGGTTATCTACGAGGGTTGTCTCTCCGACTCAGCCACTGGTGTCGGTGTGATACCGAAGTCATCGGATTTGTCTGTCAACGGACGTGCTTACGAGTTTGTGCAGGTACAGCAAAATGCCTTTCTACGGCATTTCCGGCCTCGTCTGCAGTGGGCTATTCGTCATCTGGGTGCTGCTGTGCGTGCGGTGGTGGACAGATTTGCAGGGTTCGCTGCAACGCATGCCTAGCTGTGCTAACCAACCTGACACGCGGAGCCCGAACCCTGTGTAAACACCGAAAGCCCCAGCAATGCCCACAAGCCGTCTACTCTAATCCATGCCATATCAGCAGCCCTCTACTTATACTCTACCTTTTCGGTACGAGGCCCCAGCTCCAGCAAAGAACCCAAACGCTTGAAACTATATTCCCCTTGTGGTTCCTCTAAATCTAGCCCACGAACAGAGCTTTGAGTCTGGGCTCGGGTTTGGTCTAAGGCCTAAGGCTAGACACCCGCATATTCACGCATTTTTAGCTTAGAGCTCTGGGTTTCCCCTAAACCCTAAAGCTTAAAGCCCTAAAACCCCTAAACCCTAAAGCTTAAAGCCCTAAAACCCCTAAACCCTAAAGCTTAAACCCCTTAACCCTTAAACCCTAAACCCCAGGACGCAGCTCTTCAACATCCACCTCTGCATTGCGGCAGTCTGCTTCCTGGCAGTAGCCGAGTCTGGGATCTGGTATCTCTTCCTGATAGACTGGAGCCTGGGCCAAAAGCACGGTTTAGGGTTTAAGGTTTGGGGTTTAGGGTTCAGGTTCAAGGCTTTAGACGTCGGCTCAAAACCCCAAACCCTCAACCGCGAGCCTTCAATCCCTACACTGTAGACACTGAACCCTGTAAAGCATGAGACACGGCTTTGAGGTCCTGTTGACCAAATCCGAAACCCCTTGAGAGGAACAGCAGCGGCGTGCACAGCAACTTCCTTTTTGCCTCTGCCGTGGTTTGCTCTGTGACGAGGTGTCTTCGGGTTTCCGGAAACCCACGCTGAGGGAGCAACTTGTGACACAGTAGCAGCGTCAGTACATTAATGTTGTATGTCCGATGCTAGCGTTCTGTTTATGATCAGAGCAGTGAAGGCTCAGACTCTGTATGGGGGGGGCGTAGGTATGTTAATGTTTTTCGCGGAGATAGTAGTATACCTTAAGCCCTAAACTCTAAACCAGTGTCGTTGAGAGACGCGTGTGCACGAGGAACCTTAAAGACCCTGAGCAATAATCCCAAAACCCCAAGCCCAAGCCCTTGAGCCCTGAATCGGCACACTTACATTCGTGGTACAAGTAAGATTCATCAGAAGGCCTCCCCCACATCTTCATACTCTCGACAGAGAACGTACGAAACTTGTAGCAACAGAGCACAAGAAACAGCAGCCCACAAAAGGACAAAGAAGGCCCTTCGGCCGAAGACATCGCTAAGCGCAAACGTTGCATACGCCAGCATTGCAGAATGGTTTGAATTCTGATCCCAGTGCCCCTTGTAGGTCAACAGCCTCTTACATGCTGGTGCTACTGGCCTGCCTGGGTTGGGGAGTGACGAAGCCTATCCTAGACGGCTCCACCATTTGCCGCATCCTCTGCCTGTCTTTCATATACATCGTGCTCAACGTGATCCGGGAGATCGTGTTCCTTGGCCTGCTGTTTTACGGGTTTGGGGTTTAGGGTTTAGGCTTTTGCAGCCAGAGGACAGCAACATATGAGACCTATAAGTTGTATCCCAAAGCTCTGCACCCCTAAACCCTGCAGTAGCAACTCTCCTGACCGGCCTTACGAATGCGGCCTGGGGCATGTAAACCCAGATGTGCATTGTACCGGTGGCAGGTTCGAAACAAAGTTCACTGGGTTTAGGTTTAGGATTTACGGTCCAAGGTTCTGGCTCTATGGTTTAGGGGCCCAGGGGGTCTGGAAGCCACCATTAGGGCATCAAGGCCTCATTGGCTCTTCAAGGATTCGTTCTTGATTTCACTGTCTGCCAACCACAATGCTTGGGTTTCGGGTTCAGAGCTGTGCTTACTACGAGTATTACGAGTTTACGATGGAGACTCAGGGCTGTAGCTTCATCATGTCTGGCTAGGGTGGGCGAGTCGCAGTGTCGGAATGCTTTTCAGTGTCAGGTGCTTTCCGGGAAATGCTCACGCGCAGTACTAGAATTCCACGGGTGATGAGGATGATGATATTGCGGTATGCGCTGGTGGTGCCGATGATGTTGATGATGGAGATGAAGATCACGTCAATAGTGGTAACTCGAGTTGTACTTAATCATGAAGATGGATTATGCAGGCGAGGGCCAGTGTGGATGGCACCGGCACAGTTTCCAAATTCGGTCTTTCGTTGACGACCGTGGCGGTAGAGGTGGTGATGGTCATGTGGCGCATGCTGGTGATGATAGCTTGCATGATGGAGGCATGCAGACAAAGCTGGAAGTTTGCATTGGCTATTGCAGCCGGTGTTTTCGAACATGTGAGAGAGGCGACGACGAGGAGGAGGAGGATTATTCGAACGATTGTGACGGCGATGATGCTGGAGAGCCTGATGATAGATGTTAAGTGTGTTATTGAGTATGATGGTCGAGGTGATGCTGAGTAGGATGATCGTCATGATAGCTCTGGTGATGATGGTGACGACTGTGATAATGATGGAGGACGGCGGCGTGCGATTAGGATGCTCAACAGGGTTCGCATTTTGATGCTGATGATAATGATGGTGATGATGATGATGAGGTATGGACGAAGAAGCAGGATGCAGACGGCCTGGCCATCAGAAAAAGATGATGATGCTGTCTTCGTCGATGAATGATGGAGCTGATACTTCTCCAGAAGGATGATTGTGATGGTTGTGGAGATGACTATGGCGGGCCTGATGATGGTGACTGAAATCGACTGAACGGTACGTGGATGGCTGTGAAGACGAGGATGAAGACCGTGATGACGGCGATGACGGTAACGAGTTCGATAGCGCTGTCGATAACCGAGTGACCGGGTGATAGCAGTGACCATGATGAGCATGGTAGTGATGATGATGATGAGGATGTGCAGGATTGTTGCTAAGATGATAGCTTTGGCGATGGCCATGCGGCCTTTGATGATTCCACGATTATGGTGAGCATTGGTGATAATAGGACACTGACACCGTTTTAGGTGACAAGGGGAGGGGGGGGGTCGTTGAGATTGCAATAGTTGCGGGGGTGGCCGGAAGGGTGATGCAGATGTGGAGTACTATTGTGACAATGTTGTTGCTCTTTGGGGTGAATCAGTCGAGATTGGTGATGATGATGGTGACGATGCTGGTGATGAAGAGGATGGATTGTGATGGTGATCATCACGATGATGATGTCATGCGGATCAGGGAGCCAACATGGTTGGGACAAGGTGCAGATAGATCGCCATAGTGGTTCTGATGACGTTCTGGATGCGATAGTGATAGTGATCCGGATGCAAAATGCCGACGGCCAGGAGGAGAACGTTTATCAATATGATATGGCTGCTGTTGCTAGTGCTTTGGGTACATGCTTGCTGCTGTCACCAGCCTTGTTGAATAGAGACATTGTAACACCACCGCTGTCCGTTGATAGCGTGGCTAAAGCATGTGCGCGATTGTCCTCCTGTTGGTGGTAGTGGGGAGTATCTTCGTTACCTTCACCGAGTTCCTTGTGTGTTTCTTGCTTTAGTGTGCAAGGAGAGCATGCTTGCGTTTTTGCGCGGCCCTGCGGCGCTGAACCCTAAAATTAGGGGCCTGGTTTGCCGCACTAAACCGTTCTGAAACTTAGACCCTCTAAAGCCTTGACCCCGAAACGTACTTATCCGGCGCATAAAAGCCCTAGATTCATAAACGCCCAAAATCAAAAGCCTGAACCCTGGCCCCAAACCCTAAGTCCTGCTTGAGACCGCCTGCAGAACCGAAAAGGATCTTAAAACAAAAAAGCCCTGAACTCTAAACCCTAAACCCCGTCTTGTCCAGGTTGGCCTACAGTCACTCCCAGGCCATTCCCATTCCGTTTGTCCTTCTATGCCTCGTGCCTGTCTCGATTCTGAATGGCGGCATTTTCTATTGGCCCCGTGGCAGAAATCAGGAAGTGAGAGGCATCGGCAAGCTCTCCTCGGTAGACTAAAGCTTCATACACATTTTGAAACGATTCGGAGGTTAAAGTATCGTCATCAGAAATAACTTCATCACCGACGAGCTGTGGTAGGCACAGCACATATAACCAACACTGCAAACACTAGCCGCTGTACTTCCGCCTTCTCTACCTCAACGTGTTTACAGCTCGATGGGTAGTTCTCTAAATTAGGGTCCCGTTTAGTCTCCTTGTATAACGTGGCCGTACTATTTTGGGGACGTGAAAACGGACCCCATATCAGATAACCACCGATATGTAGGTTGAGTTTTCAACTACCGAGCTTCGTTCAGGAGATGATGGCGGCCATATGGGAGCCTGACTAACTACTACCAGTATTCCTTAGGGCTCCTTATTTTCAGTGTGATAATATACTCTCCGAAGCCTGTTGTATGTTGAAGTAGTAAGGTGCCATTATCACCAGTAAGGAGCTGCTGTAGACCATGCAGTTCTTGCTCTCACTCTTCTCTTGCAACTCTGAAACTCTTCTGCGACTGCGGCTTAAAGCTCAAGACTGTACCTAAACTGGCCTAAACCCTAAACCTTAAACTGCTAAACTGCCCTAAACCCTAAACTCTAAACCATAAGCCAAACTCCTAACCTGGGTCTAGGGCGGTGGATTTAGGATTCGGTTTAGGAGAGAGCTTCAGGATCTTCGCAGCTCTCACTGGGCTCATGGAGACGCATCCCGACGGCGTTGTGTGAGTGGGACGGCGGGTTTTGAACCCCAAAATCCTTTTCAACTTGGGGCACACTGGGTTCAGGACTTAGCAACTTCGCAATCCTTTAGTTTAGGATTGTGGATTTGGGATTTAGGGTGTGCGGTCAACGCCACAGGGGAATTATGGTGTTTTGATACAGCCACTCATAACATCATGTCCCGTCCAAACAGTGCCTTATCGTGTGTGAGATTTGGCGGAGCTTGAGGAGATAGGAAGGGGACTGATTTGGGCTTCGCAGTTTGTTTCTTTCCGGGGCAATCCCCTTCTACATACAGGAAGACGCTGCGCATTTCAGTGGGCGCGTGTTGGTGGATGCTAGCACCGTGCTTGTCATGTTGGGGTATGTGCAGGATTCCTACATCATTTCGTATTGGGGTCCCTGTTACCGAACCTCCCACCTGAATTCGATTGCATCTCGCATCACGGCGGGACCCTTGATAGAGTCTGAGCTGATATTGCCGAGCAATCAACCCTGAGCCAAATTTCTGAACTGGCTGAGCCTTCACGCCCACTGCAAGAGCCTTTAAAGCTTTATTCTATCCACTACGGCCCCTAAATGAACCCCTACAAACCCTAAATCCAAAGCCATCCTCGCCCCGAAGTAGTAAACCCCCAACAACACCAAGCCCTGCAGCGTTCGAAGAAGCTAAACCAAATGCTTTCGAGGTTAGAGTCCCAAGGGCAGACTGAAAAGCTGCAGATCTTCAAGAAGCACCATGGCTGAATTGGGGGGCTTGGTAGAGTTCTGTAAAGGACTGCATATATTAGGGTTATGGAGGGGTCTTCGAAGGCAGAGGGGGATTTGGGTTTCGGAAAAGCGTCGGATTGCAGGGTGGGGTTTGGGATTACGGATTGTGAGGGTTTTAGGGTGTAGGTGTCTCTGGTTTTAGGGCCTTAGGCTGTTTATAGGGTGTTCATGCTGTATGTATATATACATTATATGTATATGTATGTGTATATATACAGTACATTGTACATGTTATCTATACATGTATACATGCATACATAAATAGTATCATGTATATATCTATAAATACATAGAAAAGTCTTTGCAAACGCGCAAGCGGCTTTTTGATGTTCAATTTCTTTGATGCTAATTCCCGCGATTCGTGGTTGAAGTTTCCCGCCTTTAAGCGTGTATAAGTGTGAGTTTGCAGGTTTTTCTTTGCACTGCAGTTCATTCGGGATGCTAAGCCGAAGCCCTAGACTAGGACTGCCGGAGAGCGGACCAAGAATTGCAAAACCAAAAGCCCTAAAGCCCTGAGTTCACCTCAAGCAGCCTCAATGTTCGGCCGCAGTCTCTGTCAGGCTGCAGCGAAACCACTACATAAACATGCTAGCCCGACTACTACTTCGGCCCCTGTATCGGAGCATCAAAGTACCACAGGGCATAGAACCAGTAACCGGGCTTCCAAACCTATCCAAACCTGCAAATCCGAAGCACTAGACACTTTCTGGTTTCCCAGACGCTAACTGCTAAAGGAAAAGAGGGCTCAAAACAGAACCTACCCAAAATCTACAAAACAGCCCCAAACCCCTAAAACCCCTAAACCCCTAGACCCCAAACCTTAAACCCTGAGACACTTAAACCAAAGCCCTTGAGGATCCTGCAAGCCCCAAAAAAGCCCGAGCCTTACATACCCGAAGCTCCTAAACCCCGCAAGGGCCCGAGACCCGTAAAGCCTACTATAAACCATAGGAGTTTAGGGTTTGGGGAGTTTAGGGATTAGGGTTTAGGGTTTAGAGAGTTTAGAGTTTAGGGTTTAGGGCTTAGGGAACAGGGTTGAGGATTTAGGATTTATGGTTTAGGGTTTAGGGAATAGTTAGTAGTACTACCCTTAGTATAATCACTAAGTATATAGAATACTGAAGAGAACATACCCCGAGACCCAATTCTAATTGCTGTATGAAAGCCACCGCACCGACAACGCCAGGGCTCAGATCGCTGGTGGATCCTGCTATACTATGATATACTCCAACACCCTATTCCGAGTACTAGGGCCCCGATATCATAGAACCCTTATAGAGCCAAGGCTGTGGTGGATCTTGCTGATAGCCATCGCCTTCGCTGTGGGCGTTCTCATGGCTCAGGCAGCTTCAAGTCCTTCTAGCCGTAACTATAGTCTCCTTAGGGATTATTTTTTTGAAGCTTTGTTCATATACAACCCAAGAGATTATTACATTCTTTTAATTATGGTTCTAGGGGGGGGGTGCAGGTAAGCAGTAGTACTGTAAATCCCCGAGCCCTTTCGCCCTCGAACTCTCCCTGCTGAGGTGTTCGTGTTCTCCCGAGACTTCCCGGCGCGGTGGGAGGAGCTTGCGAGTTTAGGATTCAGGGCATTTTCCTGGATAATTCAATTCGGGTTTCTGAACTTTCGGGTTCGAGAAGGGGTCTATACTGGATCTACCGGAGGTGTTCGCAAAATTAGGCTTCCTTTTTGGAGGTTCGTAGAGATCCGACTTACTTCGGGGCTGGACTACGGTCTCTCGTTTTGTGAAAGTCCGGTAGCCTTCTGATTCCATGCCAGGACCACGTGCGGGGTCCTAGTCGAAAGACCAAGGGGCCAGAAAACCCACCCATAGAGTAGCATCGCTGTCAGTAGCATTATTCACTTGTTTTTGCGAGCACTTTCGTTCCTGATTTTCCCAACACGCAACACGGGGGGGGGGGGGGGGNGGGGGGGGTTGATTGCGTGGTGCGAAGGAGCAGTGGATGTTCACAGACGGTGCTCCGCAGGCAGCGGAGGGTTACGTATGCTCGGGAAACGTGTCTTCCCAGCAACATGCCCTAACATTGACTAGAAACACAGCTAGCGCTGGTCGTGTCAATGTACATTTTGGGGGTATTGCATAGCTGAGGCATGATGGCATAATAAGCCCTGTGGAGTGCTTGCAGCACATTAAGTGTCTACGTTGTAAGATTGAGCTCGCATTCCACCTCTCAATCCATAAAGTGACTGAAGAAGACAGCTCGGGGCCTACAGCGCACCGGGTTCGCCAGTATCCCCTTGGTGCATGCAAGAACATGCCTAATTAGACCCAAAAAACCCTAGACCGTGACCCCGAAATCATAACCACCTGGTGTGGGGTGTAGGTTTTCGCAAGTGGACATAGGGTATCTTTTCAAAGGAGCACCAGTCGCGTCGAAGCCCAGGCAAGTAGCAAGACTTATCGCAGTAGCTTCAACTTCTAAAATGAACACGAACACTAGCAGCGATGGCATTGATATGTAGTTGTCTCAGAATCCCAGAAGTCCAGTTTGGGGGGTGGGTAGAAACCACGATGCCTTTTTCGGAGATCTGTGCATCAAGATATGTCGCGACTGGGAGGTGGGCTACGTTTGTGTGCTGACTGCGATTATGTGCCTCTGGGCACCGAACGAAGACAGCAGCCTGGTGGCAAAGCTCAGCTGGAAAATCGTGGAAGCTTTAAATGCCCAAAGCTCAAACGGCTATTGATTGCTCCGTTTCTGTCACACGAGGTTTCGGAAGGAACAGGTAGGGTTACTCGTGGTTTCGGATGTAGGTTGTCAGACCCAGCTGAGTTAAATCAAGGCAGAAATTCGGTCGCAGTCTGAGGGCATGAAAGCGCTCAAGGCAAACATCCCCCACTAAAAAGCGGGGGACCGAACAAACCCGTGGCAACGTTCGACTTGAATCAAAAATCGCACTCCAGAGACCCAGTCTACGGGGTGCATCGTCCAGCTTCGGTTGTGGTTCAAAATGACAGTTCTTATGCCATGTCCTTGCTCCCCAAATAGAACTACGCTGCAGTACGCGTCACAATCGCAGTCATCGTCCCACCGCCATCCTCATCATCATCTTATTATTCTTCATCTTCATCTTCATCTTCTTCATCATCTTCATGATCATGATCATCATCATCATCATCATATTCTTCTTCATCTTCATGATCATGATATCATCATCTTCTTCTTCATCATCGGTGAGGTTTCTGAAGCTTGCGACCAACAGTCAGTACCGGGCACTAGTCGCATGAGTACTCAATACTGCTCTGCACTTTTCGTGATAGTGATCGTCATCGCACCGCATTTTCTCAGCATTCAGTAATCATCAGTACCTTGCGTTTGTTAGCAGCATTGGGAATCATTATTGGCATGAGTTTTTGTTCCTATGCAGATACTGAGCATGACGACTTTCCTGACATCGTCAGCAAGAGACACAAAGGCCAACGGTTTGCCTACTCGGCACAAATCGACCCTAATGCGGACGACCAGAAGGATGGATGGTTGTTGAGAGTTTCTTCAGCTTGCTTTCTTTAGCTTCTGGTGTGCGGGAGAAAGTTGCTATACGCGCCCAAAGCCCTCAGCCCTAATAAAGGAGAAATTCGGCAAGTCTTGGGTCGTTGGTTCGTGTCCGGCTGGAGCACTTTTGAGGGTCTGTCCGTTGGCTCCTGTCATGTTGTGATCTAGGAGGGAAGATCCTTTGGTTCTTGGCGCCACAAGCCAAGCGCATGGCAGACCATTCGTAGAAATAGATATGCAGCAGAAGCAGCAGTAGCATGACAATGACGGCCATACTGTTGACCTCAGCAGCAGGAGCAGGTCAGTCAAGGCTTTCGCTAGCCATGCTCGCTCGGTTGCGTGCTTCCTACGCAACTGCGTGCTCGCTCGATTGTGGAACTCGCTCTCACACGCGCGCCGGAGCAGCGCACACGCGCCAGCGAGCNATGCTCGCTCGAGGTGCGTGCTTCTAACAAAATTGCGTGCTCGCTCGCTTGCGCAGCACGCCTCATGCGAACAAGCCACCGGCGCAGACAAACGACCGAGCACTCAAACATGTTAGAAGAACCCACCCCGAGCGAGCATGGTTAGTGCAAGCCTTGAGTCAGGGAAACGAGCCGAAACCCAACCCTAAACCCTAATCACCTAATCCCTAAACCCTCGCCACACCTGGCAGCTTGTCATGCCAAGCCGTGCAGGAGGGAGTCATTGCACAGGCTGAGGCCGCTGGAAACACCGGACGCTGCTGTTAATATAGGGGCCTTCATCATTACCTACACGATTTTGGGGTTCCTTGTTATAGTTATAGTATAGTGTGGCACCAAAACCCTATTCTAATTATTAAGGCCCCTATATTATTCGGGTTTGGGGGTTTTGAGTTTTGGGAAAGGTTTAAGGTTTGGATTCTCTCGTCTTGAGAGATTTGACACCCCGAGTCACCCAGCGCCAGGATACCCCTAGCTGGTATTTTGAAAGCTGTTCGTTTTCTCGCCCTAAACCCTAAACCCTAAACTCTTAAGCTTTAGGCGGCATGGGGTATGCGGCATAAAGGCCCTTGTATGGGCGCGCTCTTGCTCTAGGTTTGGCATTGATAGGAGATTGGGGGATTCATAGATGTATAAAGCATATTACAAGTCTATGTGAAGCAAAGAATTATGATACTAACGACTCTTAATCTAAATCATTGCTTATTATAAGTACTGTTTTATATTTGCATATATATATATACATATACATATATATATATATATATATATATATTATATGTATGTTAGGGGCTTATGGAGTTTGATTTGATTGGGGCTCTTAGACTCTTCGAGTCGACACTCCACTGTTCACCAGACACGGGCCTGGACACAAAGCCCCGAGCCCTAGATGGGAGTTTCCGAAAATTAGGAGTGCTTTTAAAGGGATCCATAAGGGTTCCTTTAAAGGGATCTATAAGGGTTCTATAAAGGGTTTAGGGTTTAGAGTTTCCGAAATTGGGGGTCCCTTGTTGTGGGGTCCTTATAATGAGGATCCTACTATTTGGGGTGCTATATTAAGGTCCCCTATTTTCGGACACTCCAGATAGTAGCTTACTAGCAAAGGGTAGAACTGGTGAGAGGCAGAGAATCAAGCGATACTTTGTTTATATTCTGTTTCAGTATGCTATAGTACTTTGCACTGTATCATATTGCATGATATATCATATTGCATAATATTATATTGCTGTATATTGTATCATGCCTGATTATACGGACTCCCAACGTCTTCTGCCCTTGACAGTTGCTGCCCAGGGCATCTCTGACGATGATGTGGACGTAATTGGCGCGAAAAGCTGAGAGCGGATGGGCAGATCCTCATAAAATTTGCCACTAAGAGCCACCAACAATCCTCATTTCAATTTGTACAGCATGCTGAACCCATAAATTTCCTGAACCTTGACCCCCTAGACCCCTAGACCCGAAACACTATAGCTCCCTAACCACAACCCACGAGCCCCCCCGGAGGCAAACTCCCCTCCACCGCCAAAAACAGAGGCTAAAACCCGAAACCCTAAACCCCTAAAATAGGGGCCTTAATAATTGCCAATACTATTTCGGGGGTTCCTTATTATAGTTATAATGTAGTCTGGCATCAAGACCCTATTCTAATTATTAAGGCCCCTATAGTAAGGCCTAAAACCGGGCACCTTGGACCTCATAGTTACCTTTCTAGCACTTGGGGCGACGATGAAGAACCCCAGGGCTGGAAAGCGGAGGTCTTACCTAAGATTCCTGAAGTAGGTAATCTAGGATTCAAAAAACTTAAAAGATTCCTGAGTAGGTAAAATAGGACCTAAAACACGTGTACGATTCCTGAAGTAGGTGCAAAAAGCTAGGATGCGCGCGGGTTTCAGTCGAAAACGTTTTCCGGCCTGCGCGGTTAGATGTGAGACAATCGCTTCTAGTTTCTCATCACATCCGATGGAGTCGTACCCACATTTCGACGTTGGCATGTGAATCAGCATTTGCGTCATGGTCGTCGGCATCATCATTGCCAGGGTCATTCTGTCATCATCCGCATCAGCAGCAGCATGCGCAGCATCGCGGCCATGATCGTCATCAACACGACCAGCACCACTGTCACCAGGTTTACCATCACCACGGTCACCCGCATCATATGCAGCAGCTTCGATATTGCTGTTGTCGTATTTCCCATAATTATACTCCATTCTGCTAATGATCATCGCCCATTTTTCGGACTTGCCATCCTCATAAACAGCACCAGCAGCACTTTGACAATCATCAGCATTACCATCTCAATCATCACTGCGCTACTGTACTTCAATCCCGAAATCCTCAGGCGAAACGCGCGAGCACCCCAAGCACTGAAACCCTACTCACTGTACTGTGCACCTGGGGGCCCCCAGCTGGGCAAGCGCAGCTCAGCGCCTGGCCGCCAAGAAGAGCTGGAAGCCAGGAATGCTTCCAGATGTGCGCGTATTCACAGATAGATATGATTCGGCAAGAGACTGATTCAGGCCACGTGAAAACATCCCGACGTTCGTGGGCCTTGCTGGGGTAGTTCTGCAGTGGCAGCAGTGGTTTTGCTTTTGTGTTGTTGTAGTGGTGGTGGTGGTGATGGTGGTGGTGGTGGTGGTGGTGTGGGTGTTGGTTGTGGTGGTGGTTGTGGTGGTGTTGGTGTTGGTGGCGGTGGTGGTGGTGGTGNGGTGGTGGTAGTGGTGGTGGTGGTGTTGGTGTTGGTGTTGGTGGTGGTTGTTGTTGTTCCTGCCGCGGTACATGAAAGTCATGACTTAGGGGCATGGTGCAAACGGGGCACCAATGCAGTACACCCTAAGCCATAGACTCTAGACCCGACTCTATATAATCCCCGGCCACACATACATCAGCATTATCTTTGGCAGTCAACTAGTAATAAGGCATCCAATTAGGTTCTTGGTCGGCAGCACGAATTGTATCGTGATCTCCAAGCCACACCCAATTCATCCCGCCCGGCCTCCCTTGCAGATCCGGCCCCCCTGCGCTTCATGTGCCAGCCAGTGTAAGTTAAACGTCTGGACAATTCCGACCATGCCCGACAAGACCCAAACATAACTATCGCCCAAGCCCTCAACCCTAAACCCCTAAACCCTAAACCCCTGAACCCCTAAACCCTTCACACCTCCCACTTCGGGACTTTGGGAGTTCAGGGTGGAACCTCGGTTCTCTTCCGGTGAACATTGCAGCAAAGATAGTTTACAGGGTGTTTGGCATCATAAGTCCCCGGAAGCAGCAACAGCATCGAGAAGTTGATTTCAGGGGCTCGGAGACCCCCAAGTACATCAGACGTGCGCTGCGCGCGTGTGCGTGTCTCTGTGTCTCTGTGTCTCTGTGTCTCTGTGTCTCTGTGTCTGCGTCTGGGTCTGTGTCTGTGTCTGCGTGTGTGTGTGTGTGTGTCTCTGTGTGTGTTTGTTTGTGTGTGTGTGTGTCTTGAGGGGTGGGTCCTTACTAGAACAAGACAATGAATGTGGCATTGAACGACATGGTAGCCGGATTGTACTTGCAGCATGCTTGGCTGGGTTATCTGGCAAGCAGACATGGTGTTGAAAGCGAGCGGGCGGAGCGGAGAGTGAATTACCATATGGTCCATCCTTGCGTTTATTCATGCCTCGTCCGGTCACGGCCAGGCGAAAAGCAGAAGCCTTCAGACCTCTAAGGTCCGAGACCTTTAACTATGCCGCCTACCTCCAGCAGTACGAGAACTCTCTGTGCCGAGCTCAGCGATTCGTGTAAGGCTGGGTAATCACGCCTTCTCATCGGCTTGTGCAACATTTACTTTATGGCTCTCTTCGTCCCCAGCCCCTAACTATCTATCTGTCCATCTGTCTGTCTGTCTGTCTATCTGTCTATCTGTCTATCTATCTAACTATCGTTCTATCCACCTGTATGTCTGTCCATCCCTCTTATCTTAGGTTGTTAACATCCAATCTCGTCTAACCTCATCCCATCGTGTCCCATCTCATTTCATGCAATCGAGTCTACCCCAGCCTCGTCTAGTCTAACCGAACCTACGCTAGCCTAACCTCTCTTTTTCTCTCAATCTATCTGTCTGTCCATGTATGTGTCTATCTGTTAGCCGATGTATCTGTGTATCTTATCTTATCTTATCTGATCTAGTCGTCTAGTCTAGCCTAATCTCATCTCACCTAATCATCTCATCTCGTCTCATCTAGCTCTACTCAAATCTAATCTGACCTACTCTCCATCTAAACTAATCCCATCTAATCTATCTATCATCTACCTGTATATAAGCCCCACACAAACCCATCCGGATAAGATCACAAAAGACCTTTTAAGCTGAGCACCCATAGCCCTTCCCCCGACTCCGACGAAACTTATAAACCCTAGACCTTAAACCTCGTTTCTCACATTGGCTCCGAAGAGGTCCCGGAAGCTCGCTGACCAGTGGCTCAGCGGTGCCGTGATCTTGCGGGGGCCTCACCTTTTAACAAAAAAGTGGATCCCCGAATCCACAGCTGGTAAAGGATATGGAAAAGATAGGACTTCAATGGAGACTATATGTAATTGGGTTAGGTGTGTATGTTCGGACAGGACGTTGGAGTGTCTTCTGAAGCCTTGGGCCCTAGGTCCCTGGACCCCAAATCCCCTGCTCCCAATCCAGAAACCCCCTAGCCTAAACCCTATAGGGTTTAGGGTTCAGGGTTTAGGGCTCATCCTGAGTCCTACATCTAAAACTAGGGTTTAGGGTTTAGGGTTTAGATCCTGAGTCCTACATCTAAAACCAGGGTTTGATGGCTTTTAAGGTTTAGGGGCTCCTAGGGTTTAGGGTTTAGGTTTCAGCTATAGTAGAAGCCAGAAAGTTGGAACATCATTATCCTCGTGCTCTTAAGGTAAAGTATAGGGAATCCCCGCAAGAAACATCCAAAATCATTGTTCCAACTTTCTAGGGTTCACTATATACCAATGAGAGATGCACCCCAGCAACACAAGGCTTCAGACCGGTTTGGGAGTTTCGGGAAATTAGGGGTACCTTTTAAAGGGATCCATAAGGGTTCCTTAAAGGGACCTATAAGGGTTCTATAAAGGGTTTAGGGTTTAGAGTTTCCGAAAAAATTGGGGGTACCTTATTCTGGGGTCCTTATAACAAGGATCCTACTATTTAGCGTACTATATCAGGGTCCCCTATTTTCGGAAACTCCCATTTTCTCAGAAGTCAGATTCGGCTCCCCAAGGCCCCCCTGCCCCGAACTGCTACCGTAGAAGCCCGGATCAATACTGCGGTAAATATCATTGTTTAGGGTTCCTGATTCTTATCAGATCATGGTAGAATAAGCGCAAAGCCCGATTAAAAAGGGAATTATAAGTACTATTGTTGTTTCAATCATTATTAGAGAGAGCGAGAGAGAGAGAGAGAGAGAGAGCCCTTTATTCTGACCCCCCATAGATCTAGAGACATGTTACAGGGCGAGGGCAGTACGCAGCCTAGAGCCGTTGAGCCCAGAGCCCAGAGCCCTTCGAGGATGGCGAAGAACGTGCAGAGCCAGGAGCAGGTCGGGCCGAAACCCAACGTACCTTTTTGTGAGGTTTAGGGTTTGGGCTTTAGGGTTTGGGGTTTAGGGTTTAGGGTTCAGGGTTTGGGGTTTAGGTGAGGAAAGATGCTCACAGAGATTCAAGGGAAGCTTCGGAATTGGGAGTTTGAGGGAAACCGTAGATGAGCCAGTTTCGGAATCAGCGCAGGCTGAAGGCTAGGATTTTCGAGATCGCTGCACGATGGACGAGCTCAGAATGGTGTTGGCAGAAGTCAAGCCTCTAAGGCATACTTAGAACAGCAACAGCCTCTAAGCAAAAAAGACTGCACTTCCCCGCCCGATACGCCGGTAGGTGGAGGCGGCTTGGAATGAGGTCGACCGCAATGGACCCTCGGCTAAAGGAGGACCAGAGTCGCGGGTTCCAGGATGAGGATTTCAGGTTTTTGTTTCGATAGCAGATTTACGATTTAGGGCCGTTCAGGGCCGTCTAGGCTCTAGGTTATCTTTGAGAAGAGTAGAAGCCTCCAGGGTTTAGGGTTTAAGATGCTTGTTTTCGGGTTTTCATGGGTCTTGATTCGGTTCGTCTGTGCTTTTGCTCCGTAGTTCTGCGATAAGAGGTGGGAGCTCTCGCATGTCCTTCAGGATGCGCATTTCAACAGGAGCTAAGGCAGTTTGTTTGGGTTTCCATTGTGGTTTTTCGGGTACCAGGCCAGAGTTCCAAGGCGAAAGTTTCACAGTCCAATGAGCCAATGTTTCTTCTGCTGCCATAATACAGAAACCATGTTACTTACCATAGATCCCTATTACCATAATACCGAAACCATGTTAAGATCCCTAGATCCCTATTATGGTAGCTTAAGTTAAACTCCTTAACAAGAACCCAGATGAGCCAATGTCTCTTCGGAAGATCCCCGAAGTCCTGGCATCCCAAGCGGACTTCGCTACTGAGAATTTACCTAGGGTCCGAAGAAGTACCTGTGGTCGGTGGAGCATTCCAAGAGCTGCCTGAAAAGCATGTCTTCGTCAAAATCTTGCATTCTCAAGCCCTGAGCTCTGAACGCACATCTTGCCTTCCTGAGCTAGTGATAGCAGACGGAAAAGAAGGGTTATAAAAAAAAGAACGCACATCTTGACGGTACTGAGGGGATGGCAAGTTGAGCTACCAGGAGTCTGGGTCTCAGAGCCGAGTTGCAGAGCCCAGGATTTCTGGGTTTGGGCCTGCTCTGCTTGGATCGTTAAGTAAAACCTTATCCCTAATCCCTAAACCCTAAACCCTAAAGATCTTGAGGGTTCTTCAGGCCCAGAGCACGTAAGTCGCACTTGTCGGTCCAGGGCACATGCCCCAAGCAGCAGGGTGCAATGGCGTGATGCTAAGAACGACACTTGTAGTCTTCAGGTCCGTTCCATTTGGGGCTTTTAGATGCTGCTAACGACAAGTGAAGACAGTTCGACCATGGGTCTTCGACATGCAAGGTGAGTTCGCGTGATTTTAGAAGTGGGAATCGCTCGAGATGTGGAGTTTGACGATCTCGCCACACTGACATTCAGCTGTATGTGCTGGTTGTGCAAGTTGCTTGTTCGAGCAACCGTTTCCAGGACCACGCATTACATCTGCAGCCATGGCGTCAGCTATCCTGGCTTTGTACATGATTGTCCGGGCACTGGCTGTATCCCCGCCCTCGATTTGGGAGGGCTCGCCCGTCGAATCTGTACGCTGGTTGCCGACTGGCGCCGCCCTTGTTTCTGGCTCGGATGACCTGACGGTGCGCACATGGAATGCCAGTACCGGTCAGAGTCTGCAAATTCTCGCTGGTCATACAGACACGGTTTGGTCGGTAGCCCCGAGTCCGGACGGCAATCGCATCGTCTCGTGCAGTGCAGATCTGACTGTTAGAATCTGGGATGTAGCCACGGGGAAGTGTCTGCACATTCTTACGGGCCACACGGCTCAGGTGCGATCGGTGGCCTACAGTCCAGATGCCAAGACTGTCGCATCTGGCGGTTGGGACCATACGGTCAAGATCTGGGATTCTAGCACCGGTAGCTGCTTGCAGACGCTGGAGGGTCACAAAAACGACGTTTGGTCAGTTGCTTACAGTCCAGATAGCAAATACCTTGCATCTGGAAGTGCAGATCGTTCCATCAAGATTTGGGATCTCGCTACTGGGCGATGCCTGCAAACCCTCCGAGGCCATAAGGATTATCTTCGGTCGGTGGTCTACAGCCCAGATGGTGCACACCTCTTGTCTGGCAGTGACGACCGCACCGTCAAGGTCTGGGATGCAGAAAACGGTACCTGCCTTCTGACTCTCACTGGCCACACCTACTATGTCTGGTCCGTAGCCTACAGCCCCGATGGCAAGCACATCGCCTCTGCTAGTTGGGACCAAAGCATCAAGGTTTGGGATGCTTTCTCTGGCGAGTGCCTGCGCACCCTTACCGGCCACAAGGACGTGGTGGACTCCGTGTCCTACTCCCCAGATGGCTCTCGAGTTGCCTCGGGCAGTGATGACGGCTCTATCCGGACGTGGAACCCGAGCCAGCCAGGGAACGGCAGCATCGAATCCGAGCCCAGGGTGAGTTTTGACAGCCAGGGCCGGTGGGTGCACCCGACCAAGAGTAAGACCACGGGGAAGGTGGTGGAGGTGCTGGTGTGAGCGCTTGGAGGCAGGGTCTCCATGACGATATGAGCATCGGAAGAAAACCCCTGACAGATGTGCATGTCTGTATGCATGCATGCATGCATGCATGCATGCATGCATATATTTCATTGTAGGTGTGTATACAAACAATACGTATATATGAGTATATGTTTATGCATATACGTATAATACAGACATATGTACGAATACATACATACATACATACATACATATGCATATATACAAAAATACATATATACATATAGACATATATACATATATCATATATACATATACATATACGTATACATATACATATACATATACATATACATATACATATACATATACATACATACATATATATATAGGTATATATTCGTACATAAATATAGGTAAATGTGTACATATATATATATATATACATATATATATATATATGTATGTATGTATATATATATATATATATCTGTATGTATGTATGTATGTATACATATGTATACATATATATATATATATATGTATGTATGTATGTATGTGTGTGCTTATATATATGCATGCATGCATGTGGTATGTATGTATGTATGTATGTATGTGTACTGTCGTTGGCTTCTGCTCGTCCCTCTCGCTCTCTCTCTCGCTGTTTGTGCTTTGGTCAGTATCTCCCGCAGTATGCCCGCAATCTGCCTTTCCAGCCACATTCAGACATGAAGTACTGCATCTGGGCTGGAAGGCTCTAGAAAGCGATCACTATTGTCGTGGCCGGAATAGTTAGCATCAGTGTTCATTATAGGGCCCCGAATATAATCGCAATACAGCATTCCCCCCAGCCCTAAACCTAAACCCACAAGGCCCCCTTATTTTCTTTTTCGATGTTATCAGCGGGAGGCAACAGGGAAGCTGTGAAGCAAACATGGAGACTTTAAGCCCTGAAGCCCGTTAGTCTAGTTCGTTTACAGTTCAACAGGTCTAAGGCTCCGGGGGTGGGTTGACGGCTCTAGGTTTTTCAGGATGTTAGGGTTCAGGTTCGAGCTTGCCCTAGGGTTGGCGGCAAGAAGGGCTTTAGTATGCTCTAAGGCTTTTAGGAGTTGGGCCTGGTGGGTGTTCGACACACAGAGGTTCCTCGTGTAGATGCCTTCATCTTGCTGCGGCCGTCAAGGATGTACGGTATACCCTCGGGCCCGAACCCCAAACCCTAAACCCCTAAACCCTAAACTCTAAACCCTAAACCCCTAAACCCCTAAACCCTAAACCCCCAAACCCTAAACCCTAAACCCTAAGCCCTAAACCCTAGAATGGACACCCCTTGATTTCCGATATTCCCGAGCCTGCAACTTCCCTCAACTGTAAGAACGCCTCAAGGAACACTCATTTGGAACCCTGACATGAACTCCTACAGCTACAAGCACCAACCTACGTTGGAACCTTGACCTCGGGTAAAGCCGCCAACGGCCACCCCAAAACCGAAGTGCAGGCAGGCAGCAGGAAATTGGCAGCCAGCAGAAAATCATAGGGGCTTTCATAATCAATGTAGGGTTTGGGGGGTGCAGTTTCGTGTTTTCATATAAGGGCTACAGGGGGGTCAGAGTGCAGAAGTGCAGAAAGTCTTGGCCGAGTTGCATCTGAACTTGTGCTTTCACTGGCCCTGCGGCTCCAAGTTATCTTGCCACGACTTTGGGCCCTGTCGCTTGGCTCTGGCATCCATGGCTGTGACAAAGCAGCTGGTGGTAATGAGCTGGCTGCCCTACGTCATGGCAGGTTGGTATATCGGCAGGAGAGGGCAACGGGAGAGCTGCAGCCACGTGTGTAACGGAATCGGGCCGTGCAATGAAAAAGCTCTCAGTGACATCATGAGCTGCCAGCCAGGGAAGTTGAAGACATTTCTTGGCAGTGTGGCTGCAGTGCGTGATGTCCTGGGCAGTCTTTCCAACCACGATTGCTCAAAGGGCATGGCCTTGCTGAATGGCTCCGCTGCCATCGCCACTCCTTTCGCCGATGCAAAGGGCCAGTGTGGATACAATGTGGATCGAACGGCTTCGTGCGACAGCCAGCCCCCGTTCGCGGACTCGGTTCGCCATTGCTGCTGCGAGGAGTATATCGGTGACTGCGAAGTCGACACGAGCGACTGTCCTGAATCCTTCTCCGATTCGACCAGTGTTATATCCACAACATCTTCCATAGCCCATTTGAGGCTGGACGAATGGTTCGGTGCTACGGAACCGCCGCCACCAACAAACGGGATAAGCCCGGAGCACCCGACACTCGTGATCATACTCGCGGTGGCTCTTGGTGTGGCTGGTGTCGTGTTTTGCATTTGCTGCATTATGTTCAGCATCACCATTTGTCGGCTGCCAGAGATGGGACTCCCAGCTGCATTCAGCTGCCTGTGTGCAGACTTCCTGACGAAGTTGAGCCCTGTGATGTCTTGCATAAATGCCGAACCTGAAACAACCCTAGACTTCGCGAAGGTTGACGTGGCCGTCGTGCAGTTGAGAAACATGTGTCGTGATTCCTACACTCCTGATCACCACCTATTGCATTGAGGGCCCCGCATATCGAATTACGTAGCCAAAGAACAACTAAAAGGTGGCCTAACACGGAAAGCCCATCGACTTTCCATCCCAAGCCCTAAGCTCAACACGAACAGCACTTATCAGCATGATGCCTCTCCAGAACATGTACTCCGATGTTGTGAAGACAAGTGATGGCAAGCATGCTGCCAATGCTCTTTCCGGGCGCACAGAGAGAGAGACAGGCAGAGAGAGAGCGAGAGAGAGAGGCACTCGTTTCTACAGTTTGTGTGACCAGTTCCATCATTATTCGCCATTTCTCATTGTGCCTACGACAGTGATTCACACAACCTTGAAGAAGCAAGGCAGCTTAACCAACCTCAGATTTTGTCCGTGCCGTATATTTGTAACAGCTTCTTGCATGGTCGCGTTCATCTGAACCCTGAACTGTAACCTACTCGCATTCCCTTTGCAGCTTTCTGATCCTACCTAAAGCTGGTTACAATGCCGGCAGGCATTGCAAGAAGCGATAGCCCGTAAAGAGCGGGCTCAAGACAATCTACAGCTTCTGTCGCTTGCAAGTCATCATTCCGAAGAGTCTGACAACAGCGACGAGTGTGGCCACTGCAACACATAATCAGATCAATGCAGGAGAGCGGTAGCAGAAATGTTTGTATCAACACAATCTACCTCTATTTCGCACAAGATCCCCCAGTCAGCAATAAGACTCTCAAGATTGTCCATGGATGTAGTACTTCCCCTTTTGCTGCGCCAGAATGAGGACAGACAGATGTCGAGCGCCAGCTTCAAGTGCCCTGATCCCCATGTGCACGGAGGATGTATGTAGCCACGCTGCACACTTCAGGAAGTGGGCGTCCACTAGTCAGGGTCGGATGTTGGTTTAAAAGGCATAAAGTTCAGTCGTAGGCCTGCAAAGTACTATCAGCTATCCGATTATTGTGCTTTTGTGACTGGCTCTCGTCATGATTGACAAGCCTTGTGCTCGCTTCTCAAACAGCGGTCCTGAGTGTGCGAAGCTACCATGTACATTTTTGTTGTTGTTCTTACTTGCTGCTGCTTGCTACCCTGCAATAGCAGCAGGGCGTGTGGGCAGCATCGCGCAGTTTTGAAACGCTGAACGCGTTTTTTCCTCCAGTTTTGATTGCATGCCGGCCACTGCGGCCCCTCCCGCGACTCCGACTCACGATACGAGATCAAGTTACGCAGTGTATTGTAAAACACATTCCCTCAGTATGTCGCAGTATGTAACATCTCCTTTCCGCAATATGTCACAGGGTGTGTGTCGGAGAATTCGAAGCTGCTTGAACAAGTGTTTGCAGAGCCGAACTGCCCTTTCTTTTGTTGGTGACGCATACTTCTGCATAACTCTTTCTGATGGCTGCAGAGTGCTGTCGAGCAGCGGTGAGGTCGTAAGAGCCAACCGAGCTGTAGCTTTGCTCCGGCGCCAGCAGTCACGGTCAGAGTGGGTGTGCATGCGATCCAAGCAGTACCACCCCGACAATGCAAGCCATTCCTAAACCCTAATCCCTAAACCCGAAACAACAGCATGAATGTTAAGGCAGCGATCAACCATCTCTGAAAGAAAGGAGCTCCAGCTCAGCCTCGAGCATTTGGCTGCAGAGAGGCTCCAACAAATCACCCCACGCGGGCAACTTTTGCGATGATTCTGGAGACCTCAGGGGCTTTACGGGTTCCCTTAAGGGTCCCATAAGAGTAGTATAGGGCTCTATAATAGGGTTCCTTTAAGGGTTCCCTTAAGGGTCCCATAAGAGTAGTATAGGCTTCTATAATCGCATCTAGACTCTAGACATTGGGTAAGGGGATATCGGGTCAGGAGAAGTCCTCATGCCCTCGGAGCATCGTTCTGGACTGAAAATCCCGCAAAGTCTCGTCAGTACGAAACGGACCCGCCCAAGGGCCCTCTAATAGAGGCCTTCTAGCCCTTAATAGTGCGTATTTGGGGTATTTTAGAGGGTAGTTGGGGGGTCTAGGACAAGGAAGTTCATGTGACTTTGACGAAGGGTGTTGGAGCTTATTGCAGCCGTTGCCAGGGTGCAGATGTGGCAGGGTCGTAGGCGCCTGGCCCGCGAGAATACCTCCTGCGTCCGCCACTTGTGCAAGGGAAGTTTAACTTGTACCCTTCTGGGCCAACAAAGCCCACCACTCCGCTGTTTTGGGCGGAGGGGGTACGGGGGTTCTTTACGGATCGTGTTTCGGGTACACGTAGGATTTGTTAACCATGCCACACGACGAGAGAATGAAGCGTCATAGTGAACCGTCGTTATCGTCATCAACGTGGTCAACACCTCAACCCTTAAGCCCTGAAACCCAAAGATTCTAAACCCAAAGCCCAATTGAGCCTTCCACCCTTTTAAAGCCCTGTAAGCAACAAAGTAAGCCCAGCCGGACACTCTGGAAGCCGGCTGCTGTGTGGGTATCCTCCCTGCGGGCAGCCGACCTCAGCAGAAAAGAGGCAAACCGCCGAATTCTGGGCTCCGGCTTCCCCTAGGGTTTAGAGGCTTTACTAAATCTTCAATCGCTCCCTGCTAGACCAATGTCAAAGCGCGGCAACACTTGCACTCTATCCAATGGCCGCCAGGTATGGTATCATGCACACAGGAGTTTCAGCATGCTAACGGAACACCCAAAAGTCTGCCGAACCCGGTTCTCTATTGATTCGTGTCCCACCCTTCTCCTTCAACAGAGCGGGTTCAAGCTTCAAGCCAATGGACCCTGAATTCCCGAATCCTTGCCCGAAAGCCCAAGTCAGTAATCACGGAGCTTGATACAAGGAAAACAGCGTCCCTATCGAGTTGCTGCAACGCTATGCCAAAGCGCATCAGTCATAAGTTTTGACCTGAACCGTTCAAATCTTACAGGGTGTAAACTGACTCTAAAAGTTACGCCGAAGCAAGACCGTACTCTTATATGAGCCTAGACTTTTCAAGCCTGCGGAACGAAAGCCGACTCCCGAACTCTGCATCCTCCATACTACAAAGGTTTAGGGTTTAGGACTTCAGTGGGGTTCGGGGTTTTAGGGTATAGGGGTGGTGAGTTCAGGGCTTAGAGCTTTGGGGTTTTTGAGGTTTTGGGTTTAGGGTTTTAGGGTTTAGGGTGTACCCCGGTCCGTGCAGCTTCATCACACTTGGGTAGGCAGAACCATCTAGTATCGTGGCCTTTGCAATTGGAAAGGCTTTTGGGGAATATTATGGTCGCAAAGCCCTAAACTTTAAACTCCTACATCCCTAAACCCCGAACCTCTCAACCCCCCAAACCCCTCAACCCTAAACTCCTAAACCCCTAAACCTCTTGAGCCTGAACTCTTAAACCCTAAACCCTAAACAGTTAAACTCCTAAGCCAGAAACCCCTGAACCCTAAACCCCCGTAGTATCCCTTCATAGGACGTAGCCTGAAGCAGAACCCGGAACCCTGAATCCGAGAGCTGCCTCCCTAGTAAGGCTCCGGCCTTTGCTTCGAAGCAGCGCCCTGCAACTCACAGATGCCGATCTGGAGGAGGACTCTTTAGGGATTACCTGGACCCTGAATAACCTACCTTCTTACGGTTCCTTTTTATGATTTGCTTGTGTAAGTCCTCGATTATGTTGTGCCCTATATCAACTTTTAGGGTTTAGGGCTTTCAGGTTTGGGGGTGTCAGGCTGTAGGCGGCAAGGACTCATTGTCTGGTTTCCGGGTTTGAAGGCTCGGGGGGTTGAAAGACGGCTTCATTGATAGTTTAAGCTGTTTTCATAAGGCGTCTTAGTATTAGGTTCTGGCTGGCTGACTAGTCGACTCGCTACGCAGGCACACCGCCCAAGTGCGGGCTGCTGACCGCAAAAGTCAGACATGCTTGCATCAACGAACCGGCAAGCCCAAGACACCCAGCCGAAGTTCACAAATAGCGTCGGCAGTAGACCCACTACATCCAAGGCAATGCGCGAAACTCCCAAGCCGAGTCTGCAGCTGTATGGTTACAGAACACTCCACACGCCCGTCAATGCGCCCGCGCCTGTGTGTGTGTGTGTGTGTCTTGTCTGTCTGTGTGTCTGTGTGTCTGTGTGTGTGGTTGTGTGTGTGAGAGAGAGAGAGAGATACAGAATGCAGTGTAGTGTAGTGTACTGTACTGTGTAGTGTAGTGTATGTACATGTATGTGCATATACGTAGTAAATTTCAAAATGACTTGCTGTACGTGTGTTTGCTGAACCCTAACACCTCAACCCTAGACGCCCGCGACTGTTTGAATAGGCTCTCTGGACGCGCGATCTAGGTTGCTGCACTGGCAAAACAAAGGCCCTCTAACACATCAGTAGTCTAAGCACTAACCTCCGAAACCCTAAGCCCTAAACCCTAAATTGCCAGAAACCTGGGCACCAAACCTTAAATCCTGGACCTTAGACCTTAAACCGCAAACCCTCATTCCCAAACCCCTGACTTCCTAAACCTTAAACTCTAAGATGAAACACTAACACAAAAACTCTATTATGATCATTATTATTATTGTCCTTATTATTATTATTAATTATGATTATCCTTATTATTATTATTAATTATTATTATTATTGTAGCAACCCAAAAATTTAAGCCCTGAGCCTTGAACCCGCAACCCGGTTGGATACTCGGGGCTGTATCTCACAGGACCGAGTCTACTCTGTGCTGTCAAAGATTGACAAAGACGCGTCGGGATTTGCTCGGATCTTGGGTGGGGGTGAGGGTTTAAGGTTTAGGGATTACGGGGATTAGGGTTTATAATACAGGTTAGGGCTTGGGTATAGGGAGTTTGGTTTAGGGTGTTACTGACAGGGTTTGGGCTCGATGTTGAAGGTTTGTGGTGTTTTGGAGGTCCCGGGATTTACATTCTGGGTTTAGTTAGGTTTTGTGAGGATCCCTAGGGTTGTTGGTTTTGACGGCATAGTTCGTACTGCGCGTGCTAGTTTTCCGTTATTTTGGGACCGGGGCATCTTCATTGAGCGGTACGGGTCGCAGGGTTATATCTGAGCTTCCGGAGCGCATGTCCTTTAAACTGAAGGGAGACTATTTCGAGGGCTCCAGGTAGCGGAATCATGGGTTAGCGGTTAGACAAGACATGATTCAAACACCCGCAACCAAGGTCACCGGAGCTCTAGTTATGATTGGAAATCGAGCATAGTTAAGTTATGATTCACGGATGCTGTGCTCTTGTGTTCAGAACTCAAGGCGCGCCTCGTGCCCACACTACCCAAGTCTCTGACACCGAACGCAAGAACCGTACCACGCTGATTGACAAAAAGAACCCTACCCCCAAAACCATCCTAATCCCCGTAGTCTCTCAGACCTGTCCAGGTCTGCAAGGATGAATTCATGCGCGCAGTTACACGCTCAAGCCTCAGATGTTGTCGTTGGGTTGCTACCATTGCTACTACTATTGCTACGCGTAACTATTGATAGTAGTACTAGCATTCGTCTTCTTATTGGGGTTAGCATTGTATAATTATGAAAATAGATGTAGACCGTAGGGGTTCCGGCTTTCATGTTGGGGTGTACACTTGACGGCTGGATTCGGAGCATTTGTTGAGTCTAGTCTGCGGATGTTTAAAGCTTGAGCCTTGAACCTCATCATATACAAGTTTACACTTCCGAGAACGATTAAGGCCTTCGGCTGGTTGACGGTTTACCAGTTCGGGTCGAGGAGGTTAGTGGTTGAGGTACTACGGTGTAGCCATGGGGGTTTTCGCATCCGGCATTAGGCGGGGGTCATAAAACGGCCAATTGCCCGGCTAGTACCCCATCGTGTTTAGTCCAGGCGACAATCTGAGACTTCGATATTGTCGAATTTCATCCGGGTTTTGCAGTGATCTGGAGATATCGTAAATCGGCAGCGCAAATCCTGCACCCTGCGGCCTGTGTGCCTCAGCAATACATGTTCATGTCCCCAAGCCAAATACTTTTCAGCGCGGCGCCCCAGCGCATGTTACAGCCCTACAAAGCCGCATTCTAGATATTCCTAAAACTTAAAGCCTAAAAACCCTAGACCCCTAAACCCCTAAACTCGTACACTGGTAAGGACTTCTTACCTACCCTAAACCCTGAACCCTAAGCCCTAAACCCTAAACCCTACCCCGCGGTGCGAGGTGCCCTGAAGTTTCGGGAGATTGTGAATCAGGGCGCCGACTCAGGAGATGCCCTAGGCCTACAGCAAACCCCATAAAGTTGGAAACCGGATTAAGGCCAAATAGTGCTGGGATTCCCTTTACTCTTAAGGATTGAGGCTATGGGGTTTCCAACTTTTTGGCTTCTACTGTATCCTGAACGATCCTAAACCCTTGTTACTATGATTACTAACATTATTAGTATTGTTATGGGGCTCCTTAAACCTATGGTTATCAAGATTATAAGTCTGATGATGGGGCTTCTTAGATTCTTAATACTTTGATTGTTAACAATTATTATTATGATTGTGGTATTATTCAAGCCTCTTTTTTAAAAGCCAAGTGAGCAGCCAGCATTGCTTGAAACGGGTTCATGCTGGCTTTTAGATTCTAGAGTAGTTCCACGGTATTCCAGGCTTGTTACCATTATAATGCACTGTCGCCACTTGTTCTATCCCTACCATACTACTTTCTACAGCTGCCGCACATCGCATTGATGCTTTGACTTTAGCATATAATGTTGCTCCTGTTTGTGTTTTTATTACGGTGCAATGCGTATCAATGCCACCATATTGCCGGTATTGCTGGACATTATTGCCATGGATTGTTGTCTAAGCTGTCGTACTTGCTGCCCACGATATCAGAAACCCCTACCTGGCAGTATTCCTGCTTCACTTCCTCCTGCTGGAGAAGTACGAGCTCGAAATCGCGGGCCCCCTTCATGGAGACTCCTGCTTGAGTAGGCAAGTTGTAGGACATCCCTCCTCCCGGTTCCTACTGGGAGGTTCATGGTTAATTATAAGTAGGGTTATAAGTAGGATAACCATAGCCTTCACCCACATTAAGGGACATTATAACCCCACTTATAAGTACCCATGAACCTCCAAGTATACCCAACCCTAAACCCTAAGCCCTATAGATCCCTGGTAGATCCATTAAAGGAACCCCCAAGGACCTAGTATGTCTCGCCCTGACATCCCTAAACATTAAGTTGACGGGACCGGAAGGAGAGTCGCCCGATGTAAGCCCGTTGGGACTCCGCCATGCCTGGAAGCCCAGCTTTTTGTGCTCGTTGGGTTTGAGGGTGTAGGGTTTTAGGGGTTTAGGGTTTTAGGGGTTTAGGGTTCAGGATTTTAGGGGTTTAGGGTTCAGAAGCTGCGGCAGAGCTGTTCGGCTCGGATATTTTGACGGTTTAGGGTGTATGGTCGAAGGTGTAATTGGGGTTTGGGGCTTAGGTTCAGGATCTCACTGTTGAGCACACCCGCAGGAAGCAAGATCAGACAGCTTGCTTTCCAGACGTGAGCGCACAGGCTTTAGCGAAACAACCGCCCTACTTGCACACGTGAGCCTACAGACACATGCACGCAGCAATTGACCATTTGGCTGGTCGACCTGGAAAGCCATACCAGTATACATGCGGACATGCATGCGTACGTACAGGTGTGCATTTCACGGGCATTTCTTTGTGCATCCAGGCACCATCATGCACCTTTCCGGTGTCTACCTGCGAATCATGCATCGCCCCTGCAAATGCGTACGCACACGCAGCCGTTTACGTTTTTGTGTGTGTCTGTATATATATATATATGTGTGAGTGTGCATCAACCAAAAATGAACATAATATCTTTCTAAAGCCTCAACCCCGAAACTGCCTCAATCCCAAACCCTCGTTTGTCGTGTGTATATGACATACATACACACATACACACATACGTACATACATACGGACATACACAGAAATACACAGTCATACACAAACATACATACATACCCACATAAATACATAAATGCATAAATCCCTGATCTCACCCTCCGCAGATCAACACCGGAAGACCCGCACCCGAATGAAGACCCCTATCGTCCCAAGTGCCCATACTTCGGGCCCCAACAGTCACCGAAGCATAAACCACAGACCCCATGTACTAGGATATTGTGTTGAGAAAAATGCGTTTATGTGCTTGTTTATGCTTTTCGGTTGGCAGTCTATGGATTTTGAAGCCCAGCGCTCCAAGCTGCGGCTCAATGTTGGGATTTCAGATTTGGGGTTTGATCCTATACAGAGCCCACACTCCTAAAGCCTTGAACCCAAGGCTCCCGAGAGCCCTGAAGCCTTCAAACTTAGGAAGCATCCGACAACGTAAGCCTCTCTCAACCCTGAACCCTGAAGCCTAAACCCTGTAAGCCCTGAGGGCATTAGAGCCCGAGAAGTCCGAAGTAGTCCATGTGTCCAAGGGCTCCAAATCGGAGAAGCGGAGGTGCCGAAACAAGATGCTAAGGCCCATGGCTTAAGTGGAGCTTCGTGTGGCAGGATTCAGGGTTTAGGGGTTTAGGGGTTAGGGGTTTATAGGTTCAGGGTTCAGGGTTTAGGATGCAGAGGTTAGGACTTGAAGGGTTTAGGGATTGGGGCTTTTGGGGGTCATGCGGCCCTAGTTGTCATTAATTCTCTCTCTGGGCTGCACCGTGCAGGGCGTGCTTGATTGCTTAGGCTACAATTGATACCCGTCTCCGGATTCGTGGGGCTGCAGTGGATTTCAGCGCTCAGCTGTACATGTAATGAAATGATGAAAAAAAGGAATTCACCGTGGACTTTCCTTGCAGTCCTAGATCACCGCCGCGATGCAGTGCGCGAGCATGCTAGTCTGATGCACGAGAGGCGCACGGCTGCTTCTTTATCCACCAGAGCTTTACCAGGTTCTATGTTTATATTTAGCACCACCTCGCTGGAGGCGTTTGCTGTTGTTTGCAGGCTCACCTCCTACCGCGCATTTGGGGTAGATCAACATTAATGGCCATGGTTTAAACCAGGGGGGTCATGTTCAGCGCAGAAAGGCCCAAGAAGGTGAAGCCCGCTTGAGCTTCCCGGGGTCCCGAGCAGATCCGGGGCTGTTGATGGGTAATTACAGGGTCTATAGTAGGAGCTCGAATTATGCAGCTAGTGTTACTGCTCCTTGGGTTCCTTGGGGTTCCCTATCATCGCTGCAGTGTGGTCCTAGGCGAATCATTCTGGCACCGCACGAGGATAGCATCAGGCTGGTGAACCTAAGCGCTAAACCTTGAGCGATACACTTTCTGAGGAAGGAATTGGCGAAGTGGGATGAGACCGACATCGCCCACTGCTGGGTCCTGGCCTTTGTTTTGAAAACTCCACTCTTGGGGCTGTAAGGCTGCACTTAGGGCCTTAAGCTGAAAAAGGTTCGGATCCGAGCCTTAGGCAGGACTTTAGGCGTGAGGCGTGCGTGTTCTGAGGTGTATGCAGGCCTACTGGTCCGGGGGGTGCATGTGAGGGAAGCAGCTGCTTATGGTCAGTTTTAGTGGTGAGGAAGCATCATGTGAGTAGCTCTCAAGATCAGTGAGCTTTGGAAGCATTATAGGTCACTGTGCACTAGGCCAAGCAAGCCGCAGTTTGGAGGCCAAGAACCCCCTACACCGTAAATCCTACATTTTCCCAAACCCCATATCACATGCCGAGGCAGCCACACAAGGGGCTGTGCGAGCTCTAGCTGCGACATCAGGCTGCTCCTGCAACACCCCTAATGTAGAAACCTGATTTACAAAGCCCAGCCTTATGACCCCAATGTATTAGGATTGATATAAAGTTTAAAGAACTCTAAGGCAAGACCAAGGGTTTCTTAATCAGGTTCCTATATATATATATATACATACATACATAGTTCAAACACATATATGTATGTAGGTATAGGTAGGTAGGTAGGTAGGTATGTGTATATTGCTATATATAGTACAGCTTGAAACTCAAAACTCTAAACCCTTCCCAAAGTGTAGTCTGAAGTGGCTTCGCCTTGCACGAGCCCTGCGTTTCCTGTAGACCGTCGGGGTTTAGGGTTTAAGGTTTGGGGTTTTTAGGGGGCTAGGGTTTCGGATTTAGGGTTTGGGGGTTTAAAGGGCTGTATGTTCATGGGGTTCGCCTCGACTGAATGAGTTTGTGCGATGCCCCTCCGGTCCAAGACAAAATTTACAGTAGTCCGAAGGCTCACAACAAAGGTTTGTTTTTCTTTTCTGGTGTGGGGCTTCGATGTTTAATAATTTGGGGCGTCGATGTTTGATAATTTGGGGGCTTAAGCCAAAACCAATGTTATCCCTTAGGGCTCCTCGTTATCCCTTAGGGCTCCTCGGAGTTTCGGTGTTTTCCACAGGACAGCGAAGAACTCATTGAATCGAAAGCTGCTAGTATCGGCCCTGAGCGCAGGCTGTGCCTCATCTGTCTTCCAGGCACGGCTTTGGCTGCATGGGCATCTATGTGTGCAGATGCACCACGATGCGAAACATAGCCGGCTTGTACAGCTAGCTGTATTGTTTGTCTCAAGCTTTAGCACACAAGATGCTCCGCACTGTATGTCTGACTGATAGCTAACTGCAACTACATCCCCAAACGGCCCCCTTTGCAAAGGCCAGCTGCCTGAGTCGCAGTCGCAGTCGCAGTCGCAGTCGCCGTCGCAGTCGCAGTAGCAGTAGCAGCAGCAGTAGCAGCAGCAGCAGCAGCAGCACTAGTAGTAGTAGTAGTAGTAGCAGCAGCAGCAGCAGCAGCACCAGCAGAAGCAGAAGCAGTAGTAGTAGCAGCAGCAATAGCAGTAGCAGTAGCAGTAGTAGTATTAGTCGTCGTCGTAGTAGTCGTAGTCGTGAGTCGTGAGTCGTGGTAGCAGTCGTAGTAGTAGCGGTAGTCGTCGTCGTCGTGGTAGTGGCAGTTGCAGTAGCAGTGGTCGTGATCGTGGTGGTGGTGATAGTAGTAGCAGCAGTAGTAGGATTACAGGGGAGTTAGGCCCAATGAGCCGGAGGCCAAGAGGTAGGAGTTTCCCAAAGAACCAGACTTCTTGCAGAAGCAGTCATGCTCCTGCAAGCTCATTCCGGACTGCTGCCCAACATTTATCAAACGAATGATCCCAAGTGCTAAACCCTAAACCCCTAAACCCCTAAACCCTAAACCCTAAACCCAAATGCTAAACTGCTAAAGCCTAGATCGTAGCTTTTCTGGGGTAGAGAAGACCGACCGAAAGGTTCTTGACAGCGACGGCGACGGAGCCATCGCCGGCGTCTCAGGGACCTGGTTTAGGCAGGAGGGTACTCTAGGGGCTTACTGTAAACAATTACCTATTCAATTTTGGTGGTTCCTGATTATAATAATTATAGGATGTTTTGGGCCCCAAAACCCTATTCTAATTGTTAAGGCCCCTATGGTACTGCTTAGCGCCTGGAAAAGGGTTTAGGGCCTCAGATTTAGCCTTTAGGGTGTACTAAGACACCTCTGAAGGAGAGCCCGTAGGCACTATGCCCTAAACCCTAAGGCTCTCTACCGACAGCAGGGATTTTGGGAAGCCAAACTTACCAGAGGAGCCTGAAGGCTGTTCCAATGCATCAGCCGCAGCTTTTGTTCCAAGCCCTGTGTGATCAGCTAGGGGTGTAATTGCGGCATACTGTGCCCCCAAGCTTGATGCATGTTGTCAGCTCAGCTCCTGGTAGAAGCAGTGCCTCCACTGTAGCACGGCCACTGAACTGCTGAGAAGCTAGCATTGGCGACATTCTTTGCTGATGGAGGACTTTCATTATGCATCCGATGATGGTGATCGCGGTGCATATACAGCTAAACAAGCGTTCCTTTGAAGGCAGGTATGAACGGTGACGGAATAGGAACACACAAAACAAAGCACGACAAAGGGATCCCCGAAGATACCCCCAAGGAAGGGAGTGCACTGCCAGTGCCGGAAGCAGGGCCCACTTCCGGGAGTAGAATTTAGGTTTTCGGGGGATGAGGGTTCATATAGGGTCTTGGGGGGTGGAAGTTAGGGTTTGGGGGTTAAGTTAATGGTTCAGGGTTTGGGTTACCCAACGGCAGGATGCTGGAGTGTGCATGGGGCCGAAACCGAACACCGGCAGATGGGCCAGGCTGCGGATGGCTTCGGCTTTAGTTTCGAAGCCCTCCGCCGCGCAAAAGATCCCGCAACTCAATTCAGCCACACACAAGACTACACTAAAGTTTTGGTTCACCCCACCCTGTATGCCTGAAGAGTAGAAGGTTGAAGCCTGCAACTTGCCCCAAAACTGCAGAATCCGGAAAACCACCAGGGCACGCAAGCCCGAAGTGTTTCAAGCGAGTCTCAGGACCGCCAGGAGTTCCAGGAGGGCATCAAGCAGCTACTCAGAGGCCGGCGTCATATGGGTAGTTCTCTAAATTAGGGTCCCCTTTTAGGGTCGTTTTATAGGGGGCCGTAGCATTTTGGGAACCGGAAAGCGGTTCCTTATTTAGAGACCCACCCATATGTTGGCCGCCCAAAGCTTGGAAGATTCCGCGCTTCCCATGGCCTAAGCGAAGAGTTTTGTACTTGGTTTTTGGTGAGTCTTTCTAGTGTCTAGTGAATCCCAGAAAGTTGGAACATGAATATAGAAATAGTGCTGGGATTCTGGCTTCTACTGTAAGGCCGTTTCGGAAGAATGGTCGGTGTAGAGCTCGTGTGTTCTTCTTTGGAAGCTCGCAGTTTATTTCCAGCTTCACGCAGCCTAAAGCCTAAACCCTGAACCCTAAACCCTAAACCCTAGACCAAAAAAAGTTCCATGCACGTCTCGAAGGCCTAAAGGGCCATATTCCTACAGGAAATTAAGATTCTGGCAGTGGGCTTAGGGTTTACCCATAGGCTCCATAGTAGTTCCTTTTCGGGGCTACCTTATTGGATTCAAAAAGAACCTCTAAAAGGAACTGCTCTGAATCCTCTGGGTATAGGGTTTTTCAATCACCTGAAGTGGATCTCTTGAGCACCTTGCGGTCCCCGTCTCAGAGGAAAGGCAAGCTTGGACATGTTTCCGAAAATTAGGGGTACCTTATTTTGGGGTCTACTATTTCGGGTACTGTTTTAGGGTCCCCTATTTTCGGAAACTCCCATGTGCCCTTTCGCCAGATGATCGGACTCCATCACCTGCAGGTCGCGGGAGTACCTAGACCCCCCCAACTACCCTTTATTGTAGCCTCTAATTACCTCTAACTACTGAGAGGCACTCAACCCCAGAAGGATCGTTGTCTTCGGTAAGCGCTTTCGCCTACTGGCTTGTCGTACCTTGAGCCAAATTGTAGCCTCTAATTACCTCTTAGTGGGCAATATGAAAGCCTTTTAAAGGGTACTTGGGGGGGGTCCTTATTATACCTATAGTGTAACTGGCCCCAAAACCCTATTGTAATTATTAAGGCCCCTATATTATAGTACCCTTATAGATCCCTTATAGTAGCCCTTATAGACCCCTTCAAAGGGACCCTGAACCCTAATCCTTCCCCCTCCATCCCGGAACTCCAGCACCCTTGAGCTCCAGCTACCTAAATTAGAGGTTACTGCCCTAAACCCTAAACCCCTAAACCCTAAAACCTAAACCCTAAACCCCTAAACCCTAAACCCCTAAACCCCTAAACCTAAATCCTTACTATTTAGGTTCCTGGAGCCCTCAGGAACCTCTAGGCGCAAGCCTCTAGGGACTTGTCTTGAGGTTCATCGCTGCTGAAGTCGATCGAACGGTGTGGGAGCCCAGTCTTACTTGGAGGTTCATGGATAGCCAGTTACAAGCGAGGTTATAGGATGCGGGGTTTAGGGCTTAGGGGTCTGAATAGGTGGAGTTTTAAGTTGAAGACTTCCTATTATGCTAAACGCTGCCCTACTTTTCGGATCTTTTCGGTGCGCGCCTAATGGCTGGGAGTTGGTGCAGGAATCAAGTGTTTTCGGTGCACGCCTAGTGGCTGAAAGTTGGTGCAAGAAAATTTAAAACCGTTCCGGATACGTTTGTATGCGTGGCCTCGTCATGCTTAACACGGTCCTAGTTGGGGCTTGACACTGTCCTAGTTTGGGGACTGGTTGGATGGGTGGGGGTGGGGGGCGGGGCGGGTGGGGCCGGGGTCCGGGGCCACCTCAATGCTGTCGAGTTTGGAGTTGGGGGAGTGCAGATGTCGGGATGTGTTGCTGTCACACGCGACAGCTTCGGCTGTACGGTGAACCTTTGTTTTCTGATAGCTCGGCAACGCTGTTAGCAGTATTGAGTTTTTCCTTTGTACAAACGCCCTGAAATCCTGAAAGTTCCCGGGTCCAAATCTACTATAGGGGCCTGAAGAATTACCTCTACTATTTTGGGAGGTTCCTTATTATAATTACCAATACTAGGTCTCCTTTCGTCGTAATGTTCGCATATTTGCTGTACTACGGGAGATTCAGTGTACTTGTTGTACCGTGGCCAATGGGCTGAAGGCGCTCATGAACGAGAGTTGCGGAAGATGAAGATCCCAATATAGACACTAAGTTAAACAGTAAGGAACTCAACATAAAAGGGCTCCGAAACAAGGCACCCTTGTCTCTTCTGAAGACAAAGCTTGAAATAGATCCTTCAGAAACTCTTTTTGACACGAAACCCCAGAAAAGAGCAGTTGAAAGCCCAGATAAGTCCCTCCAAAGAGTCGCTTCGTCGAATAACGTAAACCCTAAACCCTAAAACCGTTTAGGTGGGAGCCTTTATTGTGGAAGCTGGTCGACGATGATGGTGCCCTCCCTGTTTGCTTGTGACGGTTCAGAGCTTAGGGTTAAGGGTTTAGGGTTTTGTTCGAGGGGGGTGGGCAGAGGCATGGTTGGGTTTGGGGATGTCGGTTGGAGGCATACTGTAGGGATTTCGAAGTCTTCTGGGTTTGGGCTCCGGTTCCTTTAAGGGGTCGGGTTCGGGTTCGTTGGGGGGTGAGGCTGAGCGGGCTTGAGGGAAATCTCGGGGAACCGGAAGAAAGAAAGCAAGGCTTCCCTTTCCACCCTAAACCCCACGCCTATAGGGGCCATAATAATTGCCAGTACTATTTTGGGAATTCCTCATTATACTTATAGTACAGTGGGCTTCAAAACCCTATTCTAATTATTAAGGCCCCTAAATTATAGTACCCTTATAGATCCCTTATGGCAGACCTTGTAGACCCCTTTAAAGGAGCCCTATTCTAATTATTAACGCCCCTTTGTAACACCTTGGCTTCGTAGGCGCTGGGTTGCAGCAAAACCCGGGAGACCATCGGGCCTAACCCCCTGAAGCTGGGTTTTTACAGAAGTAGTTTAGGGTTTGGGCGTGTGGGGGTTTAGGGGTTTAGGGTCTGATTAGGGGATTCGTGTCTAGGGGTTTAGGGGTGTTTAGGCGGTTTAGGTTCAAGTTAAGGTTCAAGAGTTTTGTGCTTGGTGTTTTTTCGTACTGTTTACGGCTCCAGAGATCTAGGAACCCTGTAACTTCAGGAACCTGTCTGACTCATTACTACTATTATTAGGTTGTTGGCGTCCCATTTTTTGACTACTTATCAGCGTTTAGGGTAGGAGCCTTATAACTTATATTATATCTATGAAAGTAGATCAGCCAAAGGAAGGAATTACGCTCAGAGGCCTAAAGGTAGAGATCCCAAACCGTGTGTGCGGAGGCAGTGGCTACGTTTCCCCGTCCGAGCTCAACATGGCCGCAGCCACACATTCGGGGTATGGGTATGGGCTAGAGGGTTTTTCCTGAAACCTAAACTCCAAAAGCCTAAATCCTTAGCCCTAAAGCCCACTGTATGCTGCAACTCCTAAACTCCTACACGTTTTGAGGGTCTCCTGAAATGAAAATCATTTGGATGTGTTTTAAGCATGCGGGTGGGTTGTGAATCATACGGCCGATGGAGGGTCCGGGATTTGGGGTTAGCAAGAGTTTATGCCGGTGATTCAATGGTGCGACTTTTTCCTGCACGGTTTAGGGTTTCGTGTTGCTGCTTTGCTTTGTGGCGTTTCGAGGTTGTGTGCCTCTCCATGGTCTTTCCATGTGGTGGCTTCACTCACCGGAACGCTGTTGTTGCTTCTTTGCTACTCTTTGCTGGGTTTAGGGTTTAGGGGTGTTCCTTGGGATGTCCAATATAGGAGCCTGAACAGTTAGCAATGGGCTCCCAGATTTGTAGTACGAAGCCACCCAAAAGCAAGTTCTGAGTCTAGTTATTCAGGCCCCTGAATAACTTGTGCAAGTCCTTACACAATCGCTTCGCTAGAACTGTGCATTTCTATTGCTGAACCGCTGCGTTTGACCATGTGATTAAGACTCCGCCACCCAGAGAACTGCCTTAGAGGTAAGCCTCACGTAGAGCCCTGGTTCACAGACCCACTTCGCTGAATGACCGGCAGAGGGATCCTCTCGTAAAGGCGTTTACAAAAGGGGCCGTATCAATCAGGGCTAAAATGGCTAAAGCCCTGCCAAACTTGTATTGAAAAGCCAAACAAATCCCCCCCAGCTTGCTTCAAGAAGATGCCACGAATAGAACCCTTAACCCTAAACATCCCTACCCCCTAAACCCTAAACCTTAAACCCCAACCCCTAAATTAGACCGTAAACCGTAAACCGAGAAGCCTAGCTCAGTTTCGGCTCAGGCCTTTTCAGTCAGAGAGTTCATGTCCATCTGAGGCAGCTGGAAGCTGTTGCTTTGTTTCCAGGGTTTCCGAGTTCGGCATTTAGTTTTGGGCTTTTGAAAAAGGTCGGCAGCCCAAGGTTTATACACTATACTATCACTATACTATCTCTATCTGTCTATATCTATATATGTATATACACATATACATACATAATATACTATAGTATAGGAAATTGCAAGCCCGAAAGCCCTAAAGCTTGGAGTCTGCTTGCCGCGTATTTTCCTTTGAAGCCTTCGGCTTTGGGAGTCCAGGAGTGGAACTTTCAGGATTGAAGAGGGGCTTTCAAAGGGGCCTAAATAATTGCCTATACTATTTTGGGGGGTTCCTTATTATCTTTACAGTATAATGGGCCCCAAAACCTTATTCTAATTATTAAGGCCCCTAAAATATGGTCCCCTTATAGATCCCTTATAGTAGCCCTTATAGACCCCTTTAAGGGAGCCCCTTCTAATCATCAAGGCCCGTATATTTCGGGCTTAGGGTCGAGCTTTAGGGTTTCAATTTTATTACTACTATTATTATTATTACTACTATTTTTACTATTATTGCTAACCATTATTATGGGTTTAGGGTCCAGGTGTTCGGGTTTGGCCTGCGTGTTCTTCAGGTGCATCTGTGGCAATTAGCAGCCTGCTGCCGCAAGACACAAAACCCTCAAACCTAAACCCTAAACCCTATAAACCCTAAACCTAACTCATAAACCGCAAATCCCAATACCCACGGACAAACACACACCCAACAACGACCGCCACTGCGACAAGAGGAAATGCACCGCGAACCACTGGAATCGGATCCTGCTATTCAGGCTAGTATATGGGGGTCCCCTATTTTGGGAAACTCCGATTTGATAGTACCGCACCAAAACCTGAATGCCCCGTAAGCGACCGTTTGCACTCTCTCGAGGAGCCGCTGCAAATCTCAGTTTCTCCCAAGCCTACGCAAAGCCTCAGACACAGATACCTTCCATAGAACCTGAACCCCTGATCTGCTGTTAAAGAATGTAGTTCAATGAAGACCAGGTCTCAGCCGACCGGTGTGGTCGAATTGAGACTCGACCTGCAGTCAAGAGCGGTTGTGGCTTTCGGCTTTAGAGTTCGGTTCGGGTTTAGGTTTTAAGGGTTTAGGGTCGGGGGTTAGGGTTTTAGGTTGAGCTTTGTTGTCCCAGGTTTTGTGTTGAGGTTGTAAAGGGTTCAGGCATGCGTGCGTTTCTAAAATTCGGACTTCTCAAGGTCTGCTTGGAGTTGTTTGCAGGCTTGTCAGTAGCAAGATATCTAAGATATCTACAGTTGCGGGCATATGCTCGGGTCCCCTTATTGTTGATTTCTGAAACTGCTGCAGTATAGTGTTTGGATGGTGCCTGCATGAGCAGGGCCAACGCGTCAGAAGCGCAAGCCAGGGGTAATTACTACAGAAGCCAGAAATCCTGCCAATACTATTCCTTAGTTTGCAGTTCAAGTTTATGATCAGATTAATTAATTATGATGCACCCCCCGTGGCAAGTCAAGTGAAGTTGGCATGCTAGCTAGGCTGATGACGGCTGCTGGCATCTAGGCGAAACTGCATCTGGCAGCGTCTAATTTCGAAGGCACTTCTGTACAGTTTGAAAGCATTCGCCTCTCTTTCTTTCCATCTTCTCTCCTTGACCAGGATATTGAATGATTTGCACGGCTCAGATCTTCACCTTTGCATAGTGCTGAGCACATGCCCGGGGGATGCACTCAGAAATGCGCACGAACCACTACTGGTATACTCTTGCACCCAAGGAAAGTCAATCATTCCATCTTTGCAGCATGTTGCTATCTTCGCCACGTATTGGTCAACCAGACGCCTAGTTTCAATGCGCATTTCTCCCATGGGTGAGGGCCCAGTACTGATGGCACGGCTTCCAGGCTGTAGAACCGCAAAAAGTCCAATTTCCTAGACATCGCGGGCCAAGGCAGAAGATGCGAGCCATAAGTGGTACTACAAGGACACCATAAGGGCTCTCTAGTACTATAGGGGTACTCCCAATAAAGGCTCCGATCTTCATTGGCCATGAAGCCCCGATGCTCCGGTAATTGGACTACAGCTGGGATTGGTTGTCTGCCAAAAGACGTCTCGCAGTTGCCTCTCTCTGCACGGCGCAGGGGCACAAGTCGCGGAAGTCACTTAGCGTTCTTTTGGAGAGACAGCATTCTGCTGCTACCATTCTTTCGGCTCCTCATTCTCTGCCTCCACACATCGCACTGCTACACGACTCGTGCTATCAAATCGGTATGTACATCATGTTTAGAGCTTGGGATGCCCAAAACCCTAAACCCTAAACCGGAAAACCCTAAACCCTAAACCGGAAAACCCTAAGCCCTAAACCCAAAACCCTAAACCCAACACCCTAAACCCTAAACCGGAAACCCCTAAGCCCTAAACCCTAGGTTTCCCACTTGAGGGAACTCTTCGGTCCTTCGGTCCCAGGGATTCCTCGTGTGCACCTAAACTCCAAAACTACGGCTGATGGACAAAATCCTGCATGACCCTAAGGACCCTAAACTATGGGAATTATGGTATATTCCTTATTATGGGTCATGCAGGATTTTGTCCATCAACCGTAGGCCTCCCAGTGGGCCCTTTTTCCCTTTTGGGGGTCTTAGGTTCCTTATAAAACTGTCCAAGACCAAAAACGGAGCCCTTTTTGTTCAGAGGTTACTGGGCATCATAGTAAACCGATCGGATTTCGAAGCTCCGGCTGTCAAGTTTGCGTTCTAGAAGACAGGGGTTTCCTCAAGCTTCAAGGTAAGTCTCGTATATGTTTTCGTATATGTGTATGTCTATATGCATAAATATAAGCAAATGCATATAAGCAGATAGGTATATCGATATAGATATATAGCATTAAACTTATACATACATACATATATATATATACGTATGTTTCATTTTATTTAGTTACTTCAACGGTAGTTCGTTACAGGAGCCCAGAATGGTACCACATTGGTTATAGCACGAGTTTAGCAGTTTAGAAGGTGCAGTGAAATGAAAGGCGCATGATCTCCAGCGATCGCCCCCCTGTGCCCTCTCAAGTAGATGTAGAGCAATGAGCGGGCAAAGCGCATGCAGCCAAAGGCAGCCTGTGGTTTCGCAGACAGGAACAGGTTCTTCAGAGAAGCTTACATGTCAGATCTACGTCTGTACTATAGAAGCCTAAATAGATACCAATATTATTGCGTAGGGCTTAGGGTTCCTTGTTTTCAGTATACTATAAAGGAGCCCAACCATGCTACTTGTTGAGGCCTCTACGTATTGCCAGCAGTCTGCCTGATGTCTGGCCTGAAGAACGCAAGTCTCACAGCCAGAGGCTGTGACTTGCAGTGCGCAGCGGTCTTTTTCCACGGCCTCGAGAAAGTAGCAGAAGCTAAGACTAGACTGTTGAGCTTGGCTTATGCTGATACATTACTATATTCACTATACAATACTGTAGTATTATATACTTTACTATACTATACTATACGGTACTATACTATACTTTACTCTACTGCACTGTGCTCTACTATACTATACTATGCTATGTTGTCGTACCATTCGCGACTGCTTGAACAGATTCTCGATCCGTCTCGCTAGTCCGCGCAGAAGCCGCAAAAAATACGCCATCCCCTTCCTTTTGCGTCCCATCTATTCGTTCGGAGATCACCCTTGACAAAAAAAGTTCCTGTCGGGAAAGAAGATGCATACGACAGACTTGTTACGGATGCCGTCTATTCGCAAAGCCCTGTAATTATAACCCCTCAGCCGACACTCGTGAAGCCCGAGACACTGCAGGACCTCAACCCTAAGCGTGGGACAATCAAGCTAAAATAGGGGCCTGAATAACGAGAATACGGTTTTGGGGCCCATTATACTATAATCATAATAAGGAACCCACCAAAATAGTATTGTTAATTATTAAGGCCGAAGATGCCAAGGGACCTACCAAAAGCCCTTTGCCTTAAACTCTTGTAGAATGGATTCCGGGGCCGAGGAGTTTAATCACGTCGGCGGCCTTACGCCAAGACCACGGGGCTTGGGTTTTGGGCTGCATTGGGAGTTTCCGAAAATAGGGGACCCCAATATAGTACCCTAAATAGTAGGATCCTTATTATAAGGACCCCAAATAAGGTCCCCCTATGTTCGGAAACTCCCGCATGGCTTCTAGCTTTTTGGGTTTGGGAGCTTGGAGTGTAGAGTTTTGTGCCTCAGGGCGCGACGGTTTTTCCAGGGCTCGGGTACTAGTAGTGCTTTGACTTTACGACTGTCAGTATTTCGTTTTCGAGTTTCGATGTTTCTAAGCCAGATCTCACATGGATACATGCATAGGGCAGTCCAGACTCGAATCGCCTGCGTATATACTACAGTTACTACAGAATGGAATACCTGGGTTTAGGGTTTAGGGTTGAGATTTGTGGTTCGAGCACCCTTGGCGTACGGCTTGGTCATGGTGTGCTTCAGCCTTTTCCACATGGCTTAGGGTCATCCCTCCTGGCCCACGGTTGTAAGGTCGAGAGTTGCTGGGGCGCAGTCTATCCAGCCGTCCCGAAAAGGGAGGGATGCGGTAAACATTCCCAGGAATGTTAGCTGTGAGAGTACGGAATAAAAGGAACATTGTATGAGTGTTCGGGAGGAGAAGGTGTGGACTCCATTTGCTGTTTAAGCACAAACGAAGTCGCATCAATAGAGATGTTAACAATGATTCAATGGCTGCTATTGTAAACTGGCAGCTGGCGACAGGTCAAGTGCAGCACGGGCTGTCGCAGGAATACTGGCATCAGGAGGTAGTGACATTGGTAACACAGGTAGCAGCGACAACCCTAATGGTCTTTGACAATCATGATAGGCATGGTATAGGTGCTTGTCATGAGAGTTCGTAAATGCTCGCAATGATGAGGGTGGGAGGAAGGCTACTTTCGCAACAGAAGCGGTAGGGCCTGTAAGCATAGTTTTGAACGTTATAGTGAAGAGAGGAAGAGAGGAAGCCATATCGGACGGCAGTTGCAGTGAAAGTCGTGATGACTGACAGTTGAATTGTGTCCGGAAAACAGAAAGGTTCACCGGAGCAGAAAAATAGTATGCGCAAAGAACGGAGCAACAAGGACACTCAAGCAATGATGTTCAACATGGCAAAGGGGCTGTACATGACAACTACACACACAGGCAGGATACAGGGTTCTTCACACCCAGCCCTGCTGGAAATTCAGACGAAGCTGCTGCTGGGCTGTTTGAATACTGCATGGACGGCCGCCAACCTCACGCAGGAATCGTTCAAGACGAGCCCCACTTTCATAGCAAGCACTGAGTGTTGGGTTGTTCTGGTGCTTTGTTGTTGACGCGCTTTTCCTTTTCTGATGACCATCACTTCAAAGAACTACTCAATGAATACCTCCGACTGCCCGAAGCCCGAGCCCTAAACCCCAAACCCTGACCCTATAATGAGCCCCAAGCCTGCCGAAGGTAGAGTAGTCCTGAAGTTGACTCTGAAAATCGGCCACTCAAAGGATTGTTGACATCTTCGCGACGTGGGAGCGATAACAGAGGTTTTTTCCTCTCTCTCTCACTCTCTAGCTCTCATTTTGTTGTTTTGTTTGTTTCTCTCTCTCTCTCTCAAGATAGAAGGGTGCGTGTGCATACATAAACTGCTGTAGAGAAAGATGGAGAGAGAGAGTGAGATGCATATGTATATACGTGTGTATATGTATACACATACATATACATATACATATATATATATACATATAAATAGATAAACATGTTCCTCCGAAGGCGGCAAAAGATTTCTCCTGTCAGCGACATGAAGCATAACCGATAACAGCTCTGCTGCATACATACATGTGTGTATTCAAGTACATCCACACCAATAAACGAATGCTCGGGTGGATGGGTGGATGGGTGGAGGTATGCATGTGTGCATGTGCCAACCGAGTCGGCCAAAATTCCGAAGCTTGAGAAAAACCAAAAAGACTCTGTAGAATCCAAGCCCTCGCCTGAGGCCTTAGATCCTAGATCTTACAGAAACCCCTTTTGGCCCTAAGTTCTACAGCCCTAGCCTTAAAGCCTAAAAACCAGAATTGCGGTCCGAATCCTCAGGCCATAAAAAAAGCCTTCAGGACGAGAGTCCGAGAGGCCCCCCATGGAGGATTTGCACGGCCCAGCTTCTTCGATGCTTGCAAGACGAAGTGCAGAGATTTCAGCCATCTCCATCTGCAGAGAACTGCGATCTGTCAGCATAAGAATGTAAGACTTTCTAGAAGCATAATAATGCGTCATACGAGATTATTATAGTAGCCCGGACAGACTTGTTGCAGCATTTAGGTTTACGGGTAGGCATACGGCATACAATCAATGTTACTGGTAGACGTATCAGTAGCAAAGAGTCCTCGAAGCAACGAAAATGGGCCGCCTGAGAGGCTAAAGAGCTTGATACTGGGGTTTAGGGTTTAGGGCCTCCATCCGAAATCCTGTTCTCATATATGTGTTTGCCTCCGTCTACGGCTTCAATTCAAAGCCAAAGTTCTCGAGCTTTAGCAAAGTCCTGGGGGCCGTAGCCACGAAAGGGCTTCTGCAATGCAGGGATGACAGTGAGCTTCACCGGGAGCAGCCTTCTTTTGCAGAAGCTTTCGTAGGTCTGTGGATGGCCCACCAGTCTTCTTGACAGTCCCAAAAGAGGAGTCATCTAGTCTTCTCCCCAAAAACTGGGGCAGAAGACGGAAAACGGTTGTCGCCGCATCAGCGCCGAAAAAGACTTGGGCCCATATCAGGCAGTTTCAGAAACAGGGGGCCGGAAGAGCCCTACTGCATAGACCCTACCTAAGAAAGATCTCGATTATTGAGAAACCCCCCCCCCTTCCCCCTCCCCCAACAGATGCTTCAGGGATGCCTTCTGCGACGCGGAGCCCTGCTCGGCTTAGGAGCTTTCCCTCGCACTTTTTTGCAACTAGACAGATGCGCCTGCCTCTGAACAGTGCTTTGGCATAGATCCTAGACCTTCGAAACGGGTCGAAGCTGAACGGGAGCGCATGGTGAAGGCTCAAGGCCCAGCATCAAGAGCTAAACCGATCTGAGGTAGTGGGTGTGAGTGAGAAGGGTTCGCGGGACAGATGTAAACCCACTCGACTCTACACATCGTACATGTGCAAGTCAGGCTGACAACGCAGCTAGAGCTATGCATGGACGTGAACGGACTTATGTTGACATACGGTTGTGACCCTTGGCCATGTGTTTCGCACCGGAAGCATAGAAATCTCACCTTGCTTCTCCTACGCCTCAACCCGACAACTCCGCAAAGCTGAAACACCCCAAGAGGTATATGCTTCATGCCTCGAAGTTCTGTTGACAATGCCCGGGTCCCAGAGAGCGATGCACAGAAGCGGTTGCGATGTTCTTGCTTTGGGGGTTGTTGCATGTTTAGGCGCTGCGCGTTGATAGTGCATGGGTGTTGAAGCTGACGGTTAGGTTTCAAGAATTTGCAGTTTCATCAACTGTTGTTTGTTGTTGCCGCTGCCGTTGTTTATTCATACTTTTCTTCATGTTGCAGCTGTTGCTTTTAACAACTGCTTTGGGAAGCTGCCGGATTTAGTCCGTACTTCTGTTCGACATCGGCGGTTGCTATCGGTTCTGTTTATGTACCTGTTCAGCTCAGCTTGCCGCATTTGTTTTCATTGCTCTGTCGCCGAGCAGTACACCTTTGCACGATGTAACTGATGGTAAACTTGGCAGACTGCCAGGATACCGGTATCATCGCAACACTTCCCGGCACAATCGTCTGTGTTATGTCAGGTCTCACTATTGTCACCACTGTGCCTGAGGCATGAAGCAGGCTTTCTGGTGACCCACAAGGGCTTTCAGCCAAACGACAACACAGCAAACAAGGCATTTTGCACATATTAGACTGTATATATACGCTTATACGTATATATAGTTCTCATAGGGATATATATATATATCTATATGTTTGGCATAGTCAGTGCAGTTGTTTGGGCCGGGGCATTTTTCCTCAGACGGCGGGCGTTGCGGAATGTGGAGCTGCCGTGACCTTGCATGTGAACCATGACTTCATTGACCTTGCCAGGAGAAGCCTTGAATAGAGTAGGGTTTAGGGTTTGGGGTTGTAGGGTTTAGGGTTTGGGGTTTAGGGTTTAGGGTTGAGTCTCGTGTTTTGAGAACCTGCTTACATCTTGAGGAGTGATATGGGGGCCTTAATAATTACCTATACTATTTTGGCTTAGTAGAATTATAGTATAACGGGCCCCAAAACCGTATTCTAATTATTTTAAGGCCCCTACATGAGCGGGCTTCAAACCATCGCCTGGGACTGTGAATTGCAATCCGAAGGCCTAAACCGTAAATCTCAAACCTTTAAGGCCGTAAGCTCGGGGTAGCAATCGCTGCCATAAGGTTCGGAGACGAGCACGAGTTTTACCAGGCCTGCGTGAGGGATACGCAGAGAAGTTTATGTATGGAGGGCGACCCAGGGGCTAGAACTAGCAATGCTAGTAATCCGCAAACCCCAGCGCCGAACCCCAAGCCCCTAAACCTAAACCCTAAACCGTTTCTTGACCACAGCTCTCGCCGAACTAGCCTTTCCCTATCGGTCGGCGTCTGTGCTCTGAATTGGAAGATGCACTTCAAGGCTGCTTCAAGGGCCCTCGCCTTTACTTGCTTTCCTCGTTTGGGAGTGTCGGGTTAACTATTTACAGGCTGCGCAATTGCGTTTGGGGTAAGGTTTATCGCTTCAGGGTTTCTAGCATTCTAGCACTCTGTGTTGATGAGCCGAGTTCACAGTCAACCCAAAACACGTTGAAAGGCCGTCCGGAAGAAGTCGGATGAGCTGAAAGCTGAATTGGACAGGCCAAACATCCGCACAGGGGGGGGGTTATTGGTTCGAGGCTTTTAAGCGGCCCTGCAAGCAAAACCTTGATCTTACGCCGCAAACTCCAAACTCCAGAACCACTGTCAGAACCGCCCTAAACCCACGCAGATTTCTGTAGATCTAGCATCGTTTTGGTGTTCCTAGCCGAGGGCTCAATAATGTCTACGTACAAAAAATGAGACGCACCGCGGCATTAATTATTGCATCAGGATAACAAATCGCCGCGTGAGGTCTCGTAGGCTTGCTTTACTGTTCTAGCAATGGGCATTTAGCAGCAGTAGTAGTAGCAGTAGTAGTAGTAGTAGCAGTAGTAGTAGCAGTAGTAGTAGTAGTAGAAGAA
>BGNK01000239.1:0-152482 GCA_003297005.1 Symbiodinium sp. clade A Y106 | reverse complement strand
TAGGGTTTATTTGGGGCTTGGGGTTTAGGGTTTAGGGTTTATTTGGGGCTTGGGGTTTAGGGTTCAGGGTTTATTTGGGGCTTGGGGTTTGGGGTTTAGGGTTTAGGGTTTATTTAGGGGTTGGGGTTTAGAGTTTAGGGAATTACTCGTAGCTTTGGGGTCTAGGGTTTAGGGCATTGATTCCCCAAAATTCGTGATTGCAGTAAATACGCTTTGAAATGCACGTACTCCGGAGTAATAATTCCAGAACCCTATTGGCTACAGAATAAACTTCGGGGGTTTACACGGGCTTTGCACAGGTGTGTCTTTATCAGGCTTCTTTCTATGAATCCTAATTTTTGGGTTCTATAGGGCAAGGATTTCTCTTCATCAGATTCCTACGTTATCTTCTGGCTTGCATTCTATCTGCTATCACGGAAACCTTTGTAGTAACCTTATAGAAACCCTTAAGTCTGTAGTAACCTTGTGGAAAACCCTTAAGTCCCTTGAGCAACTTCTGTTCTAATGGTCAAAGGGCCCTGTGAACGATCCCAAATCCTTGGGGCCTTCAGCCAAGCTTCACATCTGCGGGCCAGACACCACACGACAAGTACTGGTTTAGGGTTTCGGGTTTGTAGTACAAAACCCTCAACCCCAGACAAACAAAACTGTTAACTACCCCTAAAACTCTAAACGCTAGGAAACTACCAGCAAGGTGCACTTCCAAGCTCCCCACGGCGCCGTGAGTCAGCGAATGTTGTCGGGGCTTCACCTCGACACCAACGGCGCCCCGTGGTTCCGAACGGTCGCTTTTAGGTGGTTCAAGGTTTGGGGTTTATATATGAGCGTTGCGGTTAAGGTGCAATTCGTTATAGTGCCTGCGACCACAGCAGCAGTGGTCGTGACAAAGTGTTCCCCAAATAGCGGAATCAAGTTGGTGTGGCGACGACGACCACTACCTCTGCTCATGGTGATGATAGCAATCAAGGCAGCACGTCAAGGTAGACGCGCCGTCATCTTTGCAATAGTCCTGATGGAGCAGAGGATTGGCATCACCAGGGTGGCATGCCTAGCTTTTGTTTTCACTGCTGTTGCGGTTACTACTGCTACCGGCGGTGCGAGGCGCTGTGTTATCACAAAAAAACGTCTGTGTCTATCAACACAGTCGTAATGCCCGTCATCATTCTCACATTAAGTTAGCACTGTATTTTAACAGTAACCCTTATTGAGGGTTACTGTTAATATACAGTGCTGCCGATGATTAGGGTGCGGGCTCAGAGTTTACGGCTTGGCCTTTTTTAGGTACGGTTTCAGGTGCATGGACTTTCAACTCAGCGTGAAGAAATGGTACGTAGGATCTCAGTTTCGGCTTCAGAGTGTCGGCATGTAAGCCTTCCAGAGACGGTCCTTGCGAGTTGCGGCCCTGGTTCTGGTGTCCGAAAGCATGAACTGCTGATCTATGGCAGCCTGAGTCCCAACACATGATGAGAAATACATCCCAAAGCCTCGAACTCCCATGAATCAAGCATCTCTACTAATGTAGGGGCTACAATTACAATATGGAACCCCCCAAAACCCTATTCTAATTATTAAGGCCCTTTCATGACCCGTTTGGAATCAGGATGTTCAGGCTGTAGGGTTTATAGTCCAACACACGGAAGATTCCCCATGAAAGCCTCTAGGCTCCTCATCGCTTCGTGACGGCCCTGGTCTACTTGGATACGCTACCTCAGCCCCAGGCCCGGGGGAGGCTTCAACGTTAGCAGGGTTTAGGGTTTAGGGCCTAGGGTTTAGGGTTTCAGGACTGGGTCCAGGATTCAGGAGGTTGTCAGGTGTTCCGTTAAGGCTTGCAGGCCTTGAGGCGACAGGTTTCTACGGTTCTACGACCCATGAGACGTTCCTTCTAGGGCAGGAGCCCCATGCTCGGGCGCGGATTCAGGACGAGGAAAATGGTACACGGGAGACCGAAATTAACAGCCTCAACAGCTCGACATTTAGGGAATGGGCACCGCGGCCACAACATAAGCCGAGTGCTAAATCAGAAGAGAAAAGCCATATTCGATGGAACTCTTGCCACTGAGAGCGGTCGTACTACCAGCAGCAACGCTTCGTGCTGCTGACAAAGCCTCAATCGGACTGCAAGTGCATGCTGCAAATGACCATGGAGCCCAAAGACAACCCTACATATACTAGGATCCCTATCATAAGAACCTCCGCGAAGGGATCCCTTGTGTCCGCTCATGTGAACGCCTTTTATCGCGCAGGCAGGGACAGCGAACTCTTACGAACCTCCGTGGCAGCCGGAACCTTCAATCTTCGAACTAGATTTCCGCAGTAAGCTGAGGCAGTTTTTGGTTTCTGAATAAAGCATTGCGCAAAGGGTTTAAGTTTGGGCTTATGGTTCGGGTTTCGTGATAGCTGTATAGGGCTGGTGTTAATGGTTTTCAGGGTTTAGTCTGACGCACTACCTTCGTTCTGAAATTCATGATCCCTAAACCCTAAAAACTAAAATTTGACAGCCAGCAACAAGAAGGCTGTCCCCTTCGGCTTATTTGCCAACTGCAAGATCGCCTTTGCCGTCTTTATCCCTGGACCCTAAAGAACTTCCCAAAGCCGGGGTTTTTTGGGTTCAGGGCTAAAGCCTAAGCCCAAACTTCCCAAACCTTAACACCAAACCTTGATTTCCAAAAGCCTGTGCCATCCGACATCATACATCTTGGCCCCGGTGCACGTAGCTCGAAAGCGTCAGCCCCACAATCTGAGCAGGGCGATGGCGCTACCGTCTTTCCCTGCGCGCACGGTGAACCCCCCGAGGCTGCAATAAGTAGAAATGCTTGGAAGCATGCCCATAGATGTCTTGTTCATACGTACGCCACAGCTGCATGCACACTGCGACCAGACTAGTTGCACCATGACTGTGGCGACGATCATCCTTCTCATAGGTCATGGGCGCCATCATCACCATCATCATCATCATCACCATCATCATCATCAGGTTCATCATCATATTCACCATCATCGTCGCCATCATCTTCATCATTATATTCATCATTATCGTCATTATCTTTATCACCGTAGTCACCATCACATTCACCATCATCATCAGAGTCACAAGTGTATTCACCATCCTATTCATCATCCCCATCATCAACATCATCTCCAGCATACCATCATAATCTTCATCATCATGGTCATCATCGTTTTGGCCTTTCATTGTCGTCATCATACTGACTCCGCATCTTATTCTTACCCCCTTTCTTTCTTCTTCTTCACCATGCCCACCATCATCTTCATAGCCGTCTTCACCACCGTATCATCATCATCATCACCATCATCATCTTCATCCTCATCTTCGTCATCATCATCATCATAATCACTACCCTCATCGTCACCATCATCATCGTCATCATCACCATCATCAACATTGCTTGGACCACGCAACCACAACGGTTACTATGATCGCATTCCCGATTCCGATCACGGAGACTCTTCATTCGCCGTTGCTGTAATGAGCTGATATTCGACGAGAAGAGGCATCATCAGGACATGCGTCACAGTCAATCATAGTCAGTAGTAGGAAATGTACAAGACATAGGAGTGCCGAGACAGTACTGGGAACAGTGAGCCACAGCCACCGGAAGCCGGAAGTCGATCCTCACCCGAATCCCTCAGCTCTTAAACCGTAGACCCCAAACCCTAAACACCTAAACCCAGAAGCCTTAGAGCCGTTCCCATTTGCGAGTCCCTGGCATGCTAGGTCCATCCGTCAGAGTCCGTGCAAAAGGCCGGCGAGGTCAGCAACCCCTCCTCCAGCAGGGTTTTTTTTTCAAGTGGGGCGTTTAAAATTTACAAAGTCTTAAGGTGTAGAATGCGCCTTGTTTGGTGAAGGTTTCATTGTGGGTGCCGATTTTGTTACAGACAGTTTTGTCTAGGTTTTGGGTTCCCGAAGCTTTTTGAGTTGAACTTTTTGTAACGTTCCAGGGCTTTTGGCAGGGAGTTTGTGCTGTGGGCTTTGCCGAGTTGTGAATACAGGTTCTTTGGGCCGGTAAGGTTGCACCAAGTCTTTTCGTGCTTCTGATGCATTGGCCGGATCTGAACGGCATGGTTGTCACAGTGGTAGCAGGGACGAGGGATCATCCGTGAAATTGCTCCGTTCCCGATGATACTTTTCCTCTGACTTTTTTGTGTTATCATGGTAATGTTTTGGAGTGCAGTTGAGATGCATGTCTTTGCGTATGCTTGCAGGTGAGCATGTACGTATATACCCACATGTGTTTCGTCTGCGCGCATACCCTCGCATAGGGCATGCATACATACATGTGAGAACAAGTACAACCGAGACCGGCACTGTACGTCATATCGGTGCATACACAAGTATATGTTTTATATACCTGTACATAGGTATGCATACAAATATACATATACATGTATACCTACATCTACACACATCAAGAAATCCTTTCCCCCTATATTAACCCCCCCCCCCCNCCCTCGCTCTAGTGGGTGAATTACAAAAATTATTTTTTTATTCCCCTGAAAATAAGTATCAAAAAAAATTCATAATTATTTTTACCCCCCACCTCCCCCCCTAAAAAAATCCATATCTATTACTCCCTACATTACCACAAATAAAAAACCCCTTCCCCCCTATAAAACCCCCCCCCCCCCGCCCGCCAATAGGAGCTCGGAAAGTGTTTTTTATCATTAGGGGGTGTTTTCATCTCTACTGTCACTTTTGAGGGCTCTTGCTCTTGCTCCTGCGCAGGCTTTTGCTCCTCCTCCTGCTGCGCCTCTTGCTCTCGCTCCTGCGCCTGCTCTTGCTCTTGCTGTTGCTCCTGCTGATCCTCCTGCTTTTGCTCTTGCTTTTGCTTTTGCTCTTACTCCAGCTCTTGCTCTTTCCTTTGCTCTTCTCCTGCTATTGCCCCGGACCCCCCTTATGCAAATTAGGTTTTAAATGGCAGGGGTGATTTCGGGAGGATTCGCCCAATGCTGTTTTTTTTAATTAGGGGGTGTTTAATAAAAGGGGGAAGTGATTACATCTACACATGCATAAACATGAATTAAGATGTAAATATAAACTGAAAGTAAATGCCCATAGATGTATATATACAGAAAAAAACACACCACAGGCCCCAGTTTTAGTTGCATCTCAGATGTGCCTGTCGCATCGAGGTAGCTGGTATAATAATACCAGTAACACCTGGGCATGCGATGAAGAGCTTGCGTCTTGTCTTAACGACGGGGCCAACTGAAGACAAAGACTGCAGTCGCGTGAAACAGGCTTTCGTCAGATTCGGTTCCCAATGGTGCATGTCGGCATAGACACGAAAAGAGAGAGAGAGAGAGAAACATAGAGAGAGGAAGAGGGGGAGAGAGAGCGAGAGAGAGCGGGAGAAAGAACAAAAGAACGAAAGAGGCAGAGAAGGAGAGCAAGAGAGGAGTATGGAGATATAGAAAACGGACACCAAGAAAGAAAGCCAACAAGGAGGACGAAGAGAACACAGGGGGACAAGGGAAGAAGGGGGCAACTGTTCGGGCAACTGGACGGGACAAAAGGAGGGCACAGAGGGGGACAAGAGCGGGGACTACAGAGGGACAAGAGGGGCCTCACGGGCTTCCAATGAACCTTTCTGTATACCAATCTAAAGACTGGTATTGCCTTTACATCGAGGCGGACTTTTCACTGCTTCTGCACTGAGCGGAAAAGCTCGGCTCTCATCCTCGCCGCCTGCAAACGGCGGGTGATGTTCATGCCAACCGCATTCGCTGCATTCTTGAGTGGAACTTGTCAGTCCGGCATGTTTGTTTTTTAAGCTTATCCTCTTTTGCCTTGCTCTTACACATTGTGCCCCAAGCCATGTCCTTCGGTTCACATCGTGATCCCTGGAGATAGAACTTGAGACGATCAAGGAGGAAGAAGTTGGTGTTGGTGCCGCAAAGGATACAGATCCACCACGTAAACGAGTGAGCAAACCTGTCTCAAGCTCAGGCTTATGCTGTGAGCCTGTATGCTTATGATTTGGATGGTTTTATCGTGTACGTAAAATCGTATTGGGGGTTACCAAGGTTCGGCAGCTTCGATGAACCCCATGACATGCATCACCCAGAAGTGGCCGTTGCAGCACCGCCACCTCCAGAAGATAACGGGTCGTCCAGACCCTTGATGACGAAAGTCCACACATACAAGACCTGGGCAGCACAAGAACAAGGACATCTCTTATCCACACATCGCACCATTGTCGCCATGAGCAAGTTCGTTTGCGAACTTGCTTGTGCCAGCTACATGTTTTTGCTGGCTATGCTTCTAGACGGCGATCATTGGCGTGCTCACAAACGGCAAATCTTTCACTACGATAATGGTGCATGGTGGCGATCATTGGCGTGCTCACAAACGGCAAATCTTTCACTACGATAATGGTGCATGGGTCATGAAAGCTAGCTCGGACAGTGTGGCTTGGGATAAAATCTCCTTGCCCTCGAAGGCCTTTACGTCCAGCTGGCATTGAAGGTGCAAGAGGAGAATGTTTCCATCAGTTGGTCTTGGAACGGAGCCAAGCACAACATCCTGGAATTGTCGGTGGTAGCGTGGACGCAAATGGTGATTTGATCGCCATGCTTGTCAAGATCGCCAAAGACAACAGCAACCATCTCAGAGCTTCGACGGCCAATAAAACTTGGCAGCACACTGGAAACGCCGGTGTGCTGATATGATGGCACAGTTTCGAAGGATTTGGGAGGAAGACAAGTCCAAACACATCTTCTCAAAAATGTCCTTGAATGAGTGAGATGCAACGATGCCCTGCTCCAAAGGAGTTCGCTTCGATGACGTCTATCTCAATTAGGTGTGGCAGGTCACTCCAAAGTCGCCAGAAACAGATTGCTAACCAAGGTTCGATTATAAATATGCTATTATTATGAAAACGTGCTCGCAACATCTCCTGATCTCGATCTCGGGTCCCTCAGAACGAAGCTACGCATTTTCTTGCAGTCCGTTTACTACCAGAACGACCACTTATACTGAAACTGGCTTTCATGCATACCGCCTTTCTTGGCAAGGGTTATGTTTTGTCTACACCTAGGAATTGCTTGAAACCTATCGAAAAGCACGTGTTTGACTCGAAAAACACGGGCCTGCAGTCCGTTACACACGCGCTTTCTTTCTCACTCGCGCTCTCTCTCTCTCTCTCTCTCTCACTCTCTCTCTCTCTCTCACTCTCTCTCACTCTCTCTCTCTCTCTCTCACTCTCTCTCTCTCTCTCTCACTCTCTCTCTCTCTCTCTTTCTCTATATATATACATATATATAAATACATACATACATATGCAGCTAAGGGTGGGTACATAGGTATGCAGGGATTGGGGTTCAGGGGACAAAAATCGAAGGTTTGAGGTTTGTGTCAAGGTTCAATCTCTGAAAGCCAAAAGCCCGAACTCTCAACCGCCGCAGCAAACTCTTCGCCCCTAGACCCCAGAGCCCCTGAGCGCTTAGCTCCTTACAATGTGGACTCCTACAGCCCTAAACCGAATCCCTAAACGCCTAAATCTTCAAATCACAACTTCTGAACTTATGAACACTACCAGCATCCCTAAGAAATTTTTCGCCAGTCACATCACCTTGTGCCTTAAGATTATGGGAATACCTTTGATTTACCCTTCACAGAACTCGAAAGCCCCGATTCCTTAATTCTACTAAACCCCTAAACCCATTTACCCATCCCTAAACCCCTGCAGCCCTAAATCCCTAACCCACCCCACCCACCCCGCACTCCTTCCACCCAATCCCTGTAAATCTTAAACTTCTAAAGCCGATATTCTTGGGGGTGCTCTGGCTTAAAAACCCCCCTAAACCGTAAACCCAAAACCTTTAAAGGAACCCTAAACCCTAAACCCTTGGAGGTGCTCTGGCGCGAGGGAGGTCTGCATACCAAGAACTTAGCGGACCCCGACCTCGAGGGGTATGCCGAGGAGCTTTGGGCTTTGGGGGGAGTTTTAGGATTTAGAGAGCTTGGGGATTGGGGTTTGGGGCTTTAGGATTGAGGGTCTTAGGATCTAGAGGGTTTTAGGATTGAGGCTTTAGGACTTAGGGTTTTAGCGTTTTGGGTTTCAGGGTTTATTTGGTTTCGGGGAGCTTGGCAGGTGGTTTTACTAGACAGGGCTTCTACCACGGTTTACATGGGTTTCTCTGTCAGGGGTGCGGAGGGTTGTTGAAGGGCCTTTATCGGTGTTACTCACACTTGCATAAGGGTACTTATTCGGTTCTTTCCGGTCTTTATCGCTTTATCTCTGTCATGATTTGGGTTTTGAGGGGTCTGGGGGTTCAGGCTGTTGGGGGCCTAGGCAGAAGTTGTGGCTGGTTTAGCGGTTTAAGGACTCGGGGCATTGGCTGTGGCTTTCTAGACGTTGATTTCGGGTGTTTGTAAACTTACTTCACAAGATGCTTGTCGAGGCCCTTCAGCTACAATCCAGATCACCAATTCGGACCAAATTTGGGGCTCATCGTTTTATGGGCATACAATAATATATAAGTGCAAAACTAAAACAAGTTAGTTTGTATGTGTGTGTATATATATACAGAGAGAGAGAGGAGAGAGAGAGAGAGAGAGAGAGAGGAGAGAGAGAGAGAGGGAGAGAGGGAGAGAGCGAGAGAGAGAGAGTGAGAGAGTGAGAGCGCGCGTTTAGCTTATGACTGGTTGAGAAAAGCTCGGGGATAAGCGCGCACTCCAGACGCTTCAAAGTGGGGCAAAGACCTCTAGGTTGAGTCGCATCGTGACATATGTCGCTAAAGAGGAGAATGGCTTATAATCACGAGCACATGCTTGAGCTGATACATAATCTGCCATCTGGATCACGTCTGAAGTGGTCTCATGCTGCAGGATGATGCAGGTATTTACATAAGGACAGCTGGAACCTCACACTTTCGCATCTTTCTATGTACGCAAATCCACCTCTTCATCTGCCCAGCACTTCCGCTTGTATATGCATGCATGTGCGGGTGCAGACCTGTGGATCTGTATATGTACAAGTACCAGTGTTTGTGTGTGTATACCACATCGATCTATGTCTCGTTATCTACCTCTATTTATCTATCTGTCTGTCTGTCCATTTGTCTATCGACATATCGATCTACATGTCTGACGACTTGTAAGGACGATGTGCAGCAAAATTAATGCTCAGTTACATCCACGAGATTGCTGTAAGTCTGTATTGGATCAAGCAAACCGCATCTCCTCTGGATCTCGGGACTTTCGGCAGTTCGAAGCCTTTGTGAACTTGGGTATTCCGCTCATCGCCCTACCATAGAGGCCTCAATAATTGCCAATACTATTTTGGGGTTCCTTATTATAATTCTAGTATAGTGGGCCCCAAAACCCCGTTCTAATTATTAAGGGCTCTACGTCATAGTACCCTTCTAGACCCCTTTAAAGGAACCCTATTCCAATTATTAAGGCCTCTATTGTGCCCGAGACCAGTTCAGGAGCTGATGGGTGGGGCGCAGAGACAGCAGGGGCTTTCTGTGTATCCTGAGTGCGGCAAGTTGCTCGGCTTACCCTACTATAGAAGCTTCAATAATTACCTACACTATTTTGGGGTTCCTTATTATAAGTATAGCATAATATACCCCAAAACCCGATTTTAGTTCTCATGATGAAGGCCCCTACATTACCCCTGATCCCCTGAGCCGCTAACACCGACGTAAGAGCTGCAAAGACGCTACTACCAAGGATACAAGAAGGTTACTCAAAGGGCTGCTAGGAGGGTACTGTATGGGTTACTACAAGGCTGCTATAAGGCTGACCAGGAGCGCACGATACATCCGAGCAGTGGAAGTTGCAAGTTCCCTACAGTTTGGACCTTGAGGTCGAGCTTGCATGTGTTTGGGCCGCAGGCTGTGGAGTCCGGAAGCTTAAACCGGCTCGTAGAATCTTTCGGATTGAATGCTTGGGTGGTGAACTCGTTCGGTGCGTTGGTATGAGTAGAAAAGTTTGGGAACATGACGATGAGGACGAGGATCACGAAAATGATGACCAGGATGCTACGCTAAAGAGGTCTGTTCAGGTTTCAAGCCCAGGTTGATAGAGGTTTAGGGTTTAGGGTGTTCTTTGCAGCGTTGAACAGAGAGGAATCAGAAAACGGCCGTCAGGTTCAAATCCACTCCTCTGATGGAGCTCGGCCTTCATGTTAATATGGGGCCTCAATGATTACCTATTTTATTTTGGGGGTTCCTTATTATAACTATAGTATAATGGGCACCAAAACCCTATTACAACTATTAAGGCCCCTATCTTATTTAATGCTGGTCTAAGGTTGGCCCTCTTCTTCACCAGGGGGGATGCTGGCGATGTAGACCCGATGTCTTGGCACGGCAGCTTGGTTGTGTATATTGCGTTCAGCGTGCAAGAAGCCTTGCTATTGTAATCCTATCGAGAAGCTGGCAGGTGTTCGCCGATTTGAGGCATGGCAAACAGTCCCGACTCCAAGGTTGCCTTACAGTATAAGAAGTTTCAGGCTTGTGCCGCAACATTCAAAGGCAGCAGCGCTTCAGGCATTCAGTCTGGAGCTACACCTCTCCATCCAGCCTGTGGTGCAGTGTTGACAAAGGCGGCGCGAGGGTGGGGGCTGCAGGCGAGCATGGTGGAAAGTGGATGCTGCTGGGCTTCGGTGGTTTTCTGATGTAATCATACAGCAGTTTCTTCTGTATCAATCTCCTCATAGTGCTGCTGTTGTGGTGGTGACCTCTTGAGATTCACTGCGTGTTCAGGGCGTTGCAGAGCGAGGAAGGACTCCCACGGCCCTTATCAAGGCTGCTGTTCTGCGGCTGTTCCTTGAGGCTTGCACACTGCATTGCGACAAATCCATCTCACCTTTGGAATGTTTCCGTGGCAGCTCCGGCGAGAAAGGTCCAGTGAACAAACAGCACAATGTTACACCAAAGCTTTTCGATTCGTTGGGTCTGAACATTCGTAATAATAATGTCCTCTCAGAGTCGCTATGACAATTATAATGGAGTCTTCCCCCAAACCCTGTTCCAAATATCACTCTAATTCGAAACCTCGTGGTTCAGGGAGTGCCCTTAAGTTGCAAAACCCCCGCACCGAGGCTGCAGCTGTTCAAGTTCCTCGGATGGCACCAGCCCAGCAACCCTCAAACATACCCAGACTATGCTGGTCTTTGATCTTCTAGAGTCCTATAGTCTTGAAAATTGCCAGCTGGATTCGGGCTGCAGGTGTAGGCTTGAAGTATCCTATGTCCCTCAATGGCCCAGTAAGCAGTGTCCTGGTTGTTTGCGTTGGTTTCGCATCTCCCTGTTGAGCCGGAATAGCGCAACAAGAGCAAGATTAAAGTCGGGGATTAGTAACCTAAGCCCTAAACCCCAAAACCACCTTAGACCCCTAAACCCCTAAGCACGAACCTCTTCGGGGACCGGCCACCCTGGGCCATATGCTCTGTTCTATGACACAGAAGGCTCAAAGCAAGACCTAGCAGACGTAGCAATGCCAGGGGTTTGCGGGGTTCAATTCCTTTATGCGTCTCTTTGCGATCTATTCGGCTCTGATGTAGGGGCCTTAATGATTAGAATAGGATAGAATAGGGTTTGGGGGGTATATAATACACAACCATGTTCAAAAGGAACCTTGACTAGCAATATTCGTAATTATTCAGGCCCCTTTGTATTAGGGTGTTGCATAGTGAAGATGTCCTTAACGCACCAGTCTAGTTGTACAATGAGCCCCCGAAAGTTGGAACATGGATTTGGGATGACTAGCGTGCTTAAGTTCGTTATGCTGTACCTTAGGGGTATGAGGATGATAAACCCTAAACCCCTAAACCCCTAAACCCTAAACCCCTAAACCCCTAAACCCTAAACCCTAAACCCTTAAACCCTAAACCCTAAACCCCAATAGTAATGTTCCAGCTTTCTGGCTTCTACTTTAGCGAGATTGGCACCATCTCGGACCGAGTCACGGGCTGCTTCTGGGCTTTGGAGGCTTTGGGGTTTACTATCCTTACCTTTGGTTAGTAGGGAATGGACAATTTAACTACTATCACTACCATTCTTCCATTCCCTACTAACCAAAGGTAGGTATAGGGGCCTTAATAGTTACCGATACTATGTCGGGAGTTCCTTATTATAAGCATAGTATAATGGGCCCAAAAACTCTATTCTATTTCTCAAGGTCCCTATAGTAGGGCTTTAGACTTGGAGGCGGTTTGGGTTTCAGGGTTTGGGTTTTTAGAGTTGCGGAAGTTTAGGGCTTCAGGAGGTTCGGAAGTTTAGGGCTTCAGGAGGTTCGGAAGTTTAGGGCTTCAGGAGGTTCGGAAGTTTAGGGCTTCAGGAGGTTCGGAAGTTTAGGGCTTCAGGAGGTTCGGAAGTTTTTAAGGCTTCAGGAGTTCTGTGGAACCAGAAAGCCGAGGACTGTTCCACCAGAACTGCGCGGCAGGAAGGAGCTCATCGCTCGTTTCTCCGAGCGCTGCCGTGGTTCGGCGGCAAGAGAAGCCCCGGCACCCTCTTGGTTTAGGGTTTAGGGTTTGGTACCTTCTCGGTTTCTCTATAACGGCGCATCCTAGACTCCTAAATGCCAAGGCCTCCGCCCTGAATCGCAAAGACTTCAGAACGCCCAAATCTTAGACTGTACTATAGGGGCCTTAATAGTTACCTATACTGTTATTTTGGGGGGTCCTTATTTATACTTATAGTATAATGGGCCCCCAAACCCTACTCTAATTATTAAGGCCCCTACAATGTTCGCTTCCGGAGGTCAATTGCCGGACTTCTCGCTTGGTGGGGTTTGTCACCGGCAAGTGCCTGGAAGACCTGTTTCGGCGGCCGATCGCACAGCGGAAAGTGGCAAATGCGAGCCTCCAGCTGGGGTTACAGGCTTCAGGGGCTTCGTGAAGCGGAGATCTAGCAAAGGTGATTGGGCTGATAGCAGAGAATGGGAAGAAGGTCGGAGCGTCTTTTGTACGTACACCATGCGCGCAGATGCAGAAATTGCTGATCTCGTCATGCCTTGCCACAGCCTGCAATACTTGGTTCCGGAACCCGGCACGCGCCGCCAAGGGCAGCTGATTGACTCGCATCCGCAAATCCCGCTAGACCCAGCTCAGCCTAAAGAAAAGGTATGTAAATGAACGGAAATGGTCAGGCGGAGATATTCCAGCGTGGACAATCCAGCGTAGAGAAAGTCGAGCGGGATACAGTTTTCCCAAGAGCCCTTCGCTGTAGCTGTCGGGGAAAAGAGAGTAGTAATGAGAGAATTATGCGTGATAAGAGTACATACAGTACTTGTCAGAATAGTAAAAGGCAGCTGCGATGCAGATTGATTCTTAAATGTTCGAAGTTGTTGACGACAGCAGCCTTTGGTTTACTGGCGGTTGATGCCCTCCGCATGTTTAATTAGCTGTACAGCGTAGATGGTACACTAGCTACTTTGAGTATCGATCAATGGTGATACGTAAGCCAGGTGTAGCTCGAGGCTGCACTTAGGGATCATGGATATTCGTCTCGAAGGCGATGGCAAGTTCTGGGAGATTGTGCAGGAGGGTCAGAAAACAATCTCGGCGTTTGGAAAGCTGGGCAGCACGGGCAGAACTGACAGTCAAGTCCACTATGAGCTTGACGCGGCCACGAGGTTCGTAGAGAGCAAAATCAAAGAGAAAACCAGAAAGGGCTACAAGAAGTGTGGCAAGTCGAAGGTGTGCCCTGGATTCTTGGAGCCGAAGTATTCCAATGACTTCGTGCAGGACTTAGATGATCCCAAAACAGCAGCTGTATGCATTTCGCATCTCAAATGTGCAGTTGATTATGCGTCGCGTGTTCTTGCCGAGTGAACTTGTGCGATTCCCGCGTGTGTGTGTATATATATATATAATTAATAGATATATAATTTATAGATATAGATATATATATGTATATATATATATATATATGTACTTATAGGTGTGTGTGTGTGCATGTGTCGGTGCGTTTGTGTTTGTGTGTGTGTGCGTGTGTGTTTGCATGTCAGTGGAGCATCTAAGGTGGAGGGCACCATCACTGATGCAAAAAATATCAGTCCAAATGGCATGGCTTACGAGTGTGAAGCCCAGACGGCTTGCAAAGCCAGGAAAGACGTCAAAGGCTACTTCCAGCATCGTGGTTACTTCGATGGCTACCCCACCTATCACCTCTTGGCGCCTGGTACGGAAACTTGGGTAAAAGGCTCCCACACAGACCTTGTTGCATCTGTAAAGGTGAAACGCGAAGGTGCGACGGCAGTTGTGTTAGCCAAGACATCTCGAGAAGCTGGTCATCGTGCGAAAAAGCCACCAGTGATGAAGGTCTTGAAGAAACCAGCGAAGCGTTAACACCGGCCTACGTTGGCTGCTTCGGCATGGGAGTGAGGGAGGCCCCTCCTGCGCACGGTTTGCACATAGGTTGAGTGCATTGTGCCCGCATTGTTTTTGCAAGCTCTGCCCTGCCTGCTGCGTTGGCAGCAGACAATAGCATCCGCCGCAGTGGCGGGGAAAAGCTCTGAAATACGAGCAGGGATTCGGATTCAGGGGGCTTGGGTTTGCCCCGAGGATCCATCAGGGTTCATGGTTTGTCTCTGAACCCCAAAGCATTTCCATCTCTAGTCTGCTATAGTCGATTCTGTACTCTCGCCTTGTGGGCTGGGGCAATAGAATTCATGGCTTGGGCTCCTCTACAAGTATTTGTGCTAGGAGTATCAGAGCTCTGCTGGTGGGCGCCAAGCCCTAAACCCTGAACCCTATACCCTAAACCCTAAACCCTGAAACCTAAACCCTAAACCTTAAACCCTAAACCCTCCCAAACCCTCAACTCGAAGCCTAAACTCGATATACTCTAAATCAAGTCTTGGGCCTCCGCAGCCGCTATTGAAAGCAGAACGCTTAGAAGAGAGAGCTTTGCTTCTTGGAGGCTGCCTCGCCCTGTGCCTCGGTTTGGATTAGCGTTTAGGGATTTAGGGTTTAGGGTTTAGGGATTTAGGGTTTAGGGTTTACGGGTTAGTAAGGGAGTTTTGGAGCTAGGGTCCTGAAGCCTCAGCATAAACTACAGGCGCCTTTACTTCGGGGGTTTAAAGTTTAAAACTGAACATGTAAATCCTGACACCTAAACTCAAGGCTCTCCATCCTGTACTTTCCTGCAAGCAACCTGAGTCGCCAACAGTTGGGCTTCACACGTTTACGTTGCGTTTGTATTTAGGGTTTATGGTTTAGGGTGCCGAGCTAGAAAGAGAACCAAGCTTACAACCACATTCTGAATCCTACTCCCCTGAGTCAGAAACCCCTAACCCCCTTAAGTTTAGAAAGCTCAGTAAAACCTAGAACCCCCTAAGCCCTAAAGTCTTAAATTTAACAGCCTCCGGCTCAGGCCACCGACCCACGAGGCATTAATCCAAGACTCTACGCCAAAGCCCCGAACCTATAACCCCAAAGCAGAAGCCTTGCACGAAAGGTTTAGGCCCGCGTTCCTGGGCTATCCGCTCCCGTCACAGGTTAAGGGTTTATGGGGTCTAAGACGATTATAAGATTATTTTAATTCTATAACAGTATGTACCGTCACAGTACTATAATCACGCTATGATAGTACTATAATGCTATTATAATAGTACAGATGTGCTAGGGTCTGGGAAGGGCGGGGAGGAGGAAGCAGGGGAGCGAGGCCTGGAGGGTGGAGGAGGAGGGAGGGGGGGAGTGGGCACGAAACTCTTCTTCGACCGGTCACCCTGGGCTCCTCTTGCCCTGTTGACAATTCTATGGCATTCTATGGCACAGAAACCTCAAGGCAGAACCGTCGGGGGTTAGGTATGGGTATGGGTGTAGAGTTTGATGCGGTTGGGTTCTCAGGGTTTTGGCTTTTTGGGGTTTAGGAATCTCAGGGCTTCAGGAGTTCTGTGGAAGCAAGAAAGCCGAGACGCCCTGAAATGTACGAAGCGCGCTCCTGGAGGTGAACTGCCAGATTTCTCGCTTGGTGGGAGTTGTACCTACTTCGGCGGACGATCGCGCAGGGGAAAATGGCCAATGCGAGCTGCAAGGGTTTAAGGATTCAGGGGCTTCGTGAAGCAGAGACCTAATATAGGGGCGGTGTAATTAGCCCCAAAACCCCATTCCAGTTATCAAGGCCCCCACATTAAACCGGGTGCTTCGATTCATGGCGAATCATCGGCATCACCTTGCCGAAAAGCCCCCTGTACGGCTGTAAGCGTCGAAGGCCAGCGTCTGCATTGCAAGTCTGAGGTTCGCAAGTTTGTGGGTCGGGGACACCTCCGGAAAGTTTCGAGTGCAAGACGAGCCTCTCCACCCAGCAGCCCCGAAGGACCAAAGCCTTGTACTGGTTATACCCATAGCCCCAAATATTATATACATGTCCCACATATACATGCGAACACACACACAAACACACCAGACGACTTCTCAGGCTTTTGTCCTACGCTTCTTTCTCATGCCAGTGACATATGGGAGTTTCCGAAAATAGGGGACCCTAATATAGTACCCTAAATAGTAGGATACTTATTATAAGGACCCCAAAATAAGGTACCCCCTATTTTCGGAAACTCCCATATGTCTCCAGGGTTTGGGAATTGTCGGGGTTTAGGGTCGCAAGGTTCGGGGTTTCCCGATTATCGACTGCAGCCTCGAGCCAAAGATCCCATAAGCTTCCAAGCCACAAAACCATTTCGGCGCGACCCTATACACCCTAAACCGTACAACTAGGAATCCTAAACCCTAAACCCTACAACTAGAAATCCTAAACCCTGCACCCTACAAGCTGCGTGCGGTTTCAAGCTGCCGATGCCATCTGGCTTTTGCCGACTCCCCGGCTTTGCACCTCGGCCGCGCGGAAGGGACCGGTTGAGAACTCTGAAGCTGCACCTGTAAGGGTTCCATTAAGGGCCTGAGGTTTGGGCCTGACATTTTTCCCATGTAGAGCCGAAAACGATCCCATTCCAGACGCTAAACCCTAAACCCTAAACCCTTGAAACTCCTAGATCGGAATGTAGAGCTCGAGAGGAATCGGGACTCATGAGCCTCGTGACCTTTACATCTCGGGAATCTCCAGCTTTCGGGGGGCTACAGAAAGTAGACGCGGTCTGCTATAGGGGCCTTAATACCTACCAATACTATTTTGGGTGTTCCTTTTTATAGTTATAGTATCATGGGCCCCAAATCCCTATTCAAATTATTAGGGCCCCTAAATTATAGTACCCTTATAGATCCCTTATAGTAGCCCTTATCGACCTAATTATTAGGCCCCAATATTAACCACAACTTTTCTGCAGCTTGCCGAAGCAGCGCCTTTACATTATGTTTGGGCGGGCTAGCACTACCCATAGGCTCCATAGTAGTTCCTTTCTGGGGCTCATATTTAGAATCCTATAAGGTAATCCCAAAAGGAACTACTATGGAGCCTATGGGTAAGCCATTGCAAGGTAAGCGTTTTGCACAGGTAGTGAGGCAGACCTGTCGATAACAGTTGTCAAAACAGCAGCACCAACCACAGTCAACAGTCACAAAACTGACCGGACTATCAGCACCAGTGGTAGTACTAGTAGTAGTAGTAGTAGTAGTAGTAGTAGTAGTAGTAGTAGTAGTAGTAGTAGTAGTAGTAGTAGGAGTAGTAGTAGTAGTAGTAGTAGTAGTAGTAGTAGAAGTAGTAGTAGTAGTAGTAGTAGAAGTAGTAGGAGTAACAGTAGTAGCAGTAGTAGTAGTAGTAGTAGTAGTAGTAGGAGCAGCGCAGTAGCAGTAGCAGTAGCAGTAGCAGTAGCAGGAGCAGGAGCAGTAGCAGGAGCAGGAGCAGGAGCAGGAGCAGGACTAGCAAGAGCAGGAGCAGCAGCATTAGTGGTAGTAGCAGTAGCAGGAGCAGAAGCAGCAGAAGCAGTAGCAGCTGCTGCTGCATCAGTTGTTGCAGCAGTAGTGGTACTGGTCGTGGTCGTGGTGGTGGCAGTAGGTGTAGTAGAAGCCGTAGACCCGCCGGAGTCTTTTAGCCTGCAGGCCCAACCTAAATCCATCTAAATCCTACTCCTTAATCCCTCAGCCCCAAACCTCAGCCCTCAATATGATCCCTTAAGTGAAAGTACCTTATAGGTGTCTCTCCTGCTCGTGCTTTGGGCGACTGCGCTCTTGAACCTCGACTTTGTCGTGTTGCGACCCGAGGCATCGGAGTCCAGAGGTCAGTTTTCACTTGTGTTTATAGGGCAGGGGCGTCTTCAAAGGGCTCTGTTAGGCTTCCGAAAGGGGTGTGAGGCTTGAGAGTTGAGAGTTCAGGGTGTAGCGTCTAAGACCTAGGGTTGCGAGTTATATTTTTGGGGTTAGCGTTGAGAGTTTCGGGTTTAGGGTTTAGAATTTGAGGTTTACTTGAGGTTTATGGTTTGGGGCAGTGTAGGTTCCGAGTTCAGCGGCTTAGAGGTTGAGGGCTGCAGAGGAAGGCCGAGACCTAAAGCCATTTAAACCTCAAAAAGCCCTGCGCCTGAAGTGTTGTGGAGTGGACTTGCAGATTTCGCGCATGATGGCTTGTGATAGACGAATAGTATACAGGGGTCGGATTGGGTATAAGTCTCCAGGTAGAAACAGCACCCTCCTTGTCACAAAATTATAGCATACCCCAACGCCTAGTGCTCTGATTGGGGGCTCCCGAAAACCCTTAAGCCTAAACTGCGCCCTGTGTGAAGGGCGCGAGCTTCGTGCGACGAGAGCTGCGAGATCTGGCTTGGCAGAACCCTTGCATGGCAAAGCGCAGCTCGGCGTTTTTTCGGGGAACCTCTGTGTGTACGCTGGGGAGCAGAGGACCCGGAGAAGTTATTATGACCGCCGTGGAAGGAAATTCCCCAAACCAGTGGTTCTGGGCTGTGTTTTTCTGGGCTTCATTAATTCCGTTAGGAATCGTTGTCTTCAATACGCATATTTTCATATGTATATATATATATATAGATAGATAGATAGATAGATAGATAAACAAATGTCTATATATATATATAGAGAGAGAGATAGATAGATACACATACATGCATTTATCGCTTCCCCAAGTATCCCAAGTCTGAAGGCCCTGAACCCTGAAACTGCAATCAATTCAGAACCATAAAACACGGCGGATTTCGGTGGACCTGAGTCTAGGGTTTAAAGTCAGGGGTTGGGGTTTAGGGTTTCGCGTTTCTGGGGAACGGAGTCCAGAGTCTGGGGTTTTGGGTTTAGGGTTTGGGAGAGGGCGGGTTAGGGTTATAGGGTTTAGGGGGGTGGTTTTATGGGATCTTATAATCAGGGTTTTGTAGTCTTGCAAGGTCTCTATGGTGCGCTTCAGGATGCCAAGCGCTTGGCATCAGAAACAGAAAAGGCCTGGTTGATTCTTGAGTTTCTAGGTCCCCGAGTAGTCCCCTTTTGCCCTTTTTAGTTTAGGGTCCCCTTCTTACAAACCGAATAGTAGGAAAAAGGGTACTCTTATTCCTAAGGGGCCACTCAGGAACCTAGGTTTGCTGACCTTTGTGAATCTACATGTATACGAACACTATCTATCTGTCTGCCTATGTATTTATCCATCTATCCATCAGTCTATCTAAATATCTACCTATCTGTCCGTACATACGATACATACACACATACACACGTACATATACTTGCACACGTAGCTGTGTTTGTTATGTACTGTGTTATGTACTGTTGTTGCCGAGCATGTGTCGATGCTTGCTGATACTGTTCCGGAGCTTGCTCATGAGTACTACCTTAACTACCAAAACCTACTTTTTGTAGGGTCCCTAAAAAATTCCATATTAGGGTTTATAATAAGAACCTACAAAAAAGTGGGTTATGGTAGTTTAAGGTATTGCTACTCTGCTCTAGGATCGATCTCAGTCTGTTGCCTCATCTTCTGGGCTTCGGGCGAGGAGCTTCGGGAGTTGATCTGGTTTTGGTTTGGGGATCGGCTCCTATGCTATTGCAAGAGTTGGGTGCGATGCGAGCTGAAGGCTTATGCAGTCTAACCGTTAGGGCTGGCTATACCATTTCGTCTTGGACATGTGGGTAGTGGGGGAGGTTAGGCTTCTAGTGAGCTATAACCCNCCCCCCCGCCCCGCCAATCGTACTCCGACCTTTTCGGGGGCTTCACAAAATCCCCGGTTCTTGGGGCATGTGAAACGCCAAATTGAACTGCAGCCACTGCTGGGCACATCTGTGTTCTGCTACCACTATGTGCCAAGTTCAACCGTCCGTTTGGTAGCTTGGCATAGCTCCAAACGATGTTAGGCTTCGAGATAGTAGGTGTCAGCATACGGCTATGTGCAGCTCTCTTTGTCGAAATCGTGGCAGGTTACCGCTAGTATTGGAGAATTGAGAACAGAGGTGTGGCATGGTTTTGCAATTCACCGTTCGGTAGAGGATTCACATCATGGCACCTTCAGGCGTTCAGCTCTCTGCCTTCTGGGAGTGGACAGTAGGTACAGGCAGACACAAACACAGACGACCCAACACTAAAAATACATACGTGCAGCATGAAACTAATATAGAGGCCTAAATAATTACCAACACTATTCCTTGGGTTCCTTCTTGTAAGTACAGTTAAATAGACCACAAAGCCCTGTTCTACTTATTAAGGCCGCTACATCAGTCCTTGAAGAGCTTTGCTGTGCCGCCGAAGTTCAGCCCTAAACCCTATAAACCCATGACTTCCAGTGATGAGGAGACCTTTCGGTCGTTGCGAGCAGAAACTGCCCGGCGATTTCCAGGCTCCTTGCAAGGATTCGTCATGTCGGCTGAGGGCGGTGCAGGGGTTCCTTTAAAGGATTGCTCTAGGATTGCTCCAGAGTTTCTTGAGCAAGTTCTTTGAAAGTGTGTCTGCAACGATTTTTCTGCAAAGGCCCTAAGCGTCGTCGTGAAGGCTTGGAGTTTCGGGCGCGCAAGTGCATGTATGCTTGCACCCCTTACATCTATATCTACATTTGATCCCCAGGTTTTTGTTCGGCAACTTCTGTGTCCTGCAGGCAGCCCTCGGGTGATTTGTTCCTGGATCGCGAAGCATGCCTGCAAACCAAGTGATCTGCACCCGAAACCCCAAAGGTCAATAGCTGAAAACCAGAACCAGGCAAGATCAATCGGTGCGCACCTATACCTCAGAGAGACTGAGGGTTCTCTAAGACTCTCGCGAGCCTCGGATCCAGTGGGGCTTAGTGCTTAGGGGTTATAGCGTCAAGGGTTTACGGTTTAGGGGTGTGAACAAAAAGCTCAAACACTGAACTTCTATTTCCCCACAAGCCTTAATGCCCCTGAACAGCCTAAACCCAAAAGACCCGGACGGTCCACTCCCTTGTAGAAGCCTGCTAGAACCCGTTATGAATCTTATAGAACTCGTATAGACTTAAACCCTTACATACAGAGCCCTGTAAAACCCTTACAACAGACCAGGCGGTGTGCACATGCTTCCCAGCTGCCACCGGGCTCGGCTTCTGCAGTGCCTTTGCCGGCGATTTGAGGCGCGGCGCGCGCTGGAGCTGGGCTCCCCGACCCAACTGGTTTCTTTCTGGCGTGTTCTGGGGTTTCATCGAGTACTACGGGTTTTCTGGCGTTCTTCCGAGCTTTCGAAATCGTTCCATAAAATAAACACTACAACCCTAAACCCAATCACAGCTGCAGCTACCTGACGTGAAGCTCCAAAGTCGGAGTATACTTCAAGCCATTTTCGGACTCTTGCCAGAAACCCAGTATGGGGTCCTTCATATTTACAACAAGGTGTCGGTGTATATATCATGGTAGGAATATGTGCGGACTTGTTCCTTATTGTTCCGACCTTTGTCTGTTTTTTCTTGGGCGCATGCGAGTGCATGCGCCCAGCCAAACAGCTTTGGTATGCTTCAGACATGTAGGTGACACCCTCCAAGAATCCTAAAATCCTATACAGAACCTTTAACCTAGATCTTAAAACCCTTGATCCCTAATCTTAAGACCTTTAGCCTTCAAGCGCCACAACCCCAACCCCCCCAAACCACCCAGGACTCTTCAAGCACAGGCCACAGACTCCCAGAAGTTCTGTCGAACCCCACCGACCTCAGCCCTTTCCGGAGGCACTTTTACAGGCTTCTCCGCCCTCTGCTTTGCAGAAGCCGGTGCAGAAGTGTCTTGACACCATTTCTGGTTGTGGGCCTCCAGTTTTTCGGACAGAGCTTTGATCCTAAGGCACTTCGGGAGAAGCAAAGAGGAGGGGTGCTTCATGCTTTCGCAGCTTTGGGTGCTGAACTTACGCACACAGGCCCCTTTGCACGATCTTGGATCTTCACACGCACCGTCTCAGCGACCGGCAGACGGATACAGTTCACTGTAAGCCACGCACCTTCAGGGGCCACAACACCTTTTGTAAGTAGGCGGTTGGCAAGAGACCCTAAACCTTTCTTGTGTTTTCGACCACCGCGAGCTCGAAGCACCAATCTCTGAGACCCTGGTTCAAAAAGCTCAGAACCGTCTAAAAACCCGACACTAAGACTTTCCGACCTCCCCAAGCACAACTCCTGCCGGGAGATCAGAGCCAAGTCGCGATCGCGAATCTAAAGCCCAGAAGCACGCCAAAGCACCATAAGCCATTGACCCTAGACCCGAAATACCAATTTCGATCCTCCAGCCCTAGACTGAAAGCTAAGCCCTTTCGCTCTGAAGCCCCTACACCCTGAAACCCTGTACAACCCGAACACATCGGCAAGACCTCTATGATGAAAACATGAAGTCAAGAACACTATACCCATGCATGAAAAAACCTACAAAACCCCACTGAAGAGCCGCGCAACTCCTGGACGAACTCCTTCAAAGCACCATGCGCTTGTTAATTCCTGTAGGACAACCGGTGGGCTCCAGTTGCTGAGTAGAAAATGTGTTACTGGATTTGATATGAAAAGGTTATGAACCTACCATTTAGCATAGCGGCCTAAATAATTACCTAATTATTCCATTTTGGGGGGCTTCCTTATTATGATTAGAGTATACTGGGCCCCACAACCTTATCCTAATTATTAAGGCCCCTCCTATGTTAGGGTAGCTGGAGCCCTTTGGCGAGATCCAGGTTACAAGCCTGGAGCGCAGCGCCTCGCAGGCAGAGCTCGCCCGTGAGGTCACCAGGAGCCCAGAAGAGAAGTTCGCCTTAGTAGGGTTTAGGGGTTTAGGGCCGTAGGGGTTTAGGGTCTTGGGGTTTAGGTTTGTTTCAGGGACTTTCATGGGTGCTTTCAGGTCTCCTAGAAAGGGTCTTTTTGAATTTAGGTCAGAGGGCATTACGGCAGCGTGGCATATTGATATCGAAGTTCACGATGTCCCTAAACCCCAAAGATGCCATGGCTCTAATGGGCTTAGAGTTAAGGGTCTAATGTAAGCCCCTTTAAGAGCCTTGAAAGCTCTAGATAAGAGGTTGAGGGTTTAAGTTCTGATGTTACCCTCTAAACCCCTTTAAAAGCCTTGAAAGCTCTAGACAGACAGGCCGCTAAGCTAAACCCCCAAATTCCTAGACCCTAAAACCTAAACCCCAAACCCTTAAACCCCTATAAACCCGAAACCCTTACCGCCCCCTAAACCCTATGACCCCTAAACCCTATAAACCCTTTACCCTTAAACTCCTATAAACCCGAAACCCTAAACCCCTAAACCCCAAACCCCTAAACCCTTAACCTCTATAAACCCCAAACCCTTAAACCCCTATAAACCCTAAACCCCAAGCCCCTAAACCCCTACAAACCATAAACCCTAGGAGAGCGACTCCAAGCCGTCAGTTCTTATCAGGACGGCAACGCGCCGGGTCGAGGCGGGTTTAAGGTTCAGGGTTTGGAAGTTAGGTATAGGGTTTATAGGGCTTATATTGGGTTGATATGGCCGTTATAAGCTTTAAGTTTTAGGGTTTAGGGTCTATAGGGTTTATATAGGCTTATATAGGGTTTATAAGGTGTATTTAGGGTTTATAGGGTTTATAAGGTTTAGGGCTTATATACGGTTTATAAGGTTTAGGGTTCATGTGGGGTTTGTCGGGTTTATGAGGTTTCCGAAGTACTTGTTATCTGTCCAAGACAGCGGAGAACTGGGCTCTTCTCTTGCGGCTGGATAGGTTTGCTACTTACCAGGGGTTTAGTGTTTAGGGCTTAGGGTTTAGGGTCTAGGGTCTATAGGGCTTTAGTGTTTAGGGGTTCCCAGAGAGCCCAATACCCCTTAATTAAGGAATATAGCTTAAATCATAATATACATCCCCTTATTATTTAAGGTATATTCCTTAATTAAGGGGTGTTGGGCTCTCTGGGTTAGGGTTTAGGGTCTAGGGTCTATAGGGGTTTAGTGTTTAGGGGTTTAGGGTCCCGACATCCAAGACCCTGAGTTATCAATACTTGCACAAACTCGCCAGCACCGATGGTTTGCATACGCATTGCCGGAGTCTCGGACGCATGTCCAGTGACCTCAGCGGAATACCTGTTGGTGTACGACATTATTCCTGGGTTCCAGGGCTTATGATGTATAGGGACAACGGATCACCAGCAGACACTTGGTACTATAAGGGCCTTAAAAATTACAAATACTATATTGGGGGTTCCTTTAGATATAGTATACAGTATAATGGGCCCCAAAACCCTATTCTAAATATTACGGCCCCTACATTACATGGGTAAACGGGTTTCTAGGGGAGATCGAAGAAACCCCAAACGCTAAACCCTGAACCCGTGCATAGGCATGGGGTCTGCGAGTTTACGTCCTAACCCGAAACCCACAACGATGCTGGAAGCCACAAGCAGTAAGGCCCTAAACCCTAAATACTAGCCTTAATAATTACCTAACTATTTGGGGGTTTCCTTATGCTAACTGTGGTATAGTATACACCAAAACCCTATTCTAATTGTTATACCCCAAACCCCTATTCTGATTATTGAGGCCCCTATATTACAGTTTGCCGAGTTTCCTTCGAGATTTGTAGCGCCCTAAACCCTAAACCCCTAAACCCTGAACCCTAAACCCCTAAACCCCTAAAGCCCTAAACCCCTAGACCCCTATACCCTAATTCCTAAACCCTAAACCCCTAAACCCTAAACCCTAGACCCTAGACCCCCAGACCCTAATTCCTAAACCCTAAACTCGAGATTTGTAGCGCCCTTGAAGGTTCGGGTTGGGGATGCCAGCCGCCTCGTGCCGATGCTGGCAAAAGCCGCAGAGGTCGGCATTTACACTCTTAAAAACGAGAATAACAGTAGCAATAGGAATAGTAATATTCATAATCATAATGATACTAATCATAGTACTAATACTAATACTTTCAATCAGAACTTTAGATGCGATTGGTTTTTGGGGGTTCTGGGATTTTATGGCTCTAGAGGCATTAGGGTTTAGGGTTTAGGGGTTTAGGGTTTAGGGGTTTAGGGTTCTCAAGCCTGAATCGTAAGCTCAGATGCTTGGGCAGACATAAAAAGGAGCTCCAAAAATAGCCTGAATCGTGTGATCCAGAGGCGGCCGTGAAGACAGAATTGAAATTGCACACACAACGCGCAACAGAAATTAGCAGTACGCGCAGCAGCGACACAACGCCATTCACGATGGGAGCAGCGGCCTAAACCCTAAACCCCTAAACCCTAAACCCCTAAACTCTAAACCCTAAACCCCTAACCCCTAAACCCTAAACCCCTAAACCCTAAACCCCTAACTCCTAAACCCTAAACCCCTAAACCCTAAACCGTAGCAGTCACGATTGTGTCAGGAGTCGTACGCGGAGGAGTCCTTAGGGTCTTGCAGCATGACCCATCCCCTCCAGAAGCCCTGTAATATAGGGGCCTTAATAATTAGAATAGGGTTTGGGGCCCATTACACTTTCCGTATATTAAGGAACCCCCCAAAATAGTATTGGTAATTATTTCGGCCTTCTATATTACGCCTAGAAGATTCGGAGGCATCTGCGGTGCGATACGACTTGCTCCACCTAGATGCAGCATCTTGGTGCATGCAAGCACCGGTTTTACCTGCAGCCCCGAACCGCACAAAATTGTAGGTTGTAGTAGGTTATGACCCTTTAGCTATAGAGGATAAAGCCCCCAAACCCTACGAAATAGCAGGTTATGATCCATTAGTTGAGTACATAGCGTATAGTATAGCCTTACAACGGTAGGTTATTGAATTTCCAGGTAGGGCCATTGGAGTTCGGGTTGGAGACGATGCCTTTAACTCTAAACTGCCCCAAAACCCCCTAAGAGGCCATGTGCTCATGCGGTATACCCTAAACCCTAAACCCTAAACCATACACTTTGGCCCTGAAGCAGTCCCTATAACGGTACTTTAAGGCCGAAGTCTTTACTGTATGAGTACATGGCCCCTGAGGGCCCGGAGCGGTTCTGCACCCCAAGGGCTGATAGCTTGGGGCATCCGCACTTCAACGCACCTCAGGAATCTTGAGCCCGGGACCCTAAACCCCTTAAGCCCTAAACCCTAAACCCCTTAACCCCTTAAACCCTAAACCCTAAACAAAGCCCTGAAACCCTAAGCCCTCAACCCCTTAAGCCCTAAACCCTAAACCGCGGCCCGAAAGATTGAAAGTCCTAAGCAAAGCAAAATAAGGTGAAACAGGGCTCGAGGCCTGAGGGTGTATGGGGTTTAATTGGGGTTTTAAGGTGTAGGGCTTAGGGTTGGGTTTAGGGTTTAGGGTGTATGGGGTTTAATTAGTATCTGGGTTGCAGGTTTGGTTTAGGGTTAAGGGGCGGCGTGACGGTCTTGATTTGAGCTTGAGGCTCAGGATTTCGGATATCGAACCTCAAACGAAGAGCCCTGGGCTCAGGACATCAAGAACTATGGATATTACTTTGATCTTTGCTTGCGTGTCTCGGGAGATCATTGGCCAGGGTTCAGGGTGATCTATTCCTGTCCTTTTCGAAAGAAGGTCCCTGTTCTGTGGATGTAGGCTTGGGAGGTCCTTATTCCCGAAACTTCCGATTGACTTTGAGTGCGGTGGTGAGAGTTAGCAGGTGGAGGCCTAGGAGGCCAGCACCGATATCTGGACGAAATGGAGCTGCTGTGTTCCTTCTACGTCCATGCTCAGGGTATATAGTTGAGTACGGTGCTGCTGGAATTGGCATTGCAGAGATGGGTGAACATTTCCAGAAACAGCAGGGGTTGGGAGGAACAAGAATCGAAAGGTGAGCTTGGTTAAGGACGATCACTCAGAGCAGTATTCTCGTGACTCGGTGAGAGCGCCAGCAGATTTCAACAGACCATGTGCTGCATTTCATGCATTATCACCGTCTTCGTCATCAGCAGCATCCTCCCATTACAGTCATCATCACCTGCACGGAGCACTTTTTCCAGTACCTATACTATACACCACGAGCGGTCAGGATCATCTTTCTCACTTTGGCCCCTTATTGGAAACACACCTAGACCCAGAATTGCGGCATCTTTTCTTAGATGCCTAGTTACGGTTCGCGGTTCCGCCAATAGTGAGACTAGAATGTCAACCAATAGCGGTGCTAAGGCTAATGTCATGGTTAAGAGGTCTTATGACAGTGACAACAGAATACATGAGTACGCTGAATCCACGTCCATGCCCTGTAAATCCTAAGGCCCTCTAACACCCTGACGAATCCGACAGAAAACCCTGGTAAAGCCTTTAAAAAGCACCTACCCGACCTACCCCAAACCCTAAACCCTAAACCCTAAAACCCTAAACCCTAAACCCTGAACCCTAACCCTAAACCCGAAACCCTACATGAATCCTTGAGCCCCAAACCCTACATGCGCCTTGAAGGTTCCTCGCTTCTGTCGCCCAATGCAGTGATCCTTGCGGACAATGTCCTCTTCCGTGGGCCCGACACTTCGGGGGCTCTGGGTTTACCCATAGGCTCCATAGTAGTTCCTTTCTGGGGTTCATATTTGGAATCCTAAACGGTAATCCCAAAAAGGAACTACTACGGAGCCTACGGGTAGGGTTTTCGGGGCTAACGAGGGCGTTTGTGTCGGGTGTGCGGGTTCAAGCACTTGTGCGGGTGTAGGGGTCTTGGGTTAGTAGATTTTTTGGGTTGTGAGGTTTCTGGCTGTAGGGGTCTTGGGTTAGTAGATTTTTTGGGTTGTGAGGTTTCTGGCCGGTGGGGTTGGACATCTGACAGATCTGACATACACACACAGAGCCGTGACTTCTGTTAGCTCAAGCTCTTCCCAGCATAAAATCAACAAGCGTCTGAGAATTTGTGTATGACGAATTGCACGACATGCGTCAGTTCATGCATAGGGCTTCGGCTACTGGTCGATGACCCCGTGGTTTAGTGTCGTGGTGTGTTCTACAGTCGGCATTCTTTTGTTCGGGTTCGGTCGGAGGACGTCCTCGCATCTTCATATCAGTTTCCTTGTGGAGCTGCAAAGCCTACAGTCCATACACTGCAGCTAGAACCACTAAAGCCGAAACCCAGAGCCCAGCGCAAACCATGGACCCTGAATCCAAACCCTAAGGGTGTAAACACCCAAGCCTGAAACCCCATATCCCAAAGAGCCTCCACATCCTAAGCCAGACAAGCCCTAATGAAGCCCCAAACCCACTGCCGGAATCCTGCAATGGAACATGCAGCTCCCTGAATGTAATGCCCAACCCTAGGCAACACCCAAACACGCCAAATGCTAAACCCCAAAAATCTTAATCAGCAGCAGATAGAGTTTTGTGCACCAGATCTTCCGTCCTAGCTCCGTTTGATGGCTCCTGTCCGAACCACTGCCGGGTTTAAGCGACTCAGGCTTTTGGAGACATAGAGATGTTAGGGTCTTAGGGCTTCTAGGTTCTCCAGTAGTACCCTTTTACCCTTTTTCTTTTTGGGTTCCCTTATGAAAAACGAATAGTAGGAAAAAGGCTACTGGTGAACCTAGGCTTCGATATTTGAGGGCTTTTGGTTCGGAGGTTGGGTCTCTACGGTTCTTTCGTTCGCAAGGCCTCGAATCTTTCCTTCTTCTAATCCCTAAAACTTATACAAAACCCTGAGCCTTAAGCCCTAAAACTCGAACCCGAACTCAACCCCACAACCCTGCACCCCGTAACCTCATCATTCCGGAGCCTCAGGCCTTAAACCCTGAAACCCTTAGTACTTGAAACCCTGAGTCCCTGAAACCCCAGGCTGGAAACCCACAACACTGCAGCCCCGAGGCCTAACAACTCCTACCGTAAACTCAAGACTCCTAATTAAACCTTATAAACCCTATATAAGCCCTATTCAAACCCTATAAACCCTAAACCCTAAAACTTAAACCCCAACCCCTGTAGCTCCCAAATCCTATAAACCCTCAACCCTAAACCCTCTAAACCCTAAAACCCCAAGCGAATCCTTGGCTGAGGCTTGTGGCTAATGCCAGCTTCCAGGAGGAAGGCCAGCATCTGCCGGCGGTAGGGGTTGTATAAGCGAGGAAGAGGGTTTAGGGTTTAGGGAGTAAGAGGCTTAGTATGTGGTTTATAGGGATTGCCAGGGCTGTTGGGTTTTATTTATACAGGTTTTTAGTGATTCTTTAAAGGTCTTATCCGGTCATACTGCAGGGATCAGCACAACTAGCAATACTATTCCCAATTACCTTCTATTCCCGATAAAGTCATACTATGATTTGCCCGATAATCCTAGAGGCCCAGGCAGTTTAGGCATTTACGGGGTTGTTGCTTTTGCAGAGGGGTGTAACGTTTAGGGGTTTGGGGCATTAAGTTATTTGGGCGTGTAAACCATTCCAACCCCAAACCTTGGTTACCAGAAGTTGCAGCTGTAAACGTGCTACAGAGCCCGTCGAGGGTAACATACGAGAAGCTTGGCGAGATGTCGAGATTGTAGTGTCGTCACGTCATGTATTTGCCGTTGCTGCAGACCGAATTCGCGATAAGGTCTCTTCTGAAGACAACTTGATGGGCTTGAGTTCTCCCCCAGACGCGAGACCAAAAGTTCGCCATGCAGGTCGCTGGGGCCGAATTGTGCGAAGCTTGCGCAACTTCAGCCGTGCGCTGTTGCAAGACGGTTCGGACACAGAAGGGGCTCCTTGGTTTGCGCATTGCAGCCTAAGTTTTGCCAGCAAGAACTAGCAGTAAACGACAAGGATAAAGCCAAGATCGGTGGAAGCATGACCATGCGAAAACAGATGACATGCAAGAACATCGATACAACGAAACCTGCAGACATGGCAGTTGTAGTATTGTTAATATGCTTATTAGAATCTGGAACCAGTAGAACGTTTCAAGCAAAGGGCAACAGCTGGCATCGCTGTGGGTTGATGCTACGCAAGAGACCTGTGATCGTGCAAGTATCTACTGAGGTGCAGGTGCAAGCACTTAGTCCTCCTGCAGTCAGAGGTTAAGTATTCGCAGATGCTACCGGAGAATGTGGAAGGAGCCTTCGTGGCTGGGTGTTATCATTCTCGATTCTTCGGCATCCTACATGTAGCTACGTCATTGTCATCATCATCATCATCAACATCACCATCATCATCATCATCATCATCATCATCATCATCAACATCACCATCATCACCATCACCATCATCATCATCATCATTCTTCTTCTTCATCTTCGACATCAGCAACATTACCGTCATCTTCGTGGATTTTCTTTATAGACAGCCATTGAAGTCCGTGTGCTTGTTTTGTGTTGGAGTTTTTTGGGCAGTCGCTGCTTCGCGTGGGCCGTGAAAGCTGCTTTTCAAATTCGGACAGGGAGTTCTCATTCCACATCCCTGGACGAAAGGCATGCACGCTTTGTAAGGGCGAGGTGACATGTCAGACAGGTTGCCAGCAGGATAACTCGTCAGAGGGGAGTTCAAGGAGGTCCGTTTGCAATCATGGAATCCGCCGGCCAAGGTGATTTTGCCAGAAGATGATGGCTTGGCGGTAGTTTGGCGACGATGTCCCTCGTTGGGTCAGGCTTGAACCGAGCCATCGACGCCCCGGTCGCTTCGAAGGGCGCAGCCAGGTATGTCATGCGGGAATCTGGGCGCGATCATGGACGAGGGACATCTCCAGGATGGATGAGTATACCGGATGCTGACGGGCGCGCGCTCGAATGCTCAGGAAATCAGATGTGTCTGACGGTTGACCTTGTCAAGCTCAAGGAGGCATTTGCTCGCCCAGGCAATGACTTGGCGGCATTTTTCCCGTAGTCACGACTTAATTTCCGCCTTCGAGTGCGAAGAAGAGGGCTCGGCTACAAAAGTTTAACAGTGTTGGTGCGAGTTTTCAGGATCGTTACGGAGTTTGCCTCCCGGTCGTAGAGTGTGAAGCACTCACATGCTTGCATTATTGGCGGTTGGCATTGGTCCATTGTGGCGCCGTATTGTATAAACGAATGGTGTTGACCTGGTACTGCAGTACTACCTACACTCGCGAGCCAAGTAAATTATCATCAGGCAGCATGGCAGAATTTGTCTAGCTCCATCGCGCGCTGCTGCTTGAGTATTTTCTAGGGATCTGGTGGTCGAGGACATGAGTCTGTCTAACAATACCTTCAACAGCACATCGGTCTCATACGAAATACTCCTAACGTGTTCGCACAGCTACGAGAAGGTTGACTGCAAGTCCTCTACGGGTGCTACTCCGTGGGATTTGTTCCAAAGCATCGTTTCTATTTCTTGTGGATTCCCTTGCACACAGGGCTAGTCAAGGAAAGCAGAGGCATCAAACTGGCGCAGAGCACGAAAGCGCACTTAGGCGGCAAACGCTGAATCGCCAAAAGCCATGAAGCCCAAACTCTGCAACCTGAAGGCCGAAAGGCCCGAAGCTATGAACCTGCAACTATCAAAGTGTTCAGCCTGGTGCGCAGGTTGCTCCACCTGGGTTCCACCGTCTGATCGGCCGGCTTTAGGCAGATTCAGGGCTGAGGTTTGTAGTAGGGCTTCGGGTTTTCTCGGGTTGGGGCTTCAGGGTTTGAGGATCCGGCCTGGAGTTTCACAATGGAGGTGCATGCATCACACATGACAAGGGCGCGGATAGACGACGGCAAGCTTGCTGGATAGGTTGTTGTGGCGTTGGGTTCAGGATTCGGAATCCACCTGGGGTACATCTAACATGAAGCCTCGTGTGGTGAGCGCCCCGTTACAGTGGCACCCTTTGTAACAGCACTCAAACCTCCCCCTCCCGTTGCCCCAGGGCGTTTTTCATCCTGAGCAACTCCAACCTTAACCCTGAAACCCTGAATCGCAAAGCCATGGGCAAAGGCCCCGGAAGTCTTCAGCACTAATACCCAATACCAGAAGCCTGATACCCCAAGGTCGAGGAGAATGCGGACGGCGCGCTGCCTCCGCTTCCGATGCCCGAGGACTGGGTGCTGCCCTAAACCCTAAACCCTAAACCCTATAAACCCTAAACCCCTAAACCCCTAAACTCTTAACCGGTGTTCAAGGAGTTTTTGGAGCGCTCGGGATGACTTTGGGTTGACTCGGGTTGAGTTGTCAGGGGTTACGCGTATCTTGTTTGATTGCAATCGTTGGATCCTCGAACTGCCCGGCCTGTTCAGGAGAGCTGCGACTTCGTCTTCCATGGGACCCAGAAAGCCCAATATCCCTCAAACCATGGAGATTGCCGTGAATTTGGGTGATTATTAGGGGTTTTAAAATAGTATGACAAAGCGCAAGTTCCTTAATTTAAAATAGTATGACAAAGGGCAAGTTCCTCAATTAAGGGTTGTTGGGCTCTCTGGGGAATCCCCGACGGCGTCAGTGGCGAGAACGTCTGAACCCGACCCTGGCGACATCGTCCTGTCAAGGGAGCTGGAAAGTCAAAAGGCTTATAGGGTTTAGGATGTAGGGGCCTTATAGGGTTCCTTTAAAGGGGTTTATAAGGGCTATCATAAGGGCTATTGTAAGGATTTAGCATAGGGGCTTCAAGTTACCAATACGATTTGGGGGTTCCTTATTGGGCCCCACAATTGTAATGATTAAGGCCCCCGCTGTAGGGTTGAGGGACTGCCTCCCGCAAAACGTTCCCTAAACCGAAACCTCGAATTTTAAAGCCTACATTTACGCTTGCAAACCCTCAAGCATCCGCAAACCGTAAACCCGTCCGGCAGTGCCCGTCCAGAACAAAACCTATACATACTTACGTACATACATATATACACGAATACATACATACATACATACATACATACATGTATAGAGACATACACATCATACAGACATATGGGCCGGAAAGTTGGAACAACGTTATCCTGACGCCCTTAAGGTCAAGTCCAAGTGCTCCTAGCACTAGTCATCATTAACTCATGTTCCAACTTTCTGATGTTCACTTTACAGTCATGCAGACGTACAGACATAGACGCACATGCAGATTTTGGTGTGTGTATATATGTATGTATATATATATATAGAGAGAGAGAGAGTATGTGTGTGTATATATATATATTAGAGAGAGATTTATTATACATATATATTTATATTTATATTTATTTATTTATTTTTACATACATATGTTTTTATGTATACACATAATACACATACATGCATATGTGCAAAATTTGCTTATGTGCATATATACATGTATCCTAAACACGTATGGGCCGGTCATGTGTCTGTCGTACGCACAACATTTGCTCGACGGCCCCCCTAGGCCTGTCATGATCCCAATCCGCTAAGTCGCCTAAGTCTTTACGGCTTCGATTGTGGCTGGATTTTTGGGCCACCTTATCCTGAAATCCACCGAAATCCACCGAAGCTCTCGGAACGTCTCGGAGTGCCCGAAATTGCCCAAGGCCGAGTCTTCGAGCTTGGATTAGACAGTAGAGCACCCTGTCTCCGGGACCCCAGCCGAAGACGCAATATTTTTTGGGTTTAGGGTTTACCGTCAGAGGTTTAGGGTTTAATTGTTTGCAGAAGCTGCTGAAAGGGTTGAGCCTCGTGCAGGTCAGTGAACCCCCAAAACAGCAATCCAATGGTCCACGAAAGTAGAGAAATATGCAGATTTCGTAACCTTAAAGTCCTTAAAGCCAAGCCAAAACCCTGAACCCTAAACCTCAACGCATCATTTCTTCCCGGCAGGTCGGGGCTCAAAGCTTTAGTCCCTTCATGCATACCTTGCAGTCCCTGTTTGGGCATGCTACTACTACTGCTAAGTTAGTATAAGGCTCATACTACCCAAGGTTTTCATAAGAATCCCTCGCTCCGAGATTGGCGGACAGCTCTTTGTCGGGGATCATGATTGAGCCTAGAGGCTTACTATAGGGGCTTAAATAATTACCAATACTATTTTGGGGAACCCTTATTATAACAATAGTATAATGGGCCCAAAACCCTATTCTAATTATTAAGGCCCCTATATTAGATTTCCCGATGCATCAAAGAGGAACCGGTATGTTGGAGGACTCCGTAACACGATGACCTCTAACCCGAAGCTCTTGTGTCCTGGGGCTCCAAATCGCACAAAGTAGCAACTTTATATTTAAATATAGATAGCTAGTAACAGCTAGTACATAAACAAATGTGTAGATAGATAAACCTAAGAAGCCAAAGAACGCAAGGTACTATTCTAGGATCCGGTTAGCAAGATTCCGAGCTGTAAGATCTGGGATGGACCAAAGGTTCTCCGGAGCAATCAGGCGCCAAAAGCCGTTTGTTTTTTTTAAAGGCGAGTGCGGTTCGGGTTGTTCGGGGTTGTTGGTGTTCAGGGTTTAGGGTTTGAGGGTTTGGGGTTTAGGGCTTGTTGTTTAGTTGGGGTTCATGGTTTCGGGATTACGCCTGAGCGACAAACTCCAAAGCCATATAGATCATGAAGGCACCGGTATAGAGTCCCCCCAAATCCAGCATACTCACCGGAGTGAACGACCTAAGCCTCATGCAACAACCTGTTTCAAGCCAGAACTCGCACAAGATCGTTCCGCATCAGAAGTTGTTGACTCGGGCCAAGGAAGCAGTTTGCAACAGACTACGAAACACAGCAATAACCGACAGCGGATGGAAGAAGGGGCAGCCGTCGCTAGTCATGCAGCACGGATCGTCGCGGAGGATCAGCGGTGTAAACAGGTAGTAATTTGGCAGCGCAGTAGATATGGCAAAACACCGGAGCATGACATGACCTGTGCTCATGGGCAATATCTTCGTACTGTGTGAGACCTGACTTGAAGGCTAGGACGGCCAATCCCGCGTGGCATAGGCATAGAACTCTTTCCGCAAGTTTTTGACTGCTAGTATCATTATTTCGTAGCAGTATTAGTATCAGTTTTCGTATGAGTATTAGTATTCGTATCATCTTGCTTTCGTATTGCTAGTCTCCACTAGACTCACTAGACAAGCTTCTCGGTGGAGCCTCGTTCGTGGCGATATAGAGGGGCTCCACTGGTTCCTGACATCATCCGATGTTCCTTTGAATGCGGCGGTATTAGAGCACAACATGCCGTGTGACCTGGAGCCCTCAACCCTACCTAGCCGTAGCTGAGCTGCAGGGGCCCATATCACGGAAACTCCTTCAAGCCAAAGCCGCCAACACCTGAACAGAATCTCAAGAGTTGTATGCTTGGGTGTCGTGCTTGGTGGTATGTTCATGGCCATACCAGATTTATTGACGTTGAGGAGGGTTGCATGCGAATGGGAGCTCCGTTGCCAGTTAAGCCTGCGAAACGACATCCTGTCACTAGTTGAAGTCTTGGTGTCTAAAGAGTTCAGGATTGTGGAGGCTTTTTGGAGTTTACGGTTTGAAGCTGAGGGCCTTTTGCCTGTAAACCCTAAGCCTAGTTCAGGGTTTGGGAGAGTTTAGGATTTCGGGCCCTCGAGATAAAGATCGGGAAAATGACAGAGGCTTGCATCCGAGCCCTGTAACTCCGATGTTTTTGTTTATGCCAGGGTGGTACAGGCCAGCGTGTAACATGATTTCATAGGCTTGTGGGCGACGAGTAACTTTCTCGTTTAGGTCCAGGTCATCACAGCAGGGGAAACGGGTCTACTTTATAAATATATATATATATATACACATATATATGTTTGTACATACATATATATATATACTAAGATTGTGCGTGTGGCCTAAGTTAAGATATAGATGTTAGTAACCCCCTTATAACCCCCCTGTAACCCCTTACATCCTGGCTATCCATGTAGTAAGTCCCTGCTAACTTGGGGGAAGTTATTAGAAGGTTGGTTGGAAGAAATAGAAGTTACTAAGCCCAAGTTAACTTTTTAGCTAATTTTTCTAACTTTTGTTAACTTATACTAACTTGTCTTAACTTATTTTGTGTTATGTCGATTTTGTGTTAAATGGTTTCGTTGTTTGTCACTGATGCTGTTCTTTGCTGCGCTCCACAAAGATAAGAGCAAATATTATGGGCTTAGGGGTTTGAGGTGTTTAGGACACCACCACCACCACCACCACCACGTTTACAGGGTTTAGCGGGTAGGGTAGGGCGTAGAGTGTAGGAACACCATCACCACAACCTTCACCAACACCAACACCACCGCCGCCACCACCACCAAAACCAACAACAACAACAGCAACAACGGCAACCACAACGACAACAACAGCACCACCACCACCAGCACCAGCACCACCGACAACAACAACAACAACAGCACGTTTAGTGTGTTAGGAACACCACTAGCACCAGGTTTAGAGTTCAGGGGTTCAGAGGCTTAGGGTTTAGGGTGTAGTGTAGGGTATAGAAACCCTAAATCCTAAAACCTAAACCCCCAAACCTTCGCCCCCAAGGCCACTCCTTTCTGCCGGCTGATGTGGAGTCACGAGTGCTTCACTTCNCCACCGGCGCCACCACCAGCAGCACCACCAGCAGTACCACCCCCCACCACCACCAACTACCACCACCAGCAGCACCACCATCAACACCACCACCAGCGCCACCACCAGAAGCACCACCAGCAGCAGCACCACGAGCACCACCACCAACACCACCATCAGACCCACCACCACCAGCCACCAGTGAACAAAAGCAGGCTTGAAAAGTTCATAAAAGTTCATATTTCCATGCCTGAAAAGTTCAGAAAAGTTAATATTTCCAGGCCTGAAAAGTTCATAACAGTGCATATTGCCAGGCCTCGAAGGTTCATAAAAGTTCATATTTCCATGCCTGAAAAGTTCATTAAAAGTACATATTTCCAGGCCTGAAAAGTTCATATTTTTTTTGTTTGTTATTGGTATTTACAGTGAATCCAGGCCTGAAAAGTTCATACTTCCAGGCCTGAAAAGTTCATAAAAGTTCATATTTCCAGGCCTGAAAAGTTCATAACAGTTCATATTTCCAGGCCTGAAAAGTTCATAACAGTGCATATTTCCAGGCCTGAAAAGTTCATAAGAGTTCATATTTCCAGACCCGATAAGTTCATAAAAGGTTCATATTTCCAGGCCTTCACGTTGGAGCTGGCCGGACCACGGCCCCACCACCCCACCAGCCACCGAACCGCAATCACCAACCAACCACCACACCTCTCCACCACCCCACCACCCCACCACCGCCACCCCATCCTTATTTCTTTTCCGCAAGTTAACTTTTGCTAACTTGTGTTAACTTTTTAAACTTATGCCAGCTTTTTATCTAACTGACTTAACCTCCTAGTAACATCTATATCTTAACTTAAGCCACACGCACAATCTTAGAATAGGTACGTTGCGTATATGAAGGTGACTTAAGCTAAGTTCATTAACCAGATCCCGTCCGGAGGTGGGCTGGTGATGCCAGCAAGTGCCTTGACGTTCAGGGCGTGGGTCCCGGCGATGTTGCAGTTAACAGTTTCGGGCGAAGGCGTAGAACAGATTCGCAAGTGAAGCAGGGTTCAGGTTTATGGCCTCGAGTATAGCTAGGACTAGTCGGCTACGTGCTCTGTTTTCATAAGGATTCAGGTGTCCACCGCCCTTTTCATGCGCGTCAAAACAGGGTTGCGCATGGGTGTCGGGCCCAAGGTGGAGGTTTAGGCTGCAGGGTTCAAGGCCTAGTGCTCTCGGAGGTGAATTTCCGAAGAGTGGATCACCAAGTTGTTACATGTTGCAATGACATCGTTCCACAAGTGCCCTTAAAGCGTTCTGCACCTTCCTGCATTTCGATCACATTTTCCCAATGCTATAGTGCCTAATCCCACTCGAAATCGCTTTTGGTGCCTTTCCCGTAGAAGACGACCCTGAAACACCACTAAACTAAACCTCAAGCCTAAACCCTGGATTCTACACGTTGACATGCCCTACTACACCTTAAACCTTCAACCCCGAATCCCGCAATCCGCATATCCAAATCGTGGATCCAGCCATGGCTTGTTGACCCGAAACCCGAAACTTGCGAAGTCCCAGACTCTAGTTCCGTGAAGCCACAACCCTGTCAACACCTCGATGGCATTTTTCATAGGATCTTTGATAATGGGCTTCTGGGTATCATGTACATAGTCGGAGGGTCGAGGGTGTAGGTTTAGGAACCCTTCACCCCGAAACCCAAACCCCGGGTTTGGGTTTAGCAACCCTTAACCCCTAAACCCGAAACCCTGGGTTTCAGGCGGCAGCCCCCTGGTGGGCGCCCATGTGGGGCTTTGGGCATGCCGTGCGGACCATCCGAACCAGCCAAGAGCTCAGAGATCAGCTCTGCGTGAGTTCTTTAAGGTTGCTACCTGGGTTTACTATAAGGGCTGAGGGTTGCCACAAGTAGAGTTCTTATGCTGGCCACCATAATAAGGTTACTATAGGGGACTCTGATGGGTGTAAGGTTTGGGGGTTTGGGCTTGCAAAAATTTTGGGCGTAAGATTTCTGTAAAGCTTTGTTCAGTTTCGGGCCTGGGGTGTATGTTTTGGTGCTTGGCGAAAGTTCCTGGATCTTCTGGTTTGGGGAATGACGCGTTGCGGGCCGGGTGTATGTAAGCTTGGAGTGCGAGCCGATCTGCCAGATTCCTTTTCGAAAATTGCGCCTAAGCCCCTCCAGAGCCCATAGGCCCTAGTTCATAAGCCAAACCCGCCATACACAGGCTGCCAGTATGTACGTGGATATGTATGTATGTATGTATGTATGTCTAGACATGCATGTATGCACAGATACACACACATGATATACACATGTGTTACATCTACACATACACATACGTACCCATCTATCTGTCTATCTATCTATTTATGTATATATCTTGCTAACCAGTGTTTTGTCTACGTACCTACCTACCTATCTGTTTATCAACCTCCTATTTACCTATCTATCTATCTATCTATCTATATATCTATCTATCTATCTATCTAACTATCTATCTATCTCTATGCATGTATTCATATGTATATATATATATGTGTGTGTGTACTGCGTAAATATATATATATATATATATATATATATATATACACATACACACACATATGTATACATGTATGTATTTTTGTATGTACGTATGTACGTACGTATGTATGTATGTATGTATGTATGTGTATGCTTATGTATGCATGTATGTATGTACATATGTATGTATGTATGCATGTATGTATGTATGAATGTATGCATGTATATGTGCATACAACCATGTATGTATATATCTGTATATGGATATACATATATCCTTCTAGACACACACACATATATATATATATATATGTATATATATATGTATATGTATATGTATTATATATATATATGTATACACACGTGCATCTCTCATACATATGTCTATACGTGACCTACTTTGGGGTCTGTCTAGGAGGGTCAGTGCTTTCCTACTTGGGACCTTTTTGGAGCCGTAGGGTTATTTCAGGCAGCCTCGTGTCCTCTAAGTCGACCTTTAGTAGAATTTTATACAGTTTTAGGGTGCAGGGACGTCGGATTCTATAGAGGTTGAGGGCTCGGGGTTTGTGGACACAGGATTCTATATTGGTTTCAGGAAACGGCGAGCCGCCCAGCGGCACCGAACTCGTGAGCTTTCCATGTTTCATGTGGGCCCACTACCTAGACCTAGAGGGTCATGCCCTGCCCTTTTGTTCTGGTGTTCTTATCTTTATTTATGGCTAGTGTCGTTTGTTGTCGATGTAGTAATGTCGGTACTCTGACAAAGGGTAGAGTATGACCGTTCAGATAGAAAATAGGGCCTGATCAGTTTCTATCATTGTACCTTGGGCTGCCTTAATGTTGACGAAGCTATGGTAGACCTATTTAGGCCCGAACCGTTTGTTCGTGTCGTATAGTTTAGAAGTGCCCCACCTGCTTTGCTACTCAGGCAGTTTGCTTGGACTGAGGAGGATGGCAGGACACCCCCCACGAGCCCCGTAACGGTGAAATAATGAGTTCTAGAGGCCTGAACCTGAACCCTGAACCTGGACTGATTTCAGGTCTAGGGTTTGTTCTTACAGCTTAGGCAAAATGTGGGAGTTTTGGAGCTAGCAACATCATGTAAAACTCCTGATGCAGGTACTATAGGAGTCTGAATAAGTAGAAATTCCGGGCTAATTAGCGTTCATGGATATAAGTACATGATGACACACCCCGAAACCCTATTCTAGTTACTTAAGGCCCCTACATTAAAGTGTGTTGCACCCTGAAGCTCAAGGTATTTTGTCCATCAATAAGGGCTTCGAGTGGGCATTGACAAAGAGAGGTGTCAAACAGGCCAGGCTTCAAACATGTCGGCCAGATACATGTTCGCCGGTTCGGTTTTGGGATGTCTCTTCGTATTGTTTTTTGAATTGCCTTGGTTTCAAGCTTGTCCCGGGGGGGCCGTAGGAGCAAAAAATAGATAAACGCAGAACCCCAATCCCTTTCCCATCAAGCCCTTGTTGGCCAAACCTTGTATGAGCTGAACATCCACATCCTAACTCACGAATACTTCCCAGGCTAGGTGTTCCTAAACTCTCAAGAATAATCAGAACACACGCGTACCCCCTCGTAAAGACCCTGCACACCATCGTAGAACCGCCTTGTAAATCCGGATGGAACCTTTATAGGAACCCTGTAAACAACCCCACCGCCGATATTTATGTATACACACGTACTTACGTACAGAATACGCATATATACATAGACATACATATATATATATACATACATATATATATATGTGCGTTTGTTAAGTTTTTTAGAATATTTTGTGTGTGTGTGTCGATATATATATATATATATATGTGTCTATACATCTCTATGTCTCCAGATATATCTATATATGTCTCTATATATGTATATATATACATACATACATACATATACATTCATGCCTGGGAGGATACGATGGCTCACCTATCCCTCGCTCTGTCTCACGGCGGCTGCTCCAGGAGTGCCCCTGTTTGCAGGTTTCAGGTTTTGAGGGTTTGAGGGTTTTAGAGTTTCATGGTTGTTTGGAGTTTGTGTACCGTTTTAGGAATGGGGCCTTTATAGGTTTAGGGTCCAGTGGTCCTCGTGGTAGTGGTAGTGTTGGAGAGGCAGATGGATGAACAAGGCACAAGCAATCAAGTATAATGAAGGCATCAGCAAGGCATTGATTACCGAGTGCAAAAGGACGACCATGATGCAGATGGTGAAAGCGATCCTAAATACAATCATGATGACACACTGATTGCAAGCTGATCGAAAGAACAAACGGAGAAATACGGAAAACAGACTATAATGGCTTCGCGCTCCCTGCTGCCACCATCCGCCCGCCTGAACTTTCACTGTATGCCTAAAGCCTAAACTGCCTAAGCCCTGAGCATGCAGGCTCCCCGATTCAACTTGATTTGTGCAATTCTCCGACAGCGCCCTTCGACGCAGCGGCCCACGGCACGAAGGCTGAGATTTTGCGTTTAGGGTTTAGGGTTTAGGGTGCACTCTTGAATTTTGACTGCCGAAGCACTGAGACTGTAGGCTTCAAGCCCCAGGGACGGGTCTAATGTAGGGGCGTTAATAATCACCAATACTATTTTGGGGGCTCCTTATTATAATTGTGGTATCATGGGCCCGAAAGCCCTAGTCTAATTATTAAGGCCCCGACATTAGGTTCCAGGGCTCTCCTTATTTCTGATAGGGCTTAAGGCTTAAGGTTGTGGGGTCCATCGGCCAGCGATTCGTTCTGCGCGGCGGTCGCATCATGCCATGCGCGGCGTTGCATTGACGACATGTGGCGAGGAAGCAAGATCCTAAGCATAGTGCTGTACAACAGCTTAACTTTTGCAGTGCGTCATTTTAATTCGTTTTGCTTAAAGCGTCGAGCTCTCAATGCCGCATAATTACATAATTACATAGTTTAGGTCCAACATTCGAGCTCTGAGTGTCACATGTATAGCAAGACTGAGCGACTTGCTTCCGATCAGGTATTTACTTCTCTCCGGGTTTGGAATCGCGAAAGTCTCTGTCAAGCATGCGAGGGTCCTGGGTCTAGGCGTCTTGTTTTCGAGAGTGGGGGCCAACAACCACCCAACGAAGGACCGAGAGATTTAAGCAGTTTTCTGAGATTCTTGCCCTTGCGCACGGATGGCAGGCCATCTGTACATCTGAAGGCGTCTGCATGACCGTCCAGGACACGGAGGACGGGGAGGATTGCTTTGGTTGATTGTGGACTGGGTCCGATGGCCGTTGCATCTAGTATGTAAAACCTATGTGTACGTGAAGCTCCCAGGTTTGTACTAGTAGCTTAAGATGCAGGTTTGCGAAACATGCAAGTGAGCGACGAGCAGTGTGTCCACAGCGCGTCTGCCTGGAGATCTGTCCTAAAGCCAAGAAGCTTTGTGGCACTTGGCGTGATGCTCATGATGCTCGGCTTCGGCGGCCTTGTGTGGTAATTCTAGCTGCTGATGCGCTTGGGCCTGGGTGGTAACAGCCACAGCTGATGCTCAACAGACGCGGCTGATGCTCATGATGCTTGGCTTGGGTGGTGCCTTGTGTGGTCACTACAGCTGAATATGCTCAAGTCGGCTTGGGCAGCACTTGGGCGTGTGTGGTAACAGCCACAGCTGATGCTCAAGCTGCTGGGCCCGGGCAGCGCTTTGGTCTGGATGTAACAGCCGCAGCTGATGCTCATGATGCTTCGCCTTTGGTGGTGCTGCTGACGTTGAGATGCTCGGCTTGCCCCACAGTGTTTGGATGGTAATTGCTGTGGCTGATGCTCGTGATGCTCGGCTTGGGCAGCGTTGAGGAAGGTGGCGTAACAGCCACGGCTGATGCTCATGATGCTTGGCTTCGGAGGCAATTGGCTGGGTAACTGCCGCTGATGGTTTCGGGCGTCGTTTTGGGTGGTAATGCCCATGTTACCAATGTTGGTTGACTCCGTGGTGGCTGCCGCCGCTGATGCTCGTGATGCTTGGCACCTTGCAGTGCCGATGCGGAAGACGTTTTGCGAGGTACTTTACGTGGTGACCTGCCGGCTGATGCTCATAATTCTTAACGCCCGGCTTTACCGACGCTTTGGGTGATAGCAGCCGCGGCTGATGCTCATGATGCTCCGCTTTTGGTGCGATGTTCGGCCAGGGTCGCATTTGGGGTGGTAATTTCTGCGGCTGATGCTCGTGATGCTCGGCTTGCACGGTTCATTGGATGGTAACAGCCGCTTCTGCAGCACTGTTTGTGGGCAACTGCCGCAGCTTGGTCTCACAATACTCAGCGCGCTTTTGATTGATGCTCGGCTTTTGGTGGTGCCGCTGATGCTGCTGATGCTCGGCTGGGGCGGCGCTTCGGGCGACAAAAGCTGCGGTGGTGACTGCTGACCCTGATGCTTATGATGCTCGGCTGAGCAGCGGGTTGCGTGGTAAAAATTTCGCTGCTGAGGCTCATGATGCTGAGCTTGCGTGGCGCTTTGGGTAGTAACAGCCGCGGCTGATGCTTCGCTCGGGGGGGGGGGGGGGNGTGCTGTGGGTTGTGTGGTAAGAATGTCCGTGCTGAGGGTCTTGGTGCGGAGCTTGCGTGGCTGTTTGGGTATGTAAAGCTGCGGCTTGTGGCTTGCTGGGGGGGGGGGGGTGCTGATGCTCGTGATGTTCGGGTAGTTGCGGGATTCCCGGGATGGGCGGCGCTGTGTTGAGTGCCAGATGCTCGTGATGCTCGCCTTGCAAGGGCACGTTGTGTGTGGTAACTGCCACGGCTGATGCTCATGAGGCGCTTGACAGTCGCGGTTGATGCTCAAACCTTTGCTGGGGCTGATGCTCATGATTCTCGGCATGGGAATTGCCGCAAATGATGCTCATGATGCTGGCGTTGGTCGTCGTTTTGGGTGGTACCAGCCGCGGACGATGCTCATGCTGCTCGGCTCAGAGAGGGACTGACTCTCAGAATGTTCGGTCATGAGTCATTGGCATTGTGTGAGAAGCCCATGATGCTAGGTTGTGTTTTGTTGTGCCGCTGATCATGCTAATGATGTTCGATTTGGTTTCATTATGCTCTTGGTAATTGCCGTGGCTGATGCTCTTGGCCGGCACTTTGGTGGAACAGGCGCGGCTGATGCTCGGCTTGGGCGGCACTCTGTGTGTGTGTGTGTGTTAGTTTCCGCCGCTGATGCTCGTAGCACTCGGCTTGGACGGCCGGTTGGGTGGGAACAGCCGGGTGATGCTCGTGATGTGTTTTTTTGTCGTTATGGTGCCGCTGAGATGATCTTGGTTGGCGCTTTGGGTGGTAGCAGCCGCGGCAAATGCTCGGCTGGGCCGGTGCCTTGGGCGTTTACAGCCGCGGCAAATGCTCATGATGCTCGGATTTTGGTGTCCATTTTGGGGCCATGATTCTCGGCATGAGTAGTGGAGCGCTTTGAGTGGGAGCCACTGTGGCTGACTCTCATGCAGTTGGATGGCGTTTCGTACAACCGGTCCTGTGACTGGACTGGGCCAGCTGACTCTCATGCTTCTCTGTTTGGGTGGTTGCCGTGGCTGACTGCAGCCAACAGCGAGCATCATGGGCATGAGCCTCGGCAATTACCACCCAAAGCACCACCTATGGCGTGCTTCCGTCACACGTTGCTTCCCTGCCAGTCGCAGTAGTATTACCCGCCTCCACAAGTTTGGCCTGCTGATAGTACTACCAATGCACCACCACCACCACCACGACTACCACTACTACTACTACTACTACTACTACCACTACTACTGCTACTTCTCTACGACACGACGACGACTACTACTGCTGCTAGTCCTACTACCGTAGTCGTCTACGACCACGACCACGACTACGCTGGAGACTACTACTGCTACGACGACGACTCCTACTATACTACTACGACGACGACGACTCTTCCCACTGCTACTGCTACTTCTACTGCTACCGCAGCTGCCGTTGCCATCCCAAGTGCCACCGTCACCGCCACCACCACCACCATCACCACCACCACGACCGGGACAACGTCTACGACCAGGTGAACACTACTGCTGCACGGCTGCTGTTGCTCCCATTGACACTGCAGTGACAACTTTCTTGGTAGTAGCATTGCTTGACAATCAGCACTACTGCTACGATGGCCATAGTACAACACTACAATTTGGCTGTTTCTGCCACATCATCATCGGCAGCAGGACTACCATCATCGTCGTCTTCGTTTTTGTTTTCATCGTCGGTAAAATTCCACCACGTCGGTGAAATCTTGCTTCTGTTGTCATTGTACCTTTGCCTAGGTTCTGATTGAAACAACAAGAACCCACAAGGGCTGTTATAAGAGAAGCCTGGGGAGGCCCACCCTGTGCGTGATGGTAGCCCGGTGATGCTGGGGGAGATGGCGGCCAAAGCACCTCGGAAGCCGAACTCTTCCGGTCCGAGATTGATTTTGCTTTAAGGTTCCGGCTTTGGGGTGTGGGGTTTGGGGATAAGGAAGGAAGGGTATTAAAAAGACAGGGGTGCGATTGGGATTGGGGTTGGTGAGCCGTGACAGTCAGGCGCAGCGCTTCGAGTTCCGTTCGACATGGTGTCGGTTGCTGCTTCCAGTTGTTTGTACTTCTAAGTACAGGTAGCTCTACGCGAAGTCAGTACGGCGGTGTTGTGACCGTAAAAGCTTCATTTTCAGAAGCCGGTGGGTGTCATGAGACATGAGGTGATGTCATTTCCCCTTCCGCCCATGACGCTCTGCGACATACATTGCAAAGGCCGTACTTCGAACTCGCCGCTCGTCTCTCACTCTCTGAACGGCCTTCGGAGGCATCTTATGTTTCCAAAGTTGCAGTGAGACACTTTCATCAACTTCTGTTCTTGCAGCTGCGATGAGGCTCGCAAGCACACATTCAGGAACCCAATGCTAACACGCGCTTGAACTTTGTCGGTCCAACTACGAGCGGAGCCTTTTTATCATGGGGCCTAAAAAATTACATACCTATACTATTTGGGGGGGTTCCTTATTCTAACTGTAATATAATGGGCCCCAAAAACCTATTCTAATTTTGAAGGCCCCTATATTAGGCAGAGCAGGGGAGCCTGACTGAGGATTTGCTGCACCCTTCGGCTGCGTGGTTGCCGAAGACCCAGCTTCCTAAGTTCAGTCGAGATGGAAGTGTGAACGAGCTGCCATATGGGAGTTTCCGAACATTAGGGGTACCTTATTTTGGGGTCCTTATAATAAGGATCCTACTATTTAGGGTACCATATTAGGGTCCCCTACTTTCGGAAACCCCCCATCTCCCTCTCCTCTCTTTGTCTCTGCCTGCGAACCGAAAGGGTTTAAGCACAGCCCTTGGACCGGAACGGTAGCGCAAGCGCTTTGCATGGAGTGTGCGAGGAGTTCAAGCGGCGTTGGGGTTTGGGATGGATCGGGCTACAGGCCAGGATTGCAAGTACCTTATACTCTATACTGGTTATAATATTTGATTATATTGTACTATAATCTATATTGCATCATAGTTTGTTGTATTTTATTTCCGGCTAGAAGACGCCATAAGCGTCTAGGGCTGAGGGCTGTCAGTCTGGAATTGTTGCTCGGGGCTGCTTCCTGAGGTTTGGCTTCAAGGGTTCCTTTAAGGGTAGCTATTCGTGCTAGCGGTTCCGATATTTAAGGCTTTAAGGTGAATAGGGATTTAGGGACCAGGGGATTAGCATGTAGGATTTGGGGTTTGGGTCTCTTCAATGTAGGATTTGGGGTTTAGGTCGCGTCAGGGCTTCGGGAGTTCGGGGTTTCGTGGAAAGGTCGGATGTAGGTCAAAGTCAAAGTCGGTTAGAATCAAATCCCAAGGCGCGGTTGAGATTACTTGAGCAATGTGTGCAGTTTAATTATAGGGAGCCTATTTGGGGTTGAAGTTTACAGTCGCATCTTGTCGGGAATATCTTTTTGAACCCTCAGTTGCTCCTCAAGCCAGAATTCCTGCGAGGCGAAAGCCTGGCCTCAGACATAGATCCTCACCCCTGCCTTTACGCCAGTTTAAAGCCATACTAGAAACTACTAGTACAGTCCTGAGCCCCAGAGCCCTACATAAGCACCTGAACCCGCAGGCCACCGCAAGCCTAATAATAAGTTACAGGTTTAAGGTTTAGGGTTTAGCGTCCCTCAGCCCGAAAGCCCTAGAGCATCTAAAACCCTAAAACCTCAAAAGGTTCCACACCGGTGTTTCCTGCAGCGGCGAGACGTTCTGCTCCCCGAACCTGGGACCCAACAAGTTGACAATGGTTTTGTTTCCCCTGCAGGGCTGAAAGGGGTACGAAGAATTAGCAATGATGTTGCTCTGGTTTAGGGTTTAGGGTTTAGGGTGGTACACCCCCAAGCCCCACGTCCAACCATAAAACCTCTAGAGTTTTGAGAGTTTTCAGTTTCTGGGTCAAGAGTTTCAGGGTTTCGGCTCTTTTTTTTCTGTCGTCACGTTGGGTCTAGAATTCCGATGAAGGTTCTTGCTTTCAGGGTTTCGGGTCTCAAGGTTAGAGGTTACGTAAGGTTTTTTGAAGTGAAGCTGAGATGTCATTGTCGGACACAGGGGGCTCCAGTGTTGCTTTTGCTGATGTTCAAGTTGAACATTCTGGCCTCTTTCACGACCCATCCCCGTGTAATTGCTTGTCTTGCTGTTGCATTGTTGACATGAAAATTCTTGGCAGCATCGGTTCTTGCCCATCTTAGCATGCTCGCTATTCCGCTCCGATTTGCTGCGGTGTGTTTCCTTGGGACTACTCTTTTGCCAAGGCTAGCCAATTGCTACGAGGACTGCCGCACCAGTGGTGAGTACGACAAGGCGCTTTTCTTACTGGGTTATCGGGTTTCATAGGGTTTAGTCGGTTTGCTACTTCAGAGCAATGCCCCACCTCCCACAACCCACCTTCCACAAAAGGAAGGTTTAGGGGTAGTTGGGCTTTGGATAAGATATCTTTCCTTGCAGAATACACCATAGTCACCACGGAGCCCTGAGAAGATGTTGGAGCGCCTTGAGGCCTGCTGGCAGAGCTCTTGCTGTCCCAGTCTGAACCTCAGCATTTCATAGCCGGCAGAGGCCCCGACCAGGTCGAAGGCCGTGAACCAGACCCCCATAAACCCCAAGACGGGCTTCTCTTCTGCGCTTTCGACATCCTGAAACGTGCTCCCGGTGATCTTGAGTTGCGACAGTAGACATCTGTGCACAGGCAAGATAGATCACGAGCGAGGGTGTGCTTTTGTTTCTGGCTTCAGGTGGGACAGATGCCCAGTACAACAAGTCCGACTCCAACTATTATGTTGGTGCCTTACGTCTTCAGGCCATGGATCCATCATTTTGCCCCGAAGTTATGGTTCCCCTCAGCATTCCAAGTTGGGTTTAGCAGTTAACATTTAAAGGGGTTTGGGGTTTAGGAGATGAGATCTTGTGATGTTTGAACATCCCGGGCATAGCTTTGCCTTGAAGACTCTTCACCTCTAATTGCATCAGCTCTAGCTGACTCTCTTTGCAAACAGCGCTAGACCGAGCAGTGCCCAACGTTAGTACCACTTTGCGACGGCGGAGGACCTTGGCACAGGTCTTCATCGAGAAACTTTCAGGAATCCTTTCATTCAAAGAGTGTGACCAGGACACTTTGCACCCCACCAGTTCCCGTTTTGCTGTCTCTGTCTCCATCGATCAGGGGCACTCATGCAGCCTAAACCCTAGACTTACCCTGAACCCTAAACCTATAAACCTAGACCTTAAGCCCTAAACCCTAACCCTAGCCTAGCCTGCCGGAATCTGCTGGACCTCGCAAGCCAAGGCGTGCACTTTCACCGGGAACGCGTGTATGGAGAGGCAACAGTCTCATGAAGGCTTAGTGTTTTTATGTGCTTTAGGGTTTCGCAGTTGAGGGTTGCAGGGGCTCTTTAGATTTTGTCGGTGTTTAGGCTTTTTTTGAGTTTTTGAGGGTCTATGATTTGGGGTCGGTTGCATCGGAAATCTTGCAACTTGGATGGCACCTTCCCTGCAGTCTCCACTATTATGAACACAAGCCGGCGGTTAAACATTCAACAGAACTTGACATTGGGCAATCACATGGACTTAGGTCGCGATTGCTGGCACGACCTCCGTAATTTCCGATGTTATCAGATGCACCTGTTGGTGCCTCATTTGGCTGGTGTCGCAAGGCTCTAACTGGGTGCAAGTGTTACTATAGGAGCCTAAGTAATTACCTATGCTATTCTGGGGGTTCCTTATTATAATGATAGTATAATATCCCCCCAAACCCTGTTCTATCATAGTTATTAAGACTCCTATATTATTCACAAAGCCAGCAAAGGTGGCACGAACCCACCCACAAGGAAATGGAATCCAGCACCCAAAAGCGCCGAAACTCCTTGTCAAAGCTGAGATGCAATGGCTGGTTCCAGTCGCGGCGATGTCATGGTAGCCGGAGCCCTAACTAAACCCTCAATCCTAAACCCTAAACCCTAGCCGCCCAGTATGTTTGGACTCTTCGGACCTTGAGCTTTCTAGTGATTCGATGTCGGCGAGCCAGACTGTGGGTTGTGGATGCCGGGTTGAGTTCGAGCGCCGTTCCTAATTGCTGCTCTTGTGCGACTGCAAACCTTCAGGACTGCTGGAAGTAGGCGAGCGGGCACTTTCAGCATCTTCCTGCGTGCAGTCTTTTATAGACAACATAATCGAACTCTGGCCATGTCCCGACTAGTCCCGCTTGTGTATTGCCGCAAGACACAATTCTATACGTCTCTGCATGCTTCCCTCGCGGATGCACGAATCTGGATGATCTCAAGATCTGTTGGGGGGTTTTGGGCATATCACCGGGAACCCCATGGTCCAGGATCCCCCAAGTGGCACGAGCGATGGAATCTTAGCCACAACCCGACACCACGCACGAAAAGTCTCACTCGGATACGATCCTAGGTGAAGCCTTCTGCCCGCTGCTGGCGAACTGCTACGAGGCACGGGGGGACTGAGGCTAGCTGCGAGTTAGTGGTGACTATGACTTGATTTTGGAACTTCGAGGTTAAGGCCGTGCAGGAAAGTGGTGGTGCAAACGGACACAAACGTACTGCCAGGTAGTAGTAGAGCAGGTAATATAGGGGGTTGACTACAACGAGTACAGGGAGTACTGAAGACTCAAAAGCATAATGCCAGTATATCACAGTACAGTATACGGCAAGCCCTTTTCGAAGTATGAAGGCCCCTATGTGAGACACATTTAGACCCCAATCTCACTTATCCAGGCTTGTCGGCTCTCCCACAAAGTGGTGAGTTGCCAACACTTCGAGGACTGCCCAGGGTGCGGGGCCGAGCATGGGCTACGAAAGGGGCCTAAATAATTACCTATACTATACCATTTTTGGGGGGTACCCTAAAATAAGTATGGTAAAATGGGCCCCAAACCCTACTCTAGTCATTAAGGCCCCTGCAGCCTGCATTAGGTGAGGATATCATAGGGGCCACAAAACCTACACGGTGCAATCTACAGTCCTTGCTCAGGTCGTCAGAAGCTGGGTGCTGTGGCGAATGTGTAGGAGTTTGCCAAACTTGTTTATTCTACCGGTTCTAATGCAGGTCTTGGTAGCCAACTGCGCAAGTTAACGCCGGATATCGAGCCCTGAACAACTTCAGGAAAACTGCCTCCTTCAACGACTCCTCTGCCTCGTTCTACCTGCTGGCAGCTTGCTTGCGCTAGCAAAGGCAGCTGAAGAATCAAAACAGGTCTGGGAGTTCGGTGGGTTACTTTGAGGTGCTGTTCATGTGCTTCAAGACGACTCATAAGTTCCACCCTGCAGTCTTCAGCCTTGCGCCGCTTCCATACCTTTACGGTTGCGCGCGAACTCGGCTCAGTTTTCACTGCACTACGACCTCCCTTAGCCGTGAACACCTATATAGGCCATGAGTGCCAGATGGCAAGACCAAGCTATTCTACTGCTGTTCTATCCGGAAGCCTTGCAAGGGGGTTTCTAAAAAAGGGTCTAGGGGTTTAGGGGTCATGAAAGCGACTTTTTGCGTTTACCTCAGCAGGCTGTTCTGAAGCATCAAGCTCAATATTGCGGAACCTCGCTTCTCGCTGCTCTTCAACCGCATTGGAGAGGCCCATATAATAGTCATCTAGTCTAATTATAATCTATAAGTATGTCGGTATATAAAAAATGAGAAATACAGTTATAGCTCGGTAAGTATACATATAGGGGTAATACCACTATTCCCCTCAGATCTCCCGGCGGAACCTTCTAGGATTTGGGCTCATGGTGCAAGATGTAGGCACATTAGGGTTTAGGGTTTAGGGTTTAGGGTTGTCTAACGCAAAATGCACCAACCAGCCAATCGAACAAGAGCTACGGTTTCGGGTTTAGGGTTCGGAGTTCGGAGTAATACAGCTTGACAAAGAGTCCCAGGGCCTGCCCGCAGCTGCCTGAAACCTACTTTTGCCTTGACGTCTTCATTGTTACCCAACTCAAAACCCAAAGGATCCATGTACCCAAATAGTATATACTTAAGCCTTAAAGTAGTCTCTATATTGGTACTTTGGGGCCAAAGTATATACTATTTGGGTACATGGATCCTTTGGGAAAGGAGCAGCGCAGTTGCAGGAGCGTTTGAGAGAAGCTTCGACTATGAACGCTCGGACAGCCAACGTTCTGTGGGGTGCCGGATTTCAACTTCCTAATTATGTTAGTACTACTAACTGACTAAGAATAATATTTTTCTAAATAGTAAGACTAGCAACTTATTAATTACAAGACTTGTAATTTCATTAGAAACAATATGTAGCTAATATTCGTAATTTCTCAATATGCTTATCATGTCGAGGCGCTTTCGTCGAATCGATGCCTGTCAAGCCTTGAGCTGAGCTGCTTTGGGCCTGGTTTAGGGCTTAGGGTTTTTGGGTGTGTTTTGGGCTTAGCGATTTTCTTATCAGTAGCTTTGTGGCAGTTTGGGCTTACTGAGAGGGGTGTTACTGTCATCTGCAGGGCTTTCATGAGGATCTGCATCAAGAAGCCCAAGTCCGAGACCGTAAACCAAAACCCTAAACTACTAGTAGCCAAGCTATATGGGAGTTTCCGAAAATTAGGGGTACCTTATTTTGGGGTCCTTATATTAGGGATCCTGCTTTTAAGGATATTATATTAGGGTCCCCCATTTTCGGAAACTCCCATATACCTTAGAGTCTTGGAGCGCCTGCACCTGTGTGCTCTCAACCCCTTCACTCCAGCACGGAATCCGACATTCAACACCTTGAGGCTTAGAGTTTAGAGTCATCTGTTGGAAGTTGTTTAGTATAATTACCTCAGAAGCAGCACTCTCATGGGGGTTGAGGGTTTGGGGTTTCGGAGTTTCGCAATTTGGGTCGAAATGGGCTTTAAGTAAAATGAGCATCTTGCAAGGACGCCTGATTAAGGCAGTCCGTATGAGAAGCAACCCCCATGTTCCAGCAGATTAGGTGGCTGGTCAGAGTTGCACCCTACAGCCCTATGTAAGAGGTTGCGGCTCTCGTGCAAAGCATTCGGGCAGAATCTGTTTGGCTCCGTCATACAAGGAGGCCTTTTTTCTGTTGGCTCAAGAGCTACAAAATTTTCTTCGATCACTTTTATGCTTTAGGGTTTTGTTCCGCCGGATGGAGAATGGAACCTTTCTCGTCACTGTGCCGGTTGTTTACGCCTCTGTGATGTGGTTTCTTCCCCTCCCCGATGCTTTCTACTCGTTGAGTGTGTTCTCCAGGACATCGTCACAGCCGACAACAGATGCAACTGTGCAGTCCCGCCTACGGGAGTATAAGCAGAATCACTTGCCGGATTGGATTCCAGTCTTCATAAAAAATGGTGAGATCTACTTCTTGGTCTGGAGCATGCTGCGCTTAGGTTGCTCGGATTGGTCAGATTTCGTCAAAAGTTATCCCCGAGTTGCTCATTTAAGAGTCTCACAGCCAGTCATAGATCTCGTCAACACCGTTCCCTGAGTTACCTGAAACAAGATGCCCACAGCCCCGGGTTTTGTTGTGTAGTGAAGTGTTCCAAACCTAGGTATCCCAACGGGTTGGACAAAGCCAGCATATGAAGATTTTCATCTGTGGAGCCTCCTGACCACGTTGTTTGGATTGCGCTGGTCCTGCCAGCCTTCCGCAAAACGATCTTTGTGGCACCGAAGGGTCGTGTCAACTGCTTTGTCAGTAGCCTGCCATCTTTCTCAGCTGGATATGCCAAAACAGATCGGCCACGTGAACGGCGTGGCTTATGTCAGTCTTGCGCTGTTTATTGGAGATCCTTGGTTTGGTCTTGCTGTGTACGCTCTGTTCAGTCCGGTGAAGTTGATGCTGCTTGCTCACAGCAGCACGTGGTCTACAGGGCTGACGCTGGATCTTGCTTGGTGGTGTGTGAACGATTTACTGACGTGCGTTTTCGCCTTTTCAATCTTGCAACACATTGACATTCTTCTCCGCAGTGTGCTGCAGACCACGGTCGATTTGGAGCACCAGGTTCATGAGAAGGAGAAGAGCATGAAAGACAGAGGTCACCTGCTGTCCGCTACACGGCGCCTTCTTTCTGTCACCTGTGATTGCTGCGAAACGCTCTCTGACAAGTTCGAAGTTGTGCAACCTTCTCAGAATATCTTGGCTTTGTTACACATCCAGAATCCAGAAGAAGACTCGCTGCTTGAACCGGGCATTTCGACGTTGCCTTTGCGGCACTACATCTGTGATGAAGACCAGGAGCGTTTTGTGCAGTTCATAGCTTCCTCCTGCGAGTCCCAGGCAGCTTCATCACTGCACCTTCGCATGAAAACACGGTCAGGAAGCTTCTTTGAGGCGCAGATCTTCCATGTGAAGGTTCCTGGAACCGATCGACCACAACACCTGATCGGCATTAAGTCCGCCATCGCCGAGATGACCAGTATTCCGGAACATTCTGTCCTGGAGGTGCCTGTCGCCCCGACCATCCCGCTGCCCATGGTTGTCACTGGGGCCCGGAGCCATCGGAGCCGTCGCTCGGGCAGCTGGGCTGCGGAATGTGCTCGATTGCACCATTCTTTTCCTGATTTCCTGGTGTTGCGACTACTTGTCTATTTCCTTAGCCCCACGCTCCTCAAGTTAAACTTGCATCCTTACCACCCAACCCGATCAAGCCTACCCTAAACCCTAAAACCCTTAGTGGAACCTGTAAAGAATCCCATGGCGCTGACCCCCTGAAGTTTCGAGGCAGATCTTCCAGTTCCAAGAGCTCCGCTTCCTCCGCAGTGGAGGACCCGGAACCCCCCCAAAAAGTAGGGGCCTTAATCATTAGAATAGGGTTTTGGTGGTATATTATACCGTAATTGTAATAAGGGGACCCTCCAAGCTAGTATTGGTAATGATTTAGGTCCCTCTGTTAGGGCTTCAAGGGTTTGGGTTTTGGGCTTTAGGGAGTTTGGGTTTAGGGTGCAAGGGTCTTGCCTCATCATCGGATCCTAGCCATAGGTACATCACTCAAGGCAAGTTATTACAGTTGAAGCTTAGTTGAGGATCAGGTAGACTGCTGCGATGCCGTTCAACTGCATCGTTCTAGAGAGGGTTTCTCGTTAATGATGTCTTCTGCCTTGTGAAGCTACTGTCGTTGTTGTTAGCGCATGCAGGCCGGTGATTCGCCCTACAGACTCTTCAAGTAGGGAGATTTGGGAGTTTCCGAATATTAGGGGTACCGTATTTTAATTTTGGGGTCCTTATAGTAAGGATCCTACTATTGTCGGAAACTCCCATTTGTACCCTTAGACTTGTGTCTTCGATTTCTCGTACTTTGTGACCTGGTTGGCTCGGTGGTGCAGCTTACTTCTCTAGGCTCATCGTTGAAAGCACGGCCATGTTGTCAGCATCTCGTACTTCCTGATAGTACTGTAATACCAATAAGAAGAATAACACACATAGTAGTGATTTCTTCCACTTCAACTGTTTGTCTTTTGCTTCAGCTTTGCTTCTTGGTTCGACGAAGGCCCTTCCCTTTCTCCAAGCAGGTCACGGGCCGGCCAAAGATTGGCCACATCGCTCTGACGGTGGATCCCTCGGATGCCTACAGCATCGAGTCTCTCCAGGTCTTCTTCGAAGGTTCCCGCGACCTGGCCCGGTAGAGGGAACTTACTACTCGAAGGCTACGATAAATAGGGTAGTTATCCGGGATCACATGATTTTTTCTTTGCTAAAAGACGGTTCACCTTTTCTCGGGGGGATTCCAACCTAGGAAGAGCAAGACTGACAAGCTGGGTGAGCCCAAGGAGCGCGTGCCCAGTGGAAGGTTTCCTGCAGCATTGCCTGAACTGCTGGCAACATGCTGAGCAGTCGTCCGAGACATGCAAGAAGGTTCATTTCAGAGTACCTGAAGTCCCTGTTTATTTTACAGCCGGGGAAATGTCTGTCACAGAGGTGCTTGAAGCCGAATCGGGCGAGGATTTTCCGCACTCCATGCGCTTAGTGCTGGAAGGCATCTCGCACCGGTAGGATATACGTGATGTGACACCAGTATGAGAGGTTTCATGCTGTATTGCTGAAAGAACCAAATTGGCAAGGCGAGACGAGAGTCCAAATTACTGAGTTTAACCCAGAGACTCCAATATAATTTAATTAAGGAGTTTAACGTCAATCCTATTAGGGATTCTACGATATAATTTAAGGTGTATGCCTCAATTAAGGGATATTGGAGTCTACGGGAAAGTTTCAACTCTGGAGCACAATAAGCGGCTTTATTGCCAAACAGGCAGAACAGCTGCAGGTCGACTGTGTTCAATGGATATCCTTGCCGATCTTGGTTCATTTAAGCGCACTTCAGATGCCGCAGCAGACCACAGGACGGGATCCGAAAAGCATCGTTTGCTCTTGCGAACCCAAACCCTACATCCCGATGCTCTTACCACCTCTCCTGTTTGCATTTCATCCCCCAGTTAGTCCTGGTCGCAACCTGGCAGGAACCAGGTTTCGCGGCGACTTCTGCAGCTACGGTATCCCGAGGTGTTAAAGTCGAACACCCTGAAAGAACTCGCAGTGGAGTAATCCTGCATAGCACTACGGGTGAACACCATGAATCGTGAACGTAATCCTCATCGTCGCAAACATAATAATGTAAGTGGCACACTAATATAAGTATCGTAGTACGTACAAGTATGGCTGAAGAGTGAATACTATTGACAATGACAATATACCAATATTACGGCTCCTTATTGTGACTATGCGAAAACTGAAATATGTCCGAAACCATAACCCCAAACCCTACTCTACTTGACCATGGAATCCCGAGGCTGTAACTTGGAGCACGCGCCCCACCAGTACTGCAGCGGCCGCTCCTTTTGCCCACAGCTCGCCAGCTGCTATCAGGACAGGTTTTAGGGCAGCCTAGGCTTTAAGGTTTGGGTTTTTTACTTATGTTAACCCAAAGCCCCTAAACCCTATACCCTGGGAATCTAGGGACTCGACTTGGGCGCCTCTAAGTCCTCAAAACAGCTTCATGCTGTGAAGAGGTACTTGCAGCTCAGCACCGATCCGAAAAGCATATAAGCCCTAAACCTCTAAACCCCTAAACCCTAAGTCCTTATAATCCCTAAACCCTAAACCTTCGAACCCTAAACCCTCAAGGCTCGAGCTTCGAGTTTCGGTGCGCAGGAATGCTTCGAAAGAGGCCGTGCGCCACCGCGCTGTCCTGGTGATTGCTGTCCAGAGCTGCAAAGAGAAGGCCCCGCCCCAGAAAAACCGATTTCCGTGGAATTTTCCGTTAAGGGACCCGGCACTGGAAAGCATGGTTCTTGGTCCAAGTAGTTCAACCATCCACTCGGTTGGTTTTTAGTTGGCCCGCATTCCCCCAGAAGAACACGGAATAGAACGAGAACTCTTCGAAGGCAGACTGACGCTGGGCGCTGCCTTTCTCCTCGGATCTATATAATCAACGACAGCCAGCTTTCTTCGTCCTAAACACGTCGCAAGCCGGACGATATCAGTATCGCTCTGATCAACCTGACTGTTTGATTTCTTGTGCGTTCTTTTTGGAGTATTCGTACTATCAGTCTCGCTCCCCTGGGCAGTTTGTGCAGTTGGGTCAGGCTTAGTTTCGGAGTGTATGGAATTTCTGACGGCAGATTCATGTTGAGTTAAATCTGTTTATCGGAGTTTATCGTTGCATGAAAATTTTACTTAACCTTGTGTTTGCACTGTGCGCAGGGCTTCGGGGGGGGTCACCTCCCGGCTACGACGACTCTGCTGGTGGCTACTATCGCTGCGAGATCGGCAACTCTTGTCTGGACCGATGGCTTGGGCTTGCGATGTAATCGGAGCCCTGGGATTGCATCACAGGTTGTTCACTGCAGTTTTGTTGTGGGCTGCTGGAAATCGGAGTTCTACAGCAATGCCCTGAAGTTGAGTGCCCGCTCAAGGAGGGGAGGGGCTGTTGGCCCAGGAAGCCATGAATTTGTCACCATATCTAGCAGAACTTGTATATGTAACATGTGGGTTTAGCACAATGCTGCCAACACTCATTGCATTTAGGGTCTACAGTTCCTGACTCTAGGCCCTAAACCCTAACCCCAAAAGATTCAAATCTTTTAGCATTCAGAAGCGCGCAAGCCCTGAACCCTAGACTCTAGACCTTAAACTCCTAGACCCTAAACCCCCAAACCTCAAGCCCTGTTCACAGTGATTCATCCTCGGCCCGAACCCGTGATGAAGCCGGAACCCTTGCCTGAGGCTAACCAGTAGATGCGCACGAACCAACCCTGAAGCAAACAAAATCCGGCGGCTGGAGCTAAGCATACCTTATGCAACCCAGTAGCCCATCATTTGGGCACGTGGAGCCCTAGGGTGAGGCACGAGGTTGCGATGCAAGATGTTCCTGCTATTTGATTTTTGCGTTTGGTTGGCTCCGAGACTTGGGTTTAAGGGGTGTAAGATGCATGCACCCTACTATCCTATAGTAGAAGCTAGAAAGTTGGAACATCATTATCCTCATGCTCTTAAGGTAAAGTATAAGGGATCCTAGCACTATCCTAATTAAACCAAAACTGACTCTGAAGTTGTTGCAGCGGCTTTCAAAGTCTCAAGGCGAGGGACTTCTTGGCGCTGGGGATATCTCAGGTGTATTTGCTGGCACCAAGAGTGGGTTTAGGGTTTAGGGTTTAAAGTTTAGGGTTTAGGGTTTAGGGGGGTTTAGGGTTTAGGGTTTAGGGGTTGACACGAACGTGACTTGCTCTATGTTTGAGACTAATTCACGCAGAATGCCCAGAGAAGCATCGTTTGCTCATAGCTGCCACGCATGCCCTCAAAGTTGCAAATGACAATTGAGCCTAGGTCTTGCATTCACCGCAGCAGCAGTTTCGATACGCGAGGTCAGTGCTGTCACTGAAGCACTGCCAGCCTCCCCGGACTTCCAATCCACAATGCAAGGCCACTTAATGTAGGGGCCTTATAATTCATAATTAGAATAGGGTTTCGGAGCCCATTATAAATACTATAATTGTAACAAGGAACGCCCCAAAATAGTATTGGTAATTATTTAGGCCCCTATATTACCCGCCCTTAGACTGTGCTGTGTTCGACTGGCTTGGCAGTGCCAGTACCCCTAGGTCCTAGGCTCCATAGTTCCTTTTTCGGATTCATATTTAGAATCCTATAAGGTAATCCCAAAAAGGAACTACTATGGAACTAGACCGACAAGACTGGACCAGATCCATAAGCCAAACTTGACCCTCAGCCGCCCTGAGCCCTAAACCCCAAGTCCAAATCTGGGCTTCGCCCGAAATCGGTTTGTGGGCCATGGCACAGCGAATGGCTGAAGACCGCAAGCAGCGTCCGAGGCCAGATGTCTATAGGGCATAGGCTTTTTCGGGCAAGCTGAGGGTTTAAAATTTATGGCAGTTGTACTGAGGCTTTGGGACGAAATTCTCGATTTGAGTTTGTGTCATGTCGTAGATGCGTGGAACTAAGATGCGACTCAATGCAGCTGGTGTCCAGTAGCTATTCCGCGGCTATCATGCACTACTGCGGGAGCTCTTAAACTCTTAGTCAAGCCTGTGCCTTAGTTAAGCCGGGCCAAGCTTGCCATAATCCCGAAATAAAACGATTAGACGCTTCAATTGCCCAATAACTACGAATACTCGTAGCAAAATTTCCAAGCTGTTCCTTGAACATCTATACCTGCCGTGCCCCTACACAGACTGGCGTTGAATGTTCCGACCCGCTCCTACAATTCCTTTTGCACGTGGATAGAATGCCATGTGCCCTTGGCAACCGGAATTTCAGGTATTCGAGCCCTCAAGGCATCCATACACCTTTCCCTTCCTCAACCGGTGGCCATCACATGAATCTGTATAGCGTCGCACCCAAGCTGCAGTCCTTAATGAAAATCACTCGAGGTCTTATGTGCGAGGCCTAGGCTTTAGGGTTTAGGGTTTCCAGGAGCCCAAGAGATCAGATCCTCACTGCGCAAATATCAGCAAGCACCACGGGTTTAAGTTTTTTAATCCTCGAACTGTTCAACTTGTCAAACCTTCGACGGCCAAACGAAAATTCCTAGGTGCGAATGCTCGTGTCGTCCCATACACGAATCGCCTCAACCACCCGTGAACCCCAAACACGAACCCTAAACCCTAGCTTATTAACAATAATACTTATTATTATTGTTTTTATTATTGTTATTATTATATTATTGTTATTCTTATATTATTGTTACCCTGGGCCCTTAAGCCGAAGACGCGAGCGCAATGGGCTGCAAGCCAGGCGCCTTGGGCGCTGGCCGGTGCTGCTGGTGCTCCAGCTGTGAATGGGGGAAGGACGAAAGGTAGAGTGGGGCTCTGTAAGACGTTGAGACAGTTTTTCGTCTATGTTGTTGGAGCTTCAGCAGTCGATGCTGGATTTCTAGAGGGCTCTCCCTCTCTCTCTCTCTCTATCCCTCCCTCTCAGTGTCGCACAGAAGTACAGAAGTGTTCCAAGATTCTCACCACAGCAGAATCTTTGGTTGGGGAACTAGGCCTGCGGCTGCGGAGCCTGCGGCCCTGCTTTTGGCCTTCCGGTGCTGGGAGACGTTCGGCGAACCCCGGCGACCCAGGCGATGCGTTTAGCTTGGACTTCGATACCAAAGATAATTAAGGTGTAGCATTGGAGTCCCCAAGAGATAGGGGGAATATGGGGGGGGGGGTGCATTTCGTTTCCAGCCTGCAAACTTGGCCTGCGGACGCAGGGATGAATCCCGAAATCCTTAATCCTAAACCCATGTACCGGACATGTCTTGTGCAACGTGGTCCTCATTTTAGTACCCCAAATGGAAGCGTGCGAACCCTGCTGCAAAAGGGACGCACTTCCAAGTGACATCATGCAGTTATGAGATGCGCAAGAAGTCAGTGCTTATACTGTACTTGTTGCTATGTTGGCAATGTGCATAACTTTATCAGCATTTGCAATACCCAATCCGAGTCGAGTTTAAGTCGAACTCGTTTTGAGCATATTGCACTGTTGCCAATCAGTTTGACAACGAACAAGCAGCAAGACCCATGTACCCCGAAAGACCCTTCAAACCCGTATGATGACTCCTGAAAACCCTGTCATCGTAATCCTCTGGCCTTGTGAGTATAGCCGAAGGTCCGGGCTTCGAGACACCCATTGGAGGAGTCGACTCGGCTTTTGGTGTCCCGGTCTTCCTGTTTTCTGGCGCCTCCGAGGGCTTGTGATGTAGGGGCCTTAATAATTAGAATAGGGTTCGGGGATATATTGATATATTGTACTATGAATACAATTAAGGAACCCCCAGAACCCTACTCTAATTATCAAGGCCCTTGTATGATACAGGTCCGATGAGGGTTTCGCAAAGGACGCTGCGAGGTTTCCACGCACGTGGTATAAGATCTACCTTAACCTACCAAACACCTACTTTTTTGTAGGTTCTTATTTTAAACCCTAATCTGAACTTTATAGGGACCCTACTTTTGTAGGTTTTGGTAGGTTAAGGTAGTGCGTGACCTACCAGGAAGGAGCCGGTCTTCGGCTGGCACCTNTTTTTTTTAAAACCTTATCTTAAATTTATTAGGGCCCTTCTTTTTGGAGGTTTTGGTGGTTTAAGGTAGGGCGTGCCCTACCGGGAAGGGGCCGGTTTTCGGCGGCCCCCAAAACCCCAAACCACCCCCCCCCCCCCCCCCCCTCCAGCCCCCAGTCCTTGTACAACCCGTTTCATCGACATACATACCCTAGGCCCTAAACCCAAAACCTCTAAACCCTGAAACCGCAAAGCCTAAGCCCTAGTCCACATACATGAAGGCCTACAAAGCTGCACGACAAATCACACCAAACCCCCTGTGAACCGTCCTTACTCTCTTCTTCTCCGAAGTTCAGAGGACTAGGTGGCACTTTGGGCAACTTTAAAATGTCCCTTATGGTTCCTATAGAGGTACATATTCACAGATTCTCTTAAGGGCCCCAAAACTACAACTCAGAGGAGGATCTGCTGGAGTTGCGCCTGCAGGCGGAGGAAAACTTAGGCGCGGCGGAGATGTCAGATTTTTCAAGTCCGGTCCCAGGAGTACTATAGGGGCTTTAATAGTTGCCTAAATTATTCTTTGTTGGGGGTATAATATACCCCATCCTCTATTTTACTCTTAGAAGTGTTTTTGGGGCATAAAGGGCATATAATGGCATATAGCCTTGACATGAAAACAGACAGTTATGGGCTTGTTCGAGAGCGCAGGCAAAAACTGAATTCTTTGTTTTTTTACGCAGCTCGGGCTGGAGCCTTCGCAGTGCTTGGCCGACCCGGATCCCATGTAACGACTTCCCTCTTTTGATGATGATGTGCATTATTGTTAGTTTGGTTTTATGACGCACTTTTCGAGAATACCTTTCTACACTGGGCGTAAGAACCCCCTTGAAGCCCAATTTTTCAAAACCCCAATATAAACCACATTGTTAAAAGCTCAAGAGGCTTATAACCAAAAACAATCTGAAGCCCAAAGAGCTCGGAGGTCTGCCCTATCTTCCCGAGCCTGGGATGCTCCCAGCCTGGGCAGAGCCGATTTTGGCGAAAGCCCCGGAAGATGTTTTGATTCCTGGGGCTTATATAGGGTTTGGAGTTCAGGGGTTGAGGGTTTAGGGTTCAAGCGGTAGCTTGACTTTGGGGGCCGTGAAGATGTTTTCATTCTTAGGGCGTCGGGCTTGGAGTTTAGGGGTTGAGGGTTTGGGATTCAGATGGGGAGCCCTTTAGGTTTTTGGATGTTTGCGGTGTTGATACTTGTGGTTTTAATTTAAGAGGCCCTTACAACGGTGTTGGGTTTTGGGTGTTTGTAAAGGTTGTTCAGAGGCCTTCTGGAAGGCTTTTAGGTGCAGACAAAGGTTTGTGTGTTGTTAGAAGGGTTTCACAAGGGGTTCGGCAAAACGTTTCGGTGTACCTTATATAGGATGCTTGTTATTGTTGGTTCAGGGTTTAGGATTCGGCTCACAGCGGTTTTGTTGCACCGAAGGTTTTACGTGCAAAGGAAGTTCAGGTTCATCCGCCAGCACTTCAGATCTTCTTGGCATGTCAACCGATGGCCAGAGTTGGTAGCCTCGGGTGCTTATGCTACGATTCAGGGTGCCCCACTGCTACGACAAACGCTACTCCTCTTCCCCCTCCTCCCACTACCACTACTACTACTACCACTACCACTACTACTACTACTACCACCACCACCACTACTACTACTCCTACCACGACTACTACTACTGCTACTACTACTGCTACTGCTACTGCTACTGCTACTGCTACTACTGCTGCTGCTACTACTACTACTACTATTACTACTACTACTGCTACTGCTACTGCTACTACTACTACTGCTACTACTACTACTACTACTTCTACTTCTACTTCTACGGCGTGCTCGGATCCTGCAATCGGCGAGGTCGTACCCCACAAGGTCCAGAGAGACATCGAGCAGCTGGAGTACCTTGTGTCCAAAGGCCTGGTTCTGTGAATAAAACCCTAAAACCCTAAACCCTGCGATAAAATTCTGTGCTGAGGGTTCTGCAAAGTCGCGTCTCCGGATTCAGACTTTGTGCGGCATTGTCCTTTGGTGTTTAGTGGTTTGGGCTCATGCAGGGTAAGCGCTTACAAGCCCTGGCCCCCCAAATGCATTCAGGCCTCGGGGGTTGGGGTCCAAAGGGGCGTTTCAGGCTTAAGCCTTTCGAGTCCTTTCGAACTCAGCGCATCCTTGAACCCTATAAACCTAAACCTTGTACAGTACGGCCTAAACCGCAACCCGAAACCCGAAACCCTCTAGTCCCTCACCGAGGACACCCTGCAAACCCCTAGCCGACCCTCCAAGACGCGCAGAATCCAGGCCCATGGTTGTCCTGCTTGCAGACCCCTAAGAAAGGCAGATCCATTAAGGTGCCTTCTTTACAGGGTTTTCATGAAAGGACAAGCGTTAAGTTAGTGCAATTAAATTCAGGCGTTCATCAACGACTGTGTTTTGAAGGGTTCCCATAAAGGACTGAAGGACTTGGCTGCGAAGGGTTCTCAGTAGAGTGCTCATTCCCACTAAAGCTCAAACATTCCCATCGAGACCATGGCTCACAAACGGACAGCCCCCCACTCCCAAAACTGTACACAACCCCGATGAAACCCTTGTCCAGGCCGACTAGACTCGGAGATGGAGATGCTTGGCAAGCTATACTTCCATGAAGCGAAATTGGACTTCGTTGTTTGGGGCTGCAGGGGTTCTATGAGGATTCTTCAAGGGCTTTATAAGGCTGCAAAAGGGTTCATGTTGTATTTGAGGGTTTGCGGGTACATGGCTTCTATAAGGATTTTTCAGGGGGATCAACTGCCAGTGTCCTACCTCACTTAGCTTTGTGTCATGCTGTCTTCATGCTTCAAAAGACAAGCGAGGCGATTGGTGGAAGCTGAATCAGGAATCAAGCTTAAAACCTGAATATTGCCAATCTCGTTTAATTCCGATTGTTGAGCGGTGCAAGGTGTTTGAACAACTGCGAAAGGTTTGGCAGTTCGAAGAAGAATGTGTATGTCCAGCTTTTGATGAATGTCAACTTGCTCCCGATCTGTTATTGGCTCTGTGTGGACACTCACCTACGACCTTTACAATCCCGTTCACACGACTCTAACGTTGTAAAGGCGTGGGTAGCACATGTCTGGATTACCTCCAATTAGTTGCGAGTCTTCGGAGTGTTTGTAATACTTTGGGCTCGCTTCCTGAAGCTCTTCTGTCAGGAAATACACGGGAGTTTCCGAAAATTAGGGGTGCCTTGTTTTGGGATTCTTATAATAAGGATCCTGCAATTTAGGGTACTGTTAAACTCCCATATATGTACCGGGATGAAGTGTTGCAGAGCTCGTTTGAGTGCAGCTGCTACCGCTCTTTCGGTTGCCACTGCTTGCCGTGTCAGTTGGACAAACTTAGCCGAAGCTGTGTTCAATGTCCTGTTTGGGGTTGGCTTTCATGGATCATCTGCTCTGTATATGCCAAAAGTAAATATCGTAGTCAGCAAGCTCATAAATGCTCCCAAACACTGATCTCTCATAAAGGGGCCTTAATAATTAGACTAGGCTTTTGGAGCCCATTATACTATACTTATAATAAGGAACCCCCCAAAATAGTATTGCGAACTATTTTGGCCTCTATATTGGCGGGGTCGAGGAATTTTGTCGCCGAATTCGCGCTGCCGGAATTCCGCACAGCGTTGCAGCTGGTAACCCAGGCCACAGCTCAGGGCTCAATTGAACCCTAAAGGATAGAAACTATATTGTAGTTTATGATAAGCCCTACAATAATCAGTCCTGGGTTATATAGAGGCTAAAAAGCCTAAAAGCGCTATTGAAAGTTAATGTAAGTATTTTGGCAAAACATGCGCTTGACAACTCAAAGCACCCTGGACCCTGAGCACACACCTCCCGCTAGTCATGAACACCGTATAGTCAATATAGAAGAGGCCGTAATAATTAGAATAAGGTTTTGGGGGTCTGTTATACTGCATTTGTAATTAGCAGCCCCAAGATAGTAGTGGTACTGATCCACCCTATAGCAGAGAGGTGCAGAGGTCGAGAATTGAAGTTTGTTATGTGGAAGTCTTTCTGACCTTGCTCAAAGAAGAGGTGCCTCAGCAGAGCAGCAGCAAGAATAATTGTATTATACGGACAGTGGTCATAGTCATGATTCAGAATGATGGTAGTATGGGGTTCTGGTCTTGGTTTGGGACGTGGAGGTTTGCAGGGCTGTTTTGGACTCAAGGTTCAGGCTTCACTGCTCGTGTTTTACCTCGAGTGGCTATGTCAGGTCGTGCAAAGGGGGATGTCTCTCAACCCCTACCGGCAAGCTGCATGATGCGAGTGCAATCGCAAGTCTCGAACTTCCCTGCAGAAGCTCGGAGGCGGATTTGGATGTGCGGCTCTGCGAATCTAACAGCGACCCTAGAACTACTTATTACATAAGCCCTTGCCATGTACATGGATAGTTGGAGCCACAGTTTTGAGTGCTATCCAAGGATCCGCGAGGCGTGTGTCATATGCATTATGCCAATAGGGTGCAGAGTGCTGTTCCCTTTGCTTTTAGATGTCTCGGCTTCGTAGCATTGCAGTCTTAATCTCCAGCCCGAGCTATAACCTCCGGCCGCTGTAAATCCCCAACCGCTGTTCGGCTGGATGACGGCAAGAGACTCGCAGTGTTGAAGTGCTGCAGTGCAGAAGGAGCCAGCCTGGAACCCCAAACCTTGGCTGAAATAGGCTCTGGAGGGGACCGCGGATGATTCTGCCGTGATCGATCCGAACCTCGACGATCGATCGGGCTTCCGGTTTTCTGTTTCAGATGCGGTGTTTCGGATTCTAGATGTCACCTCGATTTCCGGCGCATGATTGCCGACCACGAGTTCACGAACTGAGGCATCGGGGTCGATGTCACAGCAAAAAAATGGACTATCCAATGCAAAGTACAAGCAGACGGCAGCAGCTTTACTGCTCTTCTCTTGTCCACACTTGTCCTTCAATGTACAGCGAACTCCGAAAAGTTGGAACATGGGTTTAGGAGGATTGGTGCTAGGATCCCCTATACTTTACCTTAAGGGCATTGACGTTCCAACTTTCTAGCTTCTACTGTATTCTGTTGTTGCCATGCATGGTGGCTCAGGAACGAGCATCTTGCCGTCTTTTTCGGCCTGCACAACAGGCAGGATGTAGATGAGAGCTGCAGTTTGACAGGCTTTTCTGGGATCTTGTTCAGGGATTTAGTAAATTAAGTTACCACACTAGGGATCTATATGGGTTCGTTTATGTAAGGGTTAAGGGATTAAATTTAAGTTACCAGAATAGGGATCTATAGCAAGTACTATGGTTTCTTTTTTTGTGGTACACAATAAATTACATCCCTAAACAAGAACCCAGTTTGGGATTTCCCGTAAGGGTCAGGTGATTCCCAGGCGAAGCTTTCCCATAGACTGACGGCATGCGTTTCTTCAGAGGGTTCTATGGCAAGAAGGAGTCAAGATCCAAAATCGCAGGACACTGTGCCAATATACTGGGTGCTTGTTAAGGAGTTTAATGTAAGTTTCCATAATGAAGATCTATATCAGATAGTATGGTTTCCTTATTATGGTGACTTAAATTAAATTCCTTAACAAGAACCCAACATAACTATAGCAGCAAAGGACCATAGAGCTATACTGTTTTTTCATGTGTTGATGCTTGTTTTGTTCAGCATAGTTACTGCTCCTTGTAGCCCGACGCACTATTCCCTACCCTAAGCCCCAACCCCCCGCCCCCTAAACCCTCAACCCTAAAGCCTAAATCCCTAAATTCTAAACCCTAAACCCTAAACCCTAACCCAACCCCAAACTACGTCAAGCCCCACTCTACGAAACGAGGCACCTGCACCTGCATCCCGGCACAAAGTTGCTGGGCCCTATCGTCAACACAGAGCTGGTGCCCTGGCACTGATGGCACTGAGGCTTTTGGGTGTGTAGGATTTCGGGTGTAGGGTTTTGGGCATAGGGTCGTAGGGTGTAGAGTTTAGGGCTTAGGGTGTAGGGGTTAGGGTTTTAAGTTTCAGAGTCTTGTCACATACTACTGCCCAAGACCAGCTGTTTAGGGGTTCGAAAGGTCAAAAGCACCGAACCGAAACTCTGGATCCTATTTCGCGACACAGCCATCGACGAACAGAAGCAGCTCATCCTTGCCTGGAGCTGTCAGAGAAGCCCGAGTACTTTGGGGGTTCAGGGTTTGGGGTTTAGGGTTTAGGGGTCTGCTTATCCATATATTCGGCCCCCATGGCTTCGCCCTGGCTGCAGAACTGACCAGTCCCTTAACCGACAGAAAACGATCACATCTGCTGGGCCAAAGGATCTCGAGGAAGCGCAGCGGAGCTTTGCAGAGCAGAAGCACTCCGGCCGCAGGTTCTGCAACGATTTGCCTATAGTCTCCGTTGCTTATATTACATGATCCTAACCATAAAATCCATAAGCAAAAACTATGGGTAGGGCATGTTTCGGGTTTAGGGGGCTTCATGATTTGCTGATTGAGGGTTCAGGCGCACACAAGCTGTGCCGAGTGTAATGGTCGGCACCAAAAGGCAACTGTAGTTGAGTGTTGCTACCATTGCTGCGGCTTGTGCTATCTCTATGTATCCGTGTGGAGGGAGTCCTGCAGCCTGTGAGGCTTCCCGTTACATGAGGGGCACTGGCATAGACCACCCCAGCTTAGACTAGAAAGATCTTCCATGCTGGAACCCTCAGAAGAATTAGGCCTCAAGTTAAATCGTGTGGCTGGATCAATTTGAACTTAGCTGCCGCGAAACCAAGGCACCGGGCCGTCGTCATTGACAACTTCCTCAGCGAGCGTGCCCTACAGGTAACGGTATCTGAAGTGGCAAAAGTGAAGCGTAGGTCCTTCAGTGCTCATGTTCATGTCGTCACCACGTCACTTCAGGTGAATATCACACCGTGTCATGTCACACGAACGGTGCGAAACGGGATGCCATCCTTCATGATCTGCTCGCCTGGAGCCATATTATCCGGCATACTACCAGGAGCTGCCTCTTGTGTGTATCGGCTCAGAGTCCTGACAGCGGCAAGGTTCTTCGGGACTTTCTCCTGGAGTCAACCATATGGACGGACGTGAAGCGAGGCACTATCCGACCACGGTAAGACCTATCTGCGATCGTTTTCAAAAAGAAGTCGGCCCAAGTGACCCACAGTAGGAATCTGTTCGTGGGGCTTCAAATCTGGATACATCAGCACTCCCCACTACATTGCGGCTACATTGCGGACCCGATGCCCTAAACCCAATGTATAGAGCCTTTTGCAGAACCCTTGTGGAACCCTATAGAAAACTTGACAGAAATCAGAATGACCATGATAAGGGTATACTTCCCGCATCTTCCCGCACTACTCGAAATTGAAGCAGTTTTGGATTTGGGATCAATTAATCAGATCCGCGAAGACCGCAGCATCTTTGAGAAGGACCGGAAGTCGCCGAAGCTGAGTAGATGCACGAAGCCCCGAATCCTACCTTGTAATACATAAGCTGCTCGGAACTGCTTCGGGATGTCACGAACTCATACGTGCAGCAAGGAAGCGGCAGAGTCGAGTCGACTACTGCAGGGTTTCCCTGCACCCCCGATTCGGACCCCTCCTCAACGTAAAACCGCAAAACTAGAAAATCCGCAAGTACATGAACATGAAAGCAATGGTGAAACCTTCAGGAAGACAGGGCACTGCAGAACCACAGCTCGTTGGAGGCTACGTCGGTGCCTACCTCCAAACCGGCTTGGCCAGCTCCCTCATAGTCCAGGTAGCCGAGGCCCTGGGACTTAGGCTTAGGGTCTATATTAGGGTTTAGGCTTTAGGATTTAGGCTTGAGGGTTTAGGATTTAAGGTTTAGGGTTTAGGCTTTAGGGGTTTAAGGTTTAGGATTTAGGGTTTAGGGTTTAGGGGTGCTTAGGAGGGGTTCAAGGGCGTGGTATGATGTTAATGAAAAGCCTTGAGGGAGTCAAGGATGTGGTATGTTGTGAGCGTGTTTCACGGCAGCTAGCATTGCTGGTAAGACCTGACGAACACGATCAATTCCGACTTCTCTATGTCTGCATGCAGTATGTACGTATAAGCCCAAAGCCCTGCATGCATGGTGCTTGTAGATGCTCGCTGGGCCAAAGTGTCCACTAAATCGTCACTTCCTCGGACACACATTCCCCAAATAACCCTAAACCCGAAATTAGGACCTTAAATGATATTAAGAATCCTTAGCCTAAGACAGTAGTGCAGAAGCCCACCGCTCGCTTGCAAATCCTTGAATCCAAAACCCCAAGCCCAACGAACTCAATAGAGGGGTCGGAACAAGTATTAGTTAGTAATATGTTACTATGTCCCTGTATATTCCCCCTACAGCCATACGACAATCTACCCTCAGACCCACTTCTGATTAGTGTGGCCCCATGACACCTAGACCCCACGACCCCTAGGCCTTCCCAACAAAGAAGACCTTGGCCCTAAACGCAAAGTCCCAACTACCATACCCTACAAAACACCAGAGTCCCAGAGGCCAGCACAGTCCTCAAACCCGAAACCCGAAGCAGCCTACCCAGACCCTACATATAACACCCCCCCCCCCAAACCCCAAACTTGCCCCAAGACTCAAGCAGCTGAACACCGAATCCTAAGCCCTAACTGGCCACTGAATTCTTCAGCCCTGAACACCCAAGCCTATCCCCAACTTGCCGCTGGAATCTTGATATAGGGGCCTTAATAGTATAATTGACACCAAGACCCTATTCTAATTATTAAGGCCCCTATATTAGCAGAACCGCTCGAAAGCACTGTCGCCAGGAGATCAAGAGTTCGCTTCCAGATGTTCTCGGCGGCCTAAGGTTCCAGAATCATGGCAGTGAAGGACCCCAGCGGGTCCATGTACCCACAAAAGTATATACTTCGTATATACTTTGGCCTTAAACTACCTATATAGGGACTACTTTAAGGCCAAAGTATATATGTATGAGTACATGGACCCTTTAGGGGGAGGGTTTGGGGAGTATAGGGCTATAGAGGTGCTGGGCCTGGGATTTATGGTTTAAGGTTGACTTCGAAAGATTCGATCGAGTTTGATGCAGTCATGTAGGAGCCTCAGCACTTCATACGACTTCTTGATACAGCCTGCATGAAGCCCTTTGATATACTCTTCGAGGGGGGATACGTGAAATTGTCAAAATCAGTCAATGAGACTTTGTGCTTAACCCCCGAAGCCCTGCACGCAAAACCCTAAAACCTAAACCCTTTTGTGAGTGCCTCTGTATCGAAGGAGAGAGTTCCTCAGGCGTGGGGATTGTAGAGGGATACCTGGAGCCATGGTTTGCAAGTAGAGTGTTCTTGGCGAGATGCCGGGTGTTTTGTTCGGAACCTAACCCCTGATCCCAAACCCGTCAACCCGAGACTGATGATGCATTCCAAGGAACGCCTGGGCGTACATGTACGATGGTGAGCTTCCCGGCATCGGCGTGCATGCTGATGTTGCCTGGCGGCATAGACATGTCCTCGGCTTCTTACGGGCATGGAGAGAACTATGCCATTTCCAGGCCCCTACTTAGAGTGAACGAGCACCCAGGGTCCTAAAGCACGGAGGTTTAGGATGACTAGGGGTCGCTTGTTTCGGGGTCCTCAGCATAAAGGTCTTACGGCGTACTTTTATTTCGATCCTTATCACGAAGATATCTCATTCTGCCTCGCTACTCACAGTAATAGTTTAAATGAGAGTAGTAACAAGAATAATCATAGCAAAAATGCAGTACTCACTCTCTCTCTCTCTCTCACTTTGGGTCTCGCTTGCTCTCTCTCCCTCCCTCTCCGATACACAGATAGAAAGCAGACAGGCATGGCAACGACCGGAATTGTCAAACTAGGACTAAGCTTGACATTTTCTTACTTAGATTTAACATGCCAACGTGTCTTCGGACAGCTATTGGGCGAATCTCTGAGCTTCTACATTAATAAACATCTTAGACAAAGTGCGTGGTAGCATAGGCCAAAGTGCGTGGTAGCATTGTTCTGCAGGATTCCTCACTGCTGTTCTTATCATTATGGTATACTATACCCTATGCTCCATATTGTAATGCTTAAGGCCACTATATTTACTCGGCGTCGCTCTCAGCCCCCAACAGCCCTGTGTGTCAGACCCCATATCCCGCAGCATGGAGCTGAAGCCCTTAACTCCATGTCTCGGCCCCAGGACTCGCAAGTTCAGATCAACATCTACGTGACGCCAACCGAGGCATTTCGAGTTTTATTGAGGGCTTGGCGGCCTTGGGTTCTTGGATTTTCAGGTTCTCTAGCAACTGGAATCGGAACGGTGGGTCATCTTCAACTGGGATGAAGCTGAGTCTTCTCATCTGCAGACTAGGACCTCGGGCCTTATATGGGCTCCCTTTAAGGTGCCGAGTCCATAGTCTATTTTCATCACAACTTCCTGGAACCCAAATGTATGTAGACAAATTGCCCTTCGTAGGTGGTGGGCTATTATTTTGCCCAGCAGCCCCACCAAAGCGTCTCAAGAACCAGCACAGTGCAAGTCACTTTACTTTTCAATCCGGAGCTGCCGGAGCCCTAGAATAGTGTGTATATTCAACCCAAGCTGATATTATAGCGCATCTGGCATTATGTCATGCATTATAATATGTGTATATATATACACACACACGTACATACATATGATGTTGTACTAGGTCATGCACTAAATATGAGATCGTTTTCATGACCCGCCTCTATAAAGCCCGAAAGCCACCCTTGGAAGGCCGGAGCCCCTGACCCTCGGCTAAGCGCGTGGTCCTAGTAATCCCTAGGAATCTCCCCTGAAACTCAAGAAGTCTCAGTACAACCCTCTCAACGTCAGGGAATCGCTGTAAACCCTCTGGCAAGCCCTTTAGCCGGACAGTATAAGACGAACAGTTGGAACATCATTATCCTGATGCCCTTACAATGAAGTCTAGGGAATCCGAGCACTAAGCATCCTAAATCCATGCTCCAACTTTCTGCGGTTCACTATAAACCCCAAACCCTAAAACCCTTTAACACTGAGAGCCAAAGACCTCACAGGCCAACATGTGGACATCCGACCCGAGTCTTCCATCGGGTGGGCTGGTGGCTTGCAAGCAACAGCTAGACTAATGGCTTGCGGGTTTAGGGGTTTAGGGGTTTATATAGGGGTTTAGGGTTTAGGGGTTTAGGGGTTTAGGGGTTTGGGGGTTTAGGGGTTTAGGGTTTAGGGTGTAGGGTTTAGGGTGTAGGGTTTACGGTTTAGGGTTTGGGGTATGGGTATAGGGCTTCGCTGTTGTGCATCACAGCTTGGTTTCGACAACTTGCAGCTTGCAGGTGTTCCTGTTGTCAGTACGAGCCACTACGCATTGCTCTGCTAAGTTTTTGGCTTATCGTTTCCGCTTCGCTCCTTTGGCTGGTGGTTTTGCCGTCATCTAGCCTGTCCAGACCCTGAGCCTGATTCATATCCAAAAATCCCGAGTCTTATGGAGCTCGGCAAGTACAGGGTCAAGCCATAGTTCCTTAACCCGAGACCCCGAAACCAAAAGCCGACTGCTAAATCCAAAGGGTGTAGTACAGACGTCTTGAGGAGCTATCTGCCAATACTAGTCTTTAAGATACCTCAAAGGCTTAGAGTAATATGCAAGCCCTACTCCAATTCTTCAAGGCCCTTGTTAAAAGCAAACATGACTTTGAGCAAAACCCTCGGAGGTCATCTACGGCGTTGGGCCCCCGGATGGCTGGGACTTCACCAAGTACAACAGCCAGAGCCAGAGCCCGGAGATCCAGGAGCGCTTTGGGGGTTATGGGCTTCACATAGGGTTTAGGGTTTAGGGGTTTAGAGTTTTGGGGTTTTCAGGGTTTAGGAGTTTAGGAGGGGGTCGGGGGGTAGGGTTTGGGATTCAGGGTTTTGAGGTTTCGATTTTTATTTTTTTTTTTTTTTGGGGGGGGGGGNTCGGGTTTTAGGGGGTTGGGGTGGGGGAAATCGGATGCACGACTTCGGATCTTCGGGTTCAGAAAGGGTGTCGTATAAGGCTGTCTTGCGGGTTCCATGTGGCTTTAGGGGTTTTGGGGGTTTGAGGTTTGAATATCTGGGTTTAGGGTTTAGGGGCTTTGAGAGGCTTTGGAGTTTAAGAATTTGGAATTTAAGGTTTCTTGTGTCAGGTTCAGGGGTCTACTTTCAGGTTTACAGCAATCCCTATCACCGATTTCCTACAGTACCCAACCGAATCAGGTTCTTTGTTTGGGTCTAGGATGTATGGTTAACCTAAAGTGGGTTCCTTATTTGGGGCACTGCTAGTACGGATGCAACCATCTGGGGGCATAGCTTCGTGTACGCTTGCCATTGTTCATGCTCTGCATCTTGGAGGCACGAGGCCTCCCGAGTTCGCCGTCTCTGTGACGATGTCGACGGAACAGACTTCCCATGCCCGAATGTTGGACTCCCGGTTCATACACGTAAGGCCGTCTATGTCATGTTTACTCCCTGAAAGAACTGCTGTATCCACATGGTCAGTGCACCTAATCATGCCAGATATTCTTGTGGTTTACGCATCAGAGCAGGCATGGTGCTACCTAATTCGGCTTGAAGGGGCTGGGGTAAAGCGAGCGCAGCAGCACTAACTTCAGTGCTATCGGCTAGCAATATTCATGATAGTCACAGTTACATGTTGCAGTCTGAGCAGTAATCGCAGCAACACTAGTAATCATAAGACGAACATAGAAACAGCAGCAAAAGTCAGATCATATCTGGAAGCCTCATTCCCAAACACTAAGTCCTAAGCCTTAAACCTCATAATTCCCCGGGCTCCGAGCCTCAAGCCCTCAATCCTATAAGCCCTGAGCTCTACGCTCGTGGCGCAAGGAGATTTTAGAAGAAGCTGGGTATTGGAACCTCACCGTCCCGTACATCCAGAACCGTGCTGCCACATGGCTTCGTCAACAGAAACGGACTATAGGGACTGAGTAATTAGAGCAGTATTGAGAACAGGGTTGGGGGTACGTTATTATTCACAACATAGTTGACTTTGTCCACCCCTCTTCTGATTAAGTATAAGACTGCAAACCACTAAGCTCTAAATTCCGCAAACCTGCCGTGAATCCCAGGTCCCAAGCACTCAATGCTTATCCCTAAACCCTATAGACTTTTTTCCTCAGCTGCGAACCCAAGAAAATCAAAAATCCTTTAGGCCCAGATCCGGAACCCGCAGCCTTGAACCCTAAACACCGAAACCGGGTCCCGAAACGCACTAAAGCCCTGAGCCCTCATTGCCGGCAGCGGAGTTTCACTTCTCAGGGAGTTGGATAGCATCCAAGAGTGCTTACAGTAAATAAGAGTATAGTGGCACTGTTTACTTGAAGCAGAATTCGACTGCTGCATGATAGAACATCAGCACCCATAGCCGTGGCCTCGGCATAGAGCAGCAGGTTCCTCTTGTCAAAATGTGAAGGACATAGCGGGGCTAGTGCGGATAGTCTCGTTCATGCATGAAGCGCTGCTGGAGGTCCTCTTCGATTCTACATACCTGCACAGAACCGATGATTTGAAGTTCCGTGAGGGAATCTTGGCTGCGCTCTAGAATCGAAATGGTTGCACATCCACGTTGAAGTAGCAGCCCTTTTGGCGTGCTTGATCAACTACTGTACACCACCCTGAATACATAATCCACATTCTGGTCCCCATCGCCAGTTTTGCCTCATAACGATGGTACATGGGGAGATTCTTTGATTCTTTATTGGGAGACTCCTACAGTTGACATCGTCTTCTAAGGTTTGGCACCCAATAGTGCAAAGCACACACGCAGACAGGTATGTATATATATATATGAATATATATATATATATATATATATGCATGCAGACATACATACATACGTACAGACATACACGCAGAGCAGCCCAGCATCGACTGCATCTTACAAAGGCCAAGTAAGCACTCCCCGGTGGTTCGTGTCCTGACCGATCCCGAGCTCACAATAACGGAGCAGCCAGGATATGCCAACCGGCGCATCAACCTCACCTTCCTGTACGGGTCGCGAGACAAGCTTAATCCTGCGCCGGCTGTCTCTTAGAAAAGAGAGCGAGACTTGCACAGGCTTCCTCACTCATTGCCGTGCTAGAAATTGGAGGCTTCGTATAGGGGCATAAATATTTATTTATAGCACTCCTTGGGGTTCCGTATTATAATTAGGTCCGTTTGATAACCTTGCCTCGGGTTGTTCTATGCGGTTTTCTCATGAAGAGCTGCACTGGAACTAGGACAGTCGAGACGACCGAAACTACGGCATTCCAGGCGTCCCTTAGAATTTAGTTCTTTTATAAGAACAGTATCATACATCCGAAACCCTGTTCAAATTCTCACGACACCTGTCCATGGGACTCCCTGTCACTCCAAGCATCGGCGGACTGCGACACCAGCCGCTCGAAGATGCCTCCCTTGAACCCTAATCCCGAAACCCTCCCATGTCGATCTTGCAGTGTGCAGCCGAAGCCCCAACCCTTGAACACCTGTAACTCAGCCCCAGGGTCGCTCTCGCCCCCCTCTTCCGTATTGAGGGGAGTTGATACCCAAGTAGGGCTACGAGGCCTTCGCTCATGGGAATTGTTCCAGTCTCAAGGCAGGGTCTCGGGATTCTTGCAGCCGGAAACAAAAAGAGCAACACATGGAGTATTTCGAGTTTGGTTTTTTTTGGCCAGGGTTTAGGATTTCGGGTCCGAGCCTCCACAGTGGGTTCTGTACTAACTTAAGCCTACATGGAGGTCCTGACGCTACAAGCTATAGCAGCTAGCACGTCTCCCATGTGCCCTTCACAGGAGACTTGCAATGGACGCTTTGCTGCCGAGGAGCCAGGCACGCTCGAAAGCCGCACCCCGGATTCAATGGCAGTGGAGTTCTATCTTTCGGGGTTCAGTTGAATGCTTAGGGCTGATGTGTCGGTTCAGGGCTCGAACTTGATCAAACAAAGACAATTTCGTGAGGGGTTCAGGATGCCGGGCTTAGAGATGAAGGTCGATCTTGGGCTTTTCAGACTCAGACTGAGAGGCGTTTTGGGTTGGAAGCTGGCCGGGAAGACTAACAGGCTTTGTGCTGGGTGTCCCAGCAATATGAGCACTGGATGTGCGACTGTTCGTCTGAATGTTGCATGACAAGTACTCGGTTTCTTAAGGGACAGGGATCGGCATCAGCGGCTGGGAGATTGATTCGCACGCTAGGCCTCCGAGACAGAAAAAACCCTTCCCATAACAGACCAAGGGCAATTTAGAAGCTCGAAAGAAGCCCCAGCAACAGAAGTTGAAGTGCCAACGGCAAAGGTATCTTCTGCTTGCGATTCCTCAGCCTGTGCGCTAAGGTGGGAAATGCAAGTTCAAGTAAGTGGTGAATCGGCAAGGCCGCCACCGAAGCATGTATCCACCCAACTCTAGACTCTACGTAAAGCCTGAACCCAAGCTCTCACGAGCTTCTGCTGGTGATCTGCTAGGCGATCATCCCCAGAAACCCCCCCCCCCCCCCCCAGGCCCGAAAACGCGATCCTAGGCCATGTGCCGAGAGTGGAGGCCCCTGGCTCCTTTCTTCGAGTCTGGGTTTAGGGATTAGGGTTTAGGGATTAGGGTTTAGGGTTTAGACAGATCGGGTTGTTGGATTCTTGTATCATTGTATCAACTGATCGAGTGAACTAGGCTTTGTGAGCTGGGACAGGATTCCGGCTTAATCCGGTTGCAGCGGTATTGCAGGTTTTCATTTTTGTTTTGAGTGGGTACCGCTTGGCATTGCAATGTGCTCGGATCGATCATACGGTTGGCCAGATTTTCATCTGACCCATGGAGTGGCTGTTATGCAGCAGAAATATTTGAGGGTTTAGGGTTTAGGACCGGTTGCAGCAAGGATCCATCGGAATCGTGTCAAATGCAAGACTGGAGCAGCGACGCATTTCGGTATCTAGCATCCATACACGTTTCCACAATTGTACGTGTATGCGTATAAATGTGTGTATATATATAAGCATTTTATCTGTATAAACACATCTTATATGTGCACACCAATAAAACGTGAATATACGGACATGTATACCTGTACTTGTTCGTACATCTCGCTCTCTATATGTATATGTATACTTATATATGTAGAGAGAGAGAGAGAGCGAGAGAGAGAGAGAGAGATAGAGAGAGAGAGAGACAGGGAGAGAGAGAGAGAGACAGAGAGAGCCAGGCAGCGTCGGTTTAAAGCCCCCGAGCCAGGCCGCCGCGCCTGTGAGTGTAGCACCACCGGCGGCAGAGTCCCCCCTGCGGGCGGGAGATTTCAGGATGTTGAGGGTTTAGAGTCTGGTGTGGATTCCAGAAAGTTGGAACATGGGTTTGAGCTGACAAGTGCGGGATTCCATATACGTTACCTTAACGGAATCAGGATCATGATGTTCCAACTTTCTGGCTCATACTGTAGGGTTTAGGAAGTTTAGGAGATTTCAGGATGTTGAGGGTTGAGTTCTATATACCGCAGTCTATGTGGTAGTATCATGCTTTACATTTGGTTTTGTTCAGGTTTTATTGTTTTGTTTGGGCTGGAATCGGTTTTAGGGTTTGGGCTTTAGCATTTCAGGCCAAAGGTTTCGGGTGTTTAGGGTTTAGGGCGGGAGATGCAGCAAGTCAAAATTCAGGCGTTTGAGGGTTCAGGTTGTTAGGAACAGGCTTCTTCAGTGGTTGGGTTATCAAGGCTTCAGGGTGTTAGGTGTTCGCGCGATTGGGTATGCATGCCCTCAACCTGGCCAAATCTCCAGGCCTGCTTCCTGCACTCAGAACCAGAAGCACCCCTACATGCACAACCCGTACTAGAAACGACGAACTTCAGCCGGACCCTACCCATAGGCTCCATAGTAGTCCCTTTTTGGGATTACCTTATAGGATCCTAAATATGAATCCCCAGAGAAGGAACTACTATGGAGCCTATGGGTAAAGCTCACAATCCTAAGCCCGACGCCGGACTCTCGAATCAGTCGCCGCTGGCCTCTGGCATCCTCCTCTTGTCTCTCTTGCTGGTCGTCCTGGTGCCTTGACCGCCAGAAGGTTTTGCGGTCTAACTGGGCGGAGGCTAGGAAAGATGTGTACACATGTGTACACATAATTAAATAAATACATAAATATATGTGTATATATATATATATATATATATTTATGTGTATATATATATATATATATATATACACGTACAAGTCACGTACATATGCGCGTACGTATACATATACGCACCTACCTACTTATACTTACCTACCTACCCACCTACCTACCTGCCTACCTACCTACGTACCTACCTACGTAAATACGTATACATGCGCATATATACGTGTATATATATATATATATAAGTATATATTGGAACTGTAGAACCAAAGCCGGCGCTGGTTTAGAATTTGACCCCGCCATTGCCGTTTAGAACCGTGTCTTTCAAGGTGAAGGCGAACTCCCGCACATCTGCGCAAGCACGCATCCCAAAGCTACGAGACCGATAGGTATACACAGATCTAGCATGCAGATGTATGAGTATGTCTGAATGTGTATGAGTATGCATGGGCTTGTTTGTGTATGTATGTTCGTGTGTATGCTTGTTTGCTTGGTTGGTTGGTCGGTTGGTTGCTTTTTTAGTTGGTTGTATGTTGTATGCATGTAAGTGCATATGTCTCTGCGTGTCTGTCTGTATGTATGTTTGTTTGTATGCTTGTATGTACGTACGTGGCTGCGTGCGTACATACTTTAGTATGTAGGTATGTATGTATGTCCAACTGTCCGTCGGGCAGTCAATCAGTCTGTTTGTGATTTTGAGTGCAGTCTTGTCCATCTGTTTGTCAGTTTGTCCCGTCCGTTTGCCGGTCATTCCGTATGTACATGCACATTGACGTTCACGTAGGTGTATGCAGCACTTATACCAACCGCATGCTGGCGATGTCGATGATAATGTTATGGTTGATGATGTTGAGTACGTTGATGTTACTGTTGTTGTCGTTGTTGCTGCTGTCGTTGACAACGACAACTTTTTGTTCATGATAATGATAGTGTGCACAGACACATGTTTATTACAACGGCTAATATAGCCGCATAAGACAATGTAACATAGTATAATGCATATCAGTATGATATAATGTAATGTATTATGACAGACTAGAATATGACATAATGCCCACGTACATGGATATTGCCCCCTTGGCAGGCACGCATTCGCTGCCAGCAAGCTGCCCAGACTCGTCGTCCCAAAATAAAGAGGTGACAGGTGAGCCCAAAACGTCCATGTTCGAAACTTAGCCAGGCAAATCGCCTCCCACACGCCTATCGCAGGCGTATTGCACATACCGCTCGAAACAGACACGGCCAAGCCTGCCTGAAGCCACCAAAGGAAGCCGCAATTCCTACCCGAAACCCTGCAACCCCAAACCCTAACCCTAAACCTTAATCAGGGAGAGCTGAAAGTGCTGAACGCCCAATGTGAAATCGTCTCTGAGGCCCTGGGGATCGCGCTGTTGAACCAGAGGACCGCAGAGAAAAACGGACATGGGAGCAGCACATTCGGGGGTTCTCGGGAGGAGGGGGGTCAGGAGCTAGGGCTTTCGTGTTTTGGGGTTTCGGGTTGCTTTCAAGGGGTTAGGGTCCAGGTGCAGGTTCAGGACGCGACTGGATATTGTGTTGTTCTTGTTGGTGGTGGGTGGTGGTGGTGGCGGCGGTGGCGGTGGTGTTGGCGTTGTTGGTGTTGTTGGTGCGGTAGTTGCAGTTGCTGTTGTTGCTGTGGCTGTTGTCGTTGCTGCTGCTGCTGCTGCTGTCGTTGGTGTTGTTGTTGTTGCTGTTGCTGTTGTTGATAGTGTTCGTGTGGCTGTTGCTGTCGTTGTCGTTGTCGTTGTTGTTGATGTTGTTTTTGGTGTTGTTGGTTGTGGTGTGGTTGTGGTTGTTGTTGGTGGTTGCGGTGGTGGTTGTGGTGCTGGTGGTGGTGCTGGTGGTGGTGCTGATGGTGGTGCTGGTGGTGGTGCTGGTGGTGCTGCTGGTGGTGCTGCTGGTGGTGCTGCTGGTGGTGCTGCTGGTGGTGNGGTGGCGGTGGCGGCGGCGGCGGGGGGGGTGGTGGTTGTTGCTTGTTGCTTGTTGGTTGATGTTGGCTGTTGGTTGCTAGTTGTTGGTTGCGGGTTGTTGGCTGCGGTTGTGGTTGTTGTGGTTGTTGTTCTCGTTGTTGCTGCTGCTGCTGTTGCCGTGGCGGTTGCTGTTGGTGTTGCTGCTGTTGCTGTTGTGGGTGCTCTCGTTGTCGTTGTTGTGCGCGTTGTCGGTGTCGTTGGAGTTGCTGTTGTCGCCGTTGTTGTTTCCAACTGTTTGGTTATTACGACTGTTGTTGGTGTTGTTGTTCTTGTTGGCGGTACTGGTGCGGGTGTTGTTGGTGTTGCTGTTGCTGTTGCTGTTGCTGCTGTTGTTGGTGGTGGCGGTGTTGCTGATTTTGTTGTAATTGTTCGTGTGGTTGTTGTTGTTGGTCGTGGTGGTGGTGGTGGCGTCACTGGTGTTGATGTTGTTGGTGTTGCTGCTGTTGTTGTTGTTGCTGCTGCTGTGCTGTTGTTGTAGTTGTTGTTGTTGGTGGTGGTGGTGGTGGTGGTGGCAGCCGTAGTGATGGCACCGAACAGGAGCAGTATTGGTACTAGTAAAGTTAATAAAGGTTTTCAGCTTAAAACAAAAACGCATGTTGACTATGTCATGACGATGATATATAGTAGCTGTCGTAGTCATGTGGATAACTGGTCAGTACTCTTCACAACGAGAAGTTGCTGTAACAATTATCACGATCAACTTGCTTTTCATGGCACATTATTTAATGACCAAGCTTGACGAAGCACATTATCATTATTATTTTATGTAGTTGTTCAACTCGGGCTTACCGTACCCTTGTTTACTGACGTTCGTACTGCAGCTTAGAACCATGCAGATGGGCGAAAATCTGCAGCCAGGGTCACCCAAGCAAGCTCGCCCGATACAGCAACCAACCGTGGAACTTTGATGGCCGAGCAACTCAATAAATAGCCTGCAAGGAAGCAGATGCCTTTTTGGACCGGACCTGTCGGAAGGCCGCCACCTCACCAGTGTGATTGTTGCTGTGCATGATGAAGAAGACGAGGAGACTAATTTTAGGATGTTGAGAGTTATCAAACAGTGGGGAATGGATAATGATAGTGATGCGGCATACCGCACACCTGAATGGAAGCAAGCTGGGCGTCACTCCCTGCCACAGACTCTGTCACAGGCCCTGAGGCCCCGTCTGGCTCTGCCACAGCTGTCAACAGGCCTTGTCCAACCCTGCTGCATGTGGTATCCATGCCAACTGACTGCTGATAGCACCGCGCCAACGGTCGGAGGCCACAGATGACCCCTCAGCTCGCTTGGCTGTCAGCTTCAATCTGCGATGTTGTTTGCTGCATTGGTGCGGCTCTGGCTGCCTGTCAATGTCCATGCTTTATGTTCACTATATCATATTCATCTTGAAGCCTCGACCCAAACCTCCAGGCCGTCGACACTGATGCCTCCTTATGTAAAGCCCAAGGTGCAAAAGCACGTTGGCCTGCAGGTTCCTGCAGCGACAGCGACTCGATTGTCTGCCCACGTCGGAAGCGGGCGCGGGCGGTCAGGAGTCTCCCAGGGTTCCCCCTTCCCTCCCCTTCCCCACTCCCCCACCTTCAACCATCGCCTTCAACATAATCTAGGATGCAGGATCCTGAGAAGTTTGGGGCTCAAGTTCATGGATGCTGCTTTGTGCGCAGAGGAGTCTTCCAAAAAACTTGGCACACGCCTGCAACCCAAGATTCCACCACACGGCTGAAAGCGTGTCCGGCATTCCGGCGGGCCTTTCCGGGCCCTTAATTGTTAGAACATGGTATTCGAGTATCTTATAGTCTCGATATTGTTGTTGCAGTAAAGGTTGCATCCTGTCGATGGTGACGGTGTATGAAGCATTAATCCAGCTTGTTTTCGGCTATGTCCCGTTCGACCAAAGGTGACTCGAAGTCTCTTAGTGTAGTACGGGACGACTCTGGGAAGCAACTGCTCGGAGGTTCATAGTTATAGGTATACGTAGGCAATAAGTCGGATAACAGTATAGTTAATAATTGTCAGCATATTACAGAACCCCCTAAACCCTAAACCCCTAAACCCTAAACCCTGTAACCCCACTTGTAAACAACCCATGACAGCTGCGCGGAGGGGGCCCGCATTCGGGTTTAGAACCTCTACCCAAATCATGACCCATACGTGCTCTTCCTTAGTCATTCTACTACGGTTGTAGTCTCATGACCCCTAAATTACCTAAGCCGAATAGTATAACATACCCCCCGGACCCTAGTCTACTTATTCAGGCCGGCATATGATGAGCCCTGAGAACACCCGATGGCATGGCCTCCTCAATCAATACTACGACAGCGCGGCTCAGCTTCCTTCCTCGCTGTCGAAAGCCATGGTTCTACACCAAAAAGGCAGGGATCCCAGTTCGAACTAATGAACCACGTCTTCGAAAGGTTCCAAAAACCTGACAAAGTCGGAGTTCCGCAACTCTGCGCAGGAGGAAGCGGAAGTCATCCTCTACCGCTCTCAGGAGGTTCGGAAGTGGAGCAGTTCTCCACAACAAATCATGGTTTAGGGTCAGATGGCGGTCTAGTTTCGCCTTTACAAGGTAACATGAATTCAACAATCATAGGGAAGGGTCCTCCCTGTTAGAAGCTGGCTACTATATGATGGGTTGAAGGTTTGGGCGGTTCAGGTTTTTAGGTCAGGGGATGTGTGATCCCAGTCCCAGTAAGTATGCCGTTTCTGTGAAGGTCTGCCGTGAATCGAGGGGCGTTCCAGTAACGTTCCTGTAAAACTTGGCCTCGTGACAGACGGTGCCCGTGCAACCCCGTCTGTATATCTCTGTGTACCCTCAATGCATGCATGTCACTCTGCTGTTTTTTTCCTCGAAGGCTTGTGGTGCAAACGCCACCAAACTACGTTACCGCGTAGACTTCATGACTGTGCGCGCATGTAAGCCGATGTAGTCACTCGCTTGCGTTCCACGTGAAAACTTCTGGTTGACGAAGGCACTCTGAGTTTCCTCGGGTTCCCAAATGAAACTCGCGTGTCTACAGCGGAGACCCTCATGAGCATCGTAGCAAGTTGAGTTCCTTGTGGATCTGCAATGTAATTCCGTGTACTTGTCTAATATAGGGGCCCTAATACTTAGAATAGGGTTTTGGAGCCCATTATACTATGCTTATAATAAGGGACTCCCAAAATAGTATTAGTATCTATTTAGGCCCCTATAGTAGCCCAGGGCTTGCCCAGATGGTAGCATGGAGCAATGTTTGGATTGTGCCATTGTTGCTTTCTGCGTACTGGCCCCGGGTGCTGGCCTCTTGGTATGTTGGCACGACCGACGGATATCAAAGCTGTGACGAAGTGTGTGGCGGAATCGGGCCTTGCAATGAAGCTGCTCTCAACTCACTCATGCAGGACTGCAGCTCGTCTGACATTCAAGCGTTTCTGAATAGCATTGCTGCCGTTCGAACGGTGGTGAACTCCATTGGCACAGACTACACGTCGAGCTACGACTGTTCGAGTGGCCTCAGCTCCCAGGCAGGAAATCTGCAAGTACAGCTGGTCAGCCCGATGGCCGTTAGCAACGGCGAGTGCTACTAGTTGGCACTGTAAGCACCTCATTGAATTTCCGTCATGGCCTTATTTATAGAGGTACATACTAATAACTACTCTGTGACCAATAGTATCAGAAACCCTTATAAGTAGAAAACCTAATGGTGTCCCTTCTTTGCAACCGTTGTAGCAATGGCTACCCTAACCGCTATAGTAACCCTTGCAGTAACAGTAACACGCAAACCTTGTAGCGATGCCTGCCTTAACCCCTTTAGCACCCTAAACCCTCAACCCTAGTTACCCCAGTTAGGTTATTACGTTGAAGTGGGTGGATCCACTTGCTCAACGCCAGTTCCGAGTACAGGTTGGGCGCGCTTCTGTTGTTGCGAGGCCGGGGTGGTTGAGGGCTATAGGCTTTCGTGTTCATAGGTTTTGGGGTTCTTCCGTCGTCGGAAATTGCATAAGATCCTGTACTGAGAATAAGATGAATAAACATGAGAAATGTCGCAGACAAGTAGTTGTCAAGATTCAAGATCCCTCAGGAGGCTCCGGGCGATTGCGACATCGATCCACTCCACTGCCCTACAGCCTTGAGTCTTGCGACTGCGACGTCGACGTCGTCAACATCGCTGAGCACGGCCACCACATCCTCCAATACAATCACTGTCACACTCTCTTCATCCAGCTCCTTGACGACATCTTCCACTACAACCACTATCTCTTCATCCAGCTCCCTGTCGACATCTTCCACTACAACCACTATCTCTTCATCCAGCTCCCTGACGACATCTTCCACTACAACCACCATCTCTTCATCCATCTCCTTCACGACATCCTCCACTACAGCCACAATCTCTACATCCAGCTCTATCACATTCTCTTCCTCTACCTCTGTAACCGAGACATCGACCAGTACGAGTCTTTCCTCCACGACGAGTCGCACTACGACTGCAAGCAGCACTTCGTCTCTGAGCTCCAGCAGTTCATTGTCTGTCACTTCGTCCGAAACCACCACCGTCACCACGACTACCTCCATTTCACGAACGACCCTGACTTCTTCAGTTACTGGTTCCCTGACCACCACCACAACCACTTCCAGATCCCAAACTTCCACAAGCACTTCATCCTCTTCGTCGTTTTCCAGCACCCTAACATCGACTCTCAGCAGTACTTCAACATCGACCGGAACAAAGTTCTGGGCCTTTGCACTGCCGTCTTTCTTCAGACCGGCAAGCAGGCACCTTGGCTTTCCACCGGATGAAGGATTTAGCGAAATCTTCGGGCTGGGTGGGCTTGGACCATTGGAGCAGAGCCTATGATTAAACGGTTCATCAAGCCCAACCCCAATGCCCACATACTCTAAGCCCGAGAGAAGTTCATGTCCTACGTGAACTCACATCGACTTGTTGATCTTGGATCTCCAGTCTGGTACTAGTACTGGGAGAGCTATAGACACCAGGGGCCCGACACGCATGCTCGACTCTTGCATTCATCCCTATTCGGAATTGAGGCTTGTATCCCGAATGTGCACACCTGTACGAATGTATGTACGTCTTTGTTTCTGTCTCTCTGTCTGCGTGTCAGTCTGTTTGTACGCATGCATGTAAGAGTCTGTATGTCTATGTGTGTGTGTGCATGTGCACGCACGTGTACACAATGTAATATGTATGTATGTATGTATGTATGCATGTATGTACGTATTCATGTACGTATCGAATGGATCTATTCATGTATGGATGTATGTATGTGCCAATATCGTATGGAACTACAGCCTGCGTTTTTCTAACGGTTTTGCGCAGGTACACACATGAATGTGTACACATATACGCACGGGTAACTCGGGATCTATGGTTTGTTTGAGTTGTATGTCCATACAAAGGTTTGTACAGGAGATCTTATTCCCATGTATTTAGATCATTACCATTAATGTACATAGGACTATGCATGCACTCAGAATCGTGGATGCATGCATGCACATTACGTATGTGCATGCATACCTACATACTACATACATACATTCACGCATACATGCATACTTTACATGAATCCCTGTCTCTGTAGCTGCATTAAGTATCGATGCATGCGCTTCTGCTTACCTTCAAAAGCCAAAGTCTGATACTATACATCGCACCACTCACAGGCGCATGCGGGAGATTTTTCTCAGCAGCCAGTCGTCGTTTTTCTTCTGCAATCGAGGAAGCACAACTGTTGTGTACAAGTTGTGCAGCTCGATTCACGTTCGAAGGCCTGTTGGTGGCGGAGCTTCGTCCACTTCCTCGTCGACAACATTCTCAGCATCCTCTTCAACAACACGTTTCAACACTGTAACATCGACGACATTCAGCACTTCAGCTCCGAGCAGCTCCGCTACAACATCGACACGTTCACTGTCGTTGAATTGGAGCATGGGACTGCTTGCTCTGAATGTGTTCCTTTATGCCGCTGTGATGAATGCTTGAGTCTAAGCTCCCTGTGCCGTCTCCAAGACCATCCTTCCTGAAACTCGAATCCCTAAACTGGCCCTAAACCTTACACACTTGATACAATATCAATATATATATATACATATAGGTATGACAAATGTGTATATACATATATATATATGTGTGTGTGTATGTTTGATATATTGATGATCTTGATGTCCAGCTTGACTCGGGGACTTCGGGCGCTGTCCTGAAAGTTCCAAGCCGCACGATTTTTCCCGAACCCAAATTAAGCCAACAGGTGCTTGTCTTTTGCCGTTGCAAGAACCCCACTCGATGCCGCAAAGGTGGGTCTATCATGGTTTTGCAATGTGACTTATTGCGTCTGTTCAGTACTTAGTTTTTGTGACGATGACGATGATGATGGTGCTGCCGTCATTCTTCTCGACTTCGCTGACAGGCCCAGCTTTTGTTCGGCACCGGGGTTTGTACTTGTACAGGTTTCCTTTTGTATGCGCGCCAAAGGCTGCAGCAAACGCATGGAGATTTCAGGAAGCTCCTCCGAGTAGCCTCATCACGAGCTTGGCTCAATACAATGGTTTAGGCAAGGCATAACGACGTTGCTCTGTAACGCTGCTCCAGGCAACTTTGCTGATGGGGAGACTCGGAAAGCTATTTGAATTTGATGCAGTCTTGGTCACTTGATTACCAGCAGGTGTGGAGAGCGCGAACCGCGCATTCTTTGCCGCCTAAGGCAGCGAGATGCAGCAATAATTCGCAAGATGCACGGCTTTGTGGGCTGCACTACGTGCCCGAAGTGCCAATGGCATGAATCCTGTTGCGGCCCGACAGCATCTGAGAAGGAAATGTATAGTAGGTGTGTGATACAGTGCGAAGGATGTACAAAACATCGGGCTTCCTGACCGGCTTCTCACTTGTTCTGATAGACTCTAGTACCGAAAATTATAGCCTGCTGCGGCATTCATGCCGCAAGTGGAATTTAGCGAGACACCAACATCAGCAACGCTGACTATGCTCGACGTTTATACATGTTTGTGTATGATGTACACATGCGAAACATGTACGAGTAGAGAAAGGTAGTTCACGCTGCCTTTTCAAAAGATCCGTCCATGTCAGAAGAGCGTTCGACAGCGACTCCGATTTCGTGAGCGAAGTCTGCACCCTCAACCAGAACCTGAAAGCTGTCCTTTGACACAGAAGCTTCAAGCCTGTTGTTTTACTACAGATCTGCTGCTACCCATAAGCTCCATAGTAGTTCCTTTTTGGGATTACCTTTTGGGATTCTAAATATGAACCCCCAAAAGGAACTACTATGGAGCCTATGCGTAGGCGAAATGCAAAGGAGACGTTGCTTCGAACACAGGCTTCTGGTTTTCGGAGCGTAGTTCGTTTGGATTTTCCGGCTGTAGGGCGTAGGGATTAAGGTTTGGGTTTGAGGGTTGTATAGGGTTGGGCTATGAGTTCAGGAAGAGTCACTTGCATCGCCGGTCAGAGATGTTGATCCTGCAACGTTAACCCTAATCGCAGCTAGTTGAATGTTTCGGTGGCGATGGCTGGTCCCAATAATCTGTAAGCCACCTCAGTCAAACATCTGTAGAGTTTTACCTACATATGGCTCCGAGATACGTATACTGTATGCCCAAGACCGGCCCAAAACCCTAAACTCTAAACCCTACACCCTACACCTTACACCTTGAGTTTCCTTCGCGCTCAGGAAAATCCGGTGAATAAAAAGACCCTAAACCCTAACCCCTAAACCCTAAACCTCAAAGCTTAACCAAAAATCGTCGGTGTGAGCGTAAAATCTCCGTGCCCTCTCCGAGGAGTCCAGCCCTGCGGCCGCGAGCTCCGGCGCTTGAGTCAAAAATGCGCTTAGGGTTCAGGGTTTAGTTAGTGGTTTAGGGTTCAGGGTTGAGAGTTTAGAGCTAGAATTTAGGCTTCAGGCGTTTAGGCTTTAGGCTAGGACTTCAGGCTCATACTGGGACAATCAAACCGGGTAAACGGGGTTAGGCCAAGCTGCACCGTTGAATGTGGCCATGGCCGTAAGGGCGGCTGAGGGTGTCAATGAGCTACCCATAGGCTCCATAGTAGTTCCTTTTTGGGGTTACCTTATAGGATCAAAAACATGAACCCCAAAGAGGAACTTCTAAGGAGCCTATGGGTATATGGTGTGTGCTAGTGAAGCTCATCCGCTCCAGTCAACTTGGCAGTTCGATGTATTTGGGATTCGTTTGGCCCAGGGTGGGCTTGTAATAATTGGTGTCGAGCTGAATGGCACTGGGACGCATGTCGCAGGGAGCCTCTGTTGAAGGTAGTTTATACATTGTTAAATCATGTCTACTTGAAGGAAGTTTTGCCTAGCTGCTCTCATTGGGCTTCCAGAGAAGCTGGGCCACGGCAACGGAGGGGCATCCAGGCGTCAAGCAAATATATCAGCTGCCGTCCCGAGGTCTACACGATATCTCAAGCCCGAATATGTGTATGAATTAACATATGAACCGGAGAAAACCCAACCTGGGCAGCACCCCCAAAGCGCAGTTCGGTCAGCTTGTCTCGAGCACTTGCTGCACCGGAGCCGTTCGGTTTAAAAAGGCAGGTTTCAACATCATGTTTTTTACTGAGCCTTGGATGATTGCACGACAAATAGCGCGATTGGCCACCCCGCAGAATTCGCGAAGGTGTGATATCACGCATCGTCGCATGCTCGGAAGGACACACTTGAAGTTGCAGGACTTTCCTGTGAAATCAACATTCCGACATCAGGCCACAAGACGCCCGATCATGAGCCATGTTTTGGTCAACTTTAGCTTACACCAGCATTACGGCCGGGGAGGCCATGGGAGCAGCGCTTTACGGTTTATGTGTTTTGGGACGCAGCCCGGATAAGCATTACGCTAACAGTCTTAAGCTTCCGAGTGCCCATGGTTCTCAACATGGTTGCTGCCCAGTACTTTACTCCCACTCGTGAGTCTCCTGCTCCCTGACAGAGAGGAGACCTCGGAACCGTGTTGTCTTTCTCAAGTCAAGTGTGCAGTGCCAACCCAAAGCCCTGAACCCCAAAACTCTGGGCTGCAACCCCGTAGTTAGCTTTGCCTGCGTTGGCTGTTTGGAGGGGTTCCCTCCTGGCAGGTGACCAAGGCCTTCCAGCAATACCAGGCTCGCCAACCCTGCAAATTAACTAAGCACCAACATGCATGTTTCGGTAGGCTTGAGTTGACTGCGAGTTTTCTGTATGGTTTGGATAATCTAGGATGTCTCTGTGTGTGTGTGTCACAAGATGCAGGGTTCCATCAAGAATTGGATCTCTGTGTTTCATCCCGAGCCTTCGAGATTTCTAGATATCAGACAAGGAGGTTTATTTGCACCAGCGGGAAACGGCGATATGTAGCCGCACCAACCCGCTGAGGTAGGGACCTTAACAATGTGGCTTTCCTGCTTACAGCATGTTATCATCATCATCATATATATATATATATTGGTACACGATGCCTCCCCAGAGCTTAGTCTCGCATTTTGGGTCTCCATATGCTAAACCTTCACCATGTGGCACTCTCTCCTTTGGGGGTTTTGAGGCTACCGCGAGCCTGACGAAAGCACAGAAAGCACTGCAATTGGCCAGATAAAACACGGTTTAGGGTTGTGACAGGGGCTTCAGGCTTTACGACTTGAGGGTTTTCCCTTCTTGGAGATTAAGTTCTGGGCAACGATAGCAGCAACAAGTGCAACAACGGCATGAAAAGCGGCTGTCTCAAAGGCAACTGAGAACACGACGTAAGATGCCCTTTCCTGATACTGCCAATCAGCAGAATTCAAATCTGCAGCTGCTACGGGCATTGTCGTAATGAGGAAGGACAGTCGCAGACAGCTGCTCGACAGAGAACAGCAACATCGAAACACGGACAAAAACTGCTAGGCTAGTAGTTGGCAGCGGCAGCATCAAGACCCTTAGTGGCTGTACCTCAACAGAGATGTATAGAAAGGCCAAGTCCCTTGATGGACCTATCCCCTCTCAGGCGGTATTGACAACCCCCACTCAGCTGAATCCTGAACCCCGCATCGGAAATCTACCGCCCAGGACCCTACATTCAGCCCGCCCCCAAGGATCATCAGCGAGCAACGACCAGAAAGCAAGACCAAATCCATGTCGACCGGGAGGCTACCAAGCGTAAGGACGTGTGGTCTGAGCGCGAATGCGAACGTGCCCTTCGAGATGCTCGGCGCTAAGACCAGCAAAGTTGACCTCCTTAAAGCTTCAAAGTGTTCACGGTTTCGGGCTCCGGGCTTTTCATTTGTCGCGTAGGCGTTGTGTCACGCGTTCTCCGGTGACTTTTGCTCTCTCAATGGGGTCTGCATGGTAAACCATGAACTCGATGTTGTTTGGCTTTCTGTTCATCGCGCAGCGGCCGTTTGCAAGACCGCTGTTTCGACATAGGCTTCGCAGTTATTGGTGACAATATTCCATGGTATTCCCCACAGCTTGCCCTGCCCTATCACAGTCTGCAATTGCCTCCATCCAGGCAAACTCCAATTTCCTGACATTATATACGCGTTAGAGAAATTAATGAACTGGATCATCTTCATGATGCTCTTGGTGTGGCCGCACGAAACAAAGTTGCGGCAACTGCAAAGCAAGTCTGTCTACGTACCCTTATATCAGTGATGGTTGTCGTTATGACTATGATTGCATGTTGTTGCATTCGTAGCAACGACCGTAACCTCAGTGTCGATGCTGTTAGTCTACAGCATCCGAACTATGGACCATGGAGGGCTATAGTTCAACATATGTGGGCTGCTCGGTGCTAGCACCAGTGCCAGCAGCAGCAGCAGTCGTAATCCTAGGCGCAGTCGTAGTCGTCGTCGTAGCAGCAGCACCTGTAGTAGTGGTAGTAGCAACAGCAGCATTAGCAGTGGCCGCAGTAGTAGTCGTAGTAGTAGTAATTAGTAGTAGTAGTAGTAGTAGTAGTAGTAGTAGTAGTAGTAGTAGTAGTAGCAGTAGCAGTAGCAGTAGCAGTAGCAGTAGCAGTAGTAGTAGTAGTAGCAGTAGCAGTAGGAGTAGTAGTAGTAGTAGTAGTAGCAGTAGCAGTAGCAGTAGCAGTAGCAGTAGCAGTAGCAGTAGTAGTAGTAGTAGTAGTAGTAGTAGTAGTAGCAGTAGCAGTAGTAGTAGTAGTAGTAGCAGCAGCAGTAGCAGTAGCAGTAGTAGTAGCAGTAGCAGTAGCAGTAGGAGTAGTAGTAGTAGTAGTAGTAGTTGCTGTAGTTGCAGTTGTAGTAGTAGCAGCAGGAGGAGTAGTAGTAGTAGTAGTCGTCGTCGTAGTCGTGGTGGGATGGTGGTAGTAGGAGTAGTAGTCGTCGTCGTAGTAGTATTTAAGTAGTCGTAGTAGTAGCAGCAGTACTAGTAGTACTAGCAGTACTGCTGGCACTGGTAGTAGTACTAGTACGAGTACCAGTATTAGTGCTAGTACTAGTACTAGGATAGTGATTAATAAGTTTCTAATGTCCTGAGTCATTGCGTTGCATGTCCAGAGTCTTTGCAGAGCCGCCTAGGGTTCTGTTACCCTTTTGTTGGTGACGATTTTTAGTTCCCTAAGCCCTCGAGGTGAGGCTGACGATGATCAACACCGTCAGGGAAGAGCTGAGAGACCAGGCCGCCTTATGTCCTCTCCTTTACCCTTGCAAAGTCCCAGGCTTGAGGTTTCCCTTTGGGTACGAGAAAGTTGGACAGTAGGAGGGGTAGAAGGGTTGGCTTATGGCATATGTTGCTTTTGTAATTATGTGACTGTTGCCGTATGTGGTATTCCAATCTTTGCAAGTTTTCGTGCTCCGAGGGCCTAATCTGCCCGCATGCATGGTACTTTCCAACCGGCCCAAGATTTCCAAAGGTAAAAATAAAAGATTGTGCCAGCCGCTTTTTAACGAGTTCTCAACTCTACGTGTCACAGAACCAGCTTCAACTCAGCAGGTCAGCGTCGTTTCCTCGAGCTTGCAGAGCATGATGGTGCAAACGGCTTCAGCCTCGGTTTCTGGAATCTCCGCATCCCCGGGCCGTTAGAGCCGGATGGGTGTAGGGTTTGGAGCCGGTCGAAGCCGCTGCGAGTGATCTCCTACAGAATTTCACTGATATAGTATAGCAGCTTATAGGGACTGGATAGGGGCCTTGGGCCGGAATTTCTGAATCCCTATAGTCTCAAAATTTAGAGCCTGTGCTCCAAGACCCATCGAACCCACAGCGGTTTAGGGTTTGGTTTTGGGCTTTTGGTTTAGTTTAGGGTTCAGGGTTTAGGTTTAGAGTTTAGTTTAGGGTTTAGGCCCTAGGATTTCTTGAAGGCAAGGTCAATGCGAATCTCTGAGCCGCAAACCCACAAAACCCGTAAAGTCTTACACCCTCGCCGCTAGACGACGGTTTAGGGTTTAGGGTTTATGCCCCTAGTACATAAAATCCTGCACCCTAAACCTTCAGAGCCCTCAACCCCTCAGCCCCTATCTGCTAAACCCTTGAACCATCTTCAACCCCGGAGCCCTCAACCCGATCCTGACCATTCAGAGGCGCCCTACCAAAAACCCATTTACCAAACACCGACTTTGAGGGGCTAAACCCTAAACCCTCAACCCTAAACCCTCAACCCTAAACCCTAAACTAGAAAACACAAATTCAAACGCATCTACATCAACTCACGAACTCCCATAGAAGATCATCGTCCCTGAACCCTAAGCGCCCTAACTCCAAACTCGAAAGCCCTAAGTTAGTCGTCGCAGTTTTTTAGTAGGAATAGTAGTAGTAGTCGTCGTCGTCGTAGTTGTTGTAGTAGTAGTAGTAGCAGCAGCAGGAGTAGTAGTCGTCGTCGTCGTAGTAGACCATTCAACCAAACCCTACAACCCCTAAAAACTCTAAGGGTTTCAAACCCTAAACCCCCAAAACCCTAAACCCTAATCCCCCAAAACCACCAAAACTCCGGCTTTTCAATCCGAGTCCTTGGTCCTCATTGTCGGCTTCGGATCGGTCTGCGAAGGTACCTTCCCGGATGCCGAGGCATGCTGGGGAAAATGTAGGTACTATAGGGGTCCTTTTAGGGTTCCTTTAGAGGGCTCTTGTAGGTACTATAGGGGTCCGTTTAGGGTTCCTTTAAAGGGCTCTTGTAGGTACTATAGGGGTCCTTTTAGGGTTCCTTTAAAGGGCTCTTGTAGGTACTACAGGCGTCCTTTTAGGGTTCCCTTAAAGGCTCTTGGAGGTACTATAGGGGTCCTTTTAGGGTTCCTTTAAAGGGCTCTTGTCCGTACTCTAGGGGTCCTTTTAGGGTTCCTTTAAAGGGCTCTTGCACTATAGGGTTTTTAAGGGTTCCTTTAAAGGGCTCTTTAAGGGCTACCATAAGGGCTATTTTAAGTGTATACTTTTTTGTCAAGGTGTGTACAAGGGCCCTTTTAGGGCTCCTTAAAGGGATTTACAAGGGTTGCTATAGGGTTTCTTTAAGGGTACTATAGGGTTAGGATAGGGGCCTTATAAGGTTCTTTGTAAAGGGGTCTATAAGGATTACTATAAGGGCTATTATCGGGGCTTAGTATAGGAAGAAATACCACTACTATTTTGGGGCGCTCCTTATTCTAATTATCGTATACTGGGTCCCAAAACCCTATCCGAAAAATAAGGCCCTCATATTGCGTGTGTAAGGCTTGAGGAACTTTAAATTTCGGGGCTTTAGGGTTTGGGGCTTTAGGCTTTTGGGGTTTGGGGCTTTTGGGTGCTGGGTGTGGGGCTCTAGGGCTCTGGGTTTGGGACTTTTCGGTCTCGGGTTTCGAAGTTGGGGTCTGTGGAGAAGGCCACTCAGCATAGAACTGAGTAAGCAGCACCGCTCTTAGCAATTATGTTGGGCTGGGGTGCCTAATTGTTAAATGCTGGGCTGTGGAGGGGTTTCCGGTCAGTTACCCGCTTTCGGCACGAGCTTTGGAATTTAGGGTTTGCAGGGTACTGGGGGTTCAGGATCTAGGGGGCCCGAGGCTCAGTTCTCATTTTGGGGCGATTAGGAGGGTTCCGGTATCCCGCGTTCAAGTCGTCAATCTTGATGCTCCCTTCGTGCGACCCACCGCATGCTGCTGACGCATAAGCCGTAAGCATGCTCAGATTCAAACCTCAATCTAAACCGGAAAAGGTTGAATGTGACCTTGTACAGCCGAAAGGTATGTCAAGCGCTGCATGTATGACCGCATATAAGTGTACATAGCGCAGACACCCGCACGCAAGTAAAAATATATATATATATATAATGTGCACAAATTTGTATATATATATATATATATACAAATGTTCACAGATGTGTGTCTGTCTGTCGGTCCGTCCGTCCGTCCGTCCGTCTGTCCGTCTGTCTGTATGTATGTACTTGTGTGTGTCTGTATCCAATATATGTATGTATGCATGTATGTATGCACGCATGTATACATCCGTGTAAGCACATGCCGCGCGTGTCAGTGTGTATACATGCATATCATGTGTGTGTATGTATATGTACGTATGTATGTATGCTTCCAGGTAATGTAATGTATGTATGTGTTTATGTACACATGCATGTATGTCTGTGTGTCTCTATGTGTGTACGCACGCACGCACGCACGCACGCACGCACGCAGGCAGGCAGGCAGGCAGGCAGGCAGGCAGGCATGGATGCATGGATGGATGCATGGATGGATGGATGGATGGATGAGTTTTCTCTTCGTTTTACATCGATACACATGTGTGTTCAAAGATGTGTACATCGATACGCGTCGCGGCTATATCCCAAGTAGAACGCTGACGAAAGAGCTACACCACACATTTGCTTCATCTGAAGTCTGCTGGAGGTCGGCGCGACCGATTATCCAGGACTGGAGCAGTTCTTCCTGGAGGTCAACGGTAGTCGTCGTGGTTGTAGTCGCGATAGCAGAGGTACCACCACTACTTCTACTACTACTGCTACTACTACTACTACTACTACTACTACTACTGCTGCTGCTACTACAAGGACTACTACGACCACCACCACTACCATGACCCCGATCCCCACCACTACGGTTACGATTACGACAACGACTACTATGACTACGACTACGACGACAGCGACGACGACGACGACTACTACTACAATCTACTCCTTGTGCTTCTCCGATTCACGCACTATGTGCGGGCCACATGGAAGAGGTCACATGCCCTCCATACACGTCTTCACCATGCTTTGCCAAGGCCAGGAGGCATTTGGTGCCAAACTTGGTAAAGTCTCGTCTCTGCTATCTCAGTACGGGAGTTGCAAGTGATATGGCGAAAAAGACAACAATCTTGGCAGTCATGCAGATGCTGATGATGATGACAGCTGCAGCGCTACCGGTTCTTTTTGGTAATACGTTTGAAGAGGTTTCATGTACATCGTTATGTTTAGGTCCGAGAATTAAATTTGCAATATTCCCGATTTCTAGATCCTGCCCCTGGGTAGCAAGTTCCTTGGAGAAACACGAAGGGCAAGTTGACAGCAGTTTTTCTCCGCTTTAGCTGAAGCATCAGCCGTTCGAGCAGTAGGTCCATACTAACCCCCAGTTCCGTCGCAGCTGTGCTATGGGCAGTAAACCTGGTGTCAGTAAGAGTCGTAGTCGCAGTCGTCTGCTCCAGCCGTAGTGTCTCCTTCATGTTAAGCCTCATCGCAAGTTGTGCAAAAGCATGTTCGGTTGACCCAGGCAGGTCACGTGCCCTCAACCACTCACTCCTGATGTCCATTTAGTTATATATATACATATACATATATATATATATATGCATATATATATATATATTGTACATATATATATATATATATGTAATACACACATACTCGTCAGGTTTACGCCTTCTTCGCCGGCTTGACCCTCATCCTTCCACTGGGATCACTGCTCCTTACGTTTGCCATCTCGCGAGAGGCCGGGGTTGTCCTGAAGCCTACGGCTGCTGTTTTGCTGCCCAGTGCTACGACGACCGCTGCTGCTCCGTCTGCTGCAATCAGCAGCAGCAGCATCACCGCCGCCACCGCCGCTGCCCATTACTAGTTACTAGTCACTACCACCACCCTTACTGGTCACTGCCACTGACACAAATTGACACGGCTACTGATACCTACATCGCAAATTATGAGGTATGACGATAGTCGTAGTACTAGTAATAATCGTCGTTGTAGTAGTAGTGGTGGTGGTGGTAGCAGTAGCAGTAGCAGTAGCAGTAGCAGTAGCCAGTAGCCAGTAGCAGTAGCAGTAGCAGTAGCAGTAGCAGTAGCAGTAGCAGTAGCAGTAGGAGTAGGAGTAGGAGTAGGAGTAGGAGCAGGAGCAGGAGCAGGAGTAGGAGTAGTAGTAGTAGTAGTAGTGGTAGTAGTAGTGGTAGTAGCAGTGGTAGTATGAGCAACTTTCGTGGCCACCGGTAGAGCTACGGACATGCTTTTCATGTGTTCACGATGAGAAGCAGCTGAGTCCGACATCGCTGGTGATTGCTATGGACCCCAGTTTGTCGATTTTCCCCCAAAGCGTTTCTTCGCAAATCAGGTCTTTCATACATAGCTCCGAGCCTGAACTCCAAACCTTGGCCCGCCAGTTGGAGTTCTTTGTCGCAGCTTCCTTCGCCGACCTTAAGACGCACGTGCGAAGGCGGAAAACCCAAGGGAGCAAAAGGGTCGAGGCTTCTAGGGACGGAAGAGGCATCAACGATTAGACCCTTACCGATTAGTGGCTACAGTTTCTGCTTGGGGTATCTCAGTGGCATTTGGATGCTGGCCTGGTTCATGGAAGAGGACTGGATTGGCTGTGCGATGACGGTGATACAGCTTCCGCTGGATCGATCTGGAAAACCTTAATTAAATAAGCATGAACCGTAAACCCTTAAGCCCTAAAAGTCTTGCTGTGAACCAGCACTGAGCAATTATGCCACGTCATGAAGACTTGCTTCCCGCCCTGCCCTGACATGGAAGAAGTGCTCAGTGTTGACGCCTTTGAGTAACCAGCGTTTCAGCAGGCATCCGAATCGTGCACGGGCCGCAGATGCTACTACTGTTCCGTGCATAAGCAAATGATGAAGCATAATTTAGTGGAAAGGACTGCATCACTAGTCAGAGCAGCGATAGTAGTAATGCTCGACATTGTTCGACACTATGACATGAAGAGCGTGACAAGCAACAGCCACTGCAATCATGTAAGTGTGAAGGATGACATCACAGCAATAACAAGGAGACGTTGTTGTGAGAACGGACCACTCGAACGGCGGCACTATCCCGGTTTTTGAAGCTTGAAGCCATGTAAACGTGGATTCACATAGCGGGTCGCATGGTGCTTGTTGAGATATCGTCCGCGCGTAGTAAGGCGGATGATGCTGGTTTCCTTCCAACCGTAAACCCCTCAGAGGGAAAATGTAAATCCACATCGCGACTGTTTCACTTCGGGATGGCTGATGCTCATGATGCTCGGTTTGGGCAGTGCTTCGGATGCTAACAGCCACGGCTGATGCTCATGATGCTCGGCTTCTGGTGGTGCCACTGATGCTGACCATGCTCGGCTTGGGCAGCAGTGTAACTGCCACTGATGGTTTTGTGCGGCGTTTCGGGTGGTGGCAGCCGTGGCTGATGCGCAGGTTGCTTGACTGTGTGTGGTAGCCGTAGCTGCCGCCTCTGATGCTCATCCATAATTCATATAGTGCTTGGCTTGGGCGGTGCTTCGGGCGATAAAAGCTGCTGCTGATGCTCACGATGCTCTGTTGCCGGTGGTTGCCGCTAAGGCTCGGGATATTCTGGAAGGCACTTTTGGTGGTGACCGCCGGCGGTGATGCTCATGATGTTCGGCTGGGGCGGCGCTTTGCGCAGTAATTTCCGGTGCTGATGCTTAAAATGCTGGGCTTGGGCGGCGCATTGGGGGGGATGCGGCTCAATTGTTGGTCGTGCCACTGCTGCTCACGATGATCGGCGTGACTAACTCCAACCCAACGACCGTGCAGCTGATGCTGATGATGTTCGGGTAATTTTTGCGGCTGATGTTCATGATACCCGGCATGGGTGGCGCTTTGTTTGGTAATTAACGCAGCTGATGCTCGTGATGCTCGTCTTGGGCGCATAACCGCCACGGCTGATGCTCATGAGGCGGTTCACGCTTGGTTTATGCTTGTTGACTTTCAGGGTTCACAGTGTCAAGCGACCCAAAGTACAAAGGCTCACAACGTAAGGAAGCCGCAGGTAAACCCAAACCCTAAATCCTCATCCTTTTAACCCAACAGGCCCCAAGACTCTCACAGCAGGGCTCTTCGACGGACATGGCCGGATCAGAGTCTGCCTTCAAAGTCACCAAGGCTGGGAGGACATTGGGTTTGATGTTTCCAGGGGTTTAGGGCTTAGGGTATACTATACCTCGCAAGGTAACCCTGGGTCTGGGTGGCTACACAGACAGTATGTTGGTACCCGCGGCTCTCACACTACTCAAGTCCCAGAGGTCGGCCCCTGACGCTCAAGCCGCTGTACCCTATGCTCTAAAGGGCCTCTAAAGCTCTAAACCCTAAACCCTTAAAGCAACCATACCCTTGACTGTCTTATCGTAAGCCATGAAGTATACCTGGAGCCCTGAACCAACTATTCATACCCATTTGCTAGTCTTGCAGGTTCTGCTTCGTCGATTCGCACAAACCATCGTCGCGGGTGTAGGGCGGCTGGTGTTCCTAAGCTTCGTCATTGGTGCATTGCATGATCGCAAGGGTACGAGCATGATGGTGTGGATTTCGACGATGACGGTGCTGACAGTCAGAATCGCGACTGCGATGGTGAAGATTATCCGTATGTATAAGGACAACTCTGTTGACAGATAGAACGACAATGTGGTGATAATGGTTATGACGATGTGCATGACAAATCATTGCACTCGTGATGTCGAAGATGCACCACTATAAGCTGATTATTGTGTTGATATGCAGGGTGATGATAGCAACGAAGATGATGACGATGGTCATGAAGAAGAAGATGATGACGACGATGGTAAGTGCTTCCTTCTCTTCGTTCACCTGTATCGAAGACCAACTTCAAATTTTCTGTCTGGACCGCAGTTTGATTAACTGCCTACGGGTATGGTTAGGACGACGCCAGCACTGATGCCCGATACCACAGCGACCTGTTTCGCAATGGACATGCTTGCTATCAGCTTTTGGCTTGAACAGCATTTCATGTTGTTGGAACGCACTACTGCTGTTATTGATTTTCCGGTTTCTCTGAATTATCATGTTGAGTTGGTTTTTCTACCACTGCTACAGCCTACAATGGATGCTGAAATGGCCGTTGCTGCAACTACAGTGCTTGTTATTTCCATTGCTTAGCACTGCTGCTGCGGTGATCGCATATATTTCTTCAAATCCTAAAACCTAAACCCGAAACCTATATGCATCTTGTTCCCCTAAACCCTGAACCCCATACATCTTGTTCTCTGAAGAGCCGAGTCGAGGCCTTACAGCGATCCATCGCCTGCACTTAGCGCACGCGAGGAGCATGCTCGAGGCGCTGTTTGCAGAGTGACGGAAGCGAAGGGTTGCTAATCGAAGGATGAAGGTAGGTAGGACTAAGGATCCCTTATATCAGGACCCTTATGTGGCATTACCTAAAGCTTACCTTCATCCTATCTTTTGAGGCCCCTGATGCTTTTCAGCATTTTAGGAATATCTAACTAGCTTTGATAGTAAGCCGGGTAGCAATCCTTATGGTGGCCTTTATAGCATCCCTTACAGTAACCGTTAGAACCACATATAGCAACGATTCTAGTAACCTCATCGTAGCCCTTATAGTAATTATTACTTATGATAACCCATCAGCGACCCTAAACCCTAAACCGATGAGCCTGCAGTTTTCCAGATGCAGGCCTCGAGGAGCAACGGGATAACGACGCGCTCCGAGCGGTCCTTGAAGATACCAGGCAGGGGTTACTGTAAGGGATACTGTAAAGTAAAGGATCATCTCCTATAGTCCTAAGAGAACCATACAGGTTGCGATGAAGGTTACTGTAATTAAGGGGTATCACAAGGCGTAATTATAGAATACTACCATGTTCCCGCACAAACCCCCTTCTAGTTGGTAAGGCAACTCCCTATTATAAGATAGACTCTACCGCAAAAAGTAGGCCTGATCTTCACCTATTGCGCGGTGGCCTAGCATGTGACGTTGAGCTTTGGATGTGACCTTCCAATCACAGATCGGTTTAGCGCTCGTTCAGTAGCGTTTCACTGCCAGTCTTACTTCTCATGTCCAAGAGTCTACCAAAGCTAGGACCGTGATTCACGCGAGTGCACGTAGGCTGGCAACACCGCGTCTAGAAACGTGCGCGACGCAGCTGAGTCTTAGCGGAACGATACGAAACGGCCATAGCGCTTCAGCCTTCTATCTTGCTAATATAGGGGCCTAAATAATAATGACCAAGACGATTTTGCGGGTTCCTTAATATAGCTATCCACAGTCTCCGTCTCCCCCTGATGCCTTGGAGACTTTAGCTGCACGCCTCCTTGGTCAACTCTCCAACCCGAAAAATCCCTGCAATGCACAGTTTAGAGTTTAGGGTTCAGGGTTTAGGGTTTAGGGTGTATGGCTTAGGGCTTAGGGCTAAGTAAGTGGGGGAGTGTGTGATGATTAGGCGGTAGTTGAACCCATGGGGAGCCCTGCGTTCGAGCTCGCTTGTAGTACACGGACGTCCAAGCTTTAATGATGTTTGTGCTAGATCCCCCGGTTCCTGCATGCATGCAACTCCGATGTTCCGTCCCATAGGACAATCTGTCTGAGACAGAACAGTATAGTGAGTATTAAATGACTTATAACTTGTAACGAACTGCGGTCCTTGGGTCTCCGACCAGACCCACACAGTGATGCCCAAGGTCACCGACGGTGCATCAAGGCAACAAGAACCCCAATAAGCCCTAACCCATTCCAAGAGGCCTTGCTGAATTGCACTGCTTGTTTGCGTCCGGCGATCCTTTTAACCCAAAACCCGTAACTCCAAGACCCTTAACCCAAAGCTCTTAAGGAGCTCTAAACCCATTCAAACCCTTGAACCCTAGAAGCAGAAACTGGCCCGCATTTCTGCAGCCAACTCGGCTCCCCAAAATACAACGAAGCCGGCGGGGCACACCGGAGAGCCCGCCGAGTCTGTAGAGGCCTGGTTTGGAAGCATCCCAGAAGCATGCGGAAACTACTTTGATTGCAGGAATTATAGCAGCTATCGTGACTATGTATGCAGGGTTCTGTGTCAGGGCTTATGGCTGCGAGTCAGAACAGGCATGGTTAGAATCTCAGATCTTGCAGGAGGCACAGAGTAGCACTGAGTAGCGGATGAAGCTGGGTTGGAGTTGCCGTTGGCTTTGCGAGGCGCCAGGACTCAAGCACAAGCAGCGACTTGCTGATAATGTTCAACAGCTCAGGTAAAGCAGTTGGGTTTCTGTGTTTCACACAACCGGGACTTGCTTGAGCTAAGCCGGCTAGCGTAGGCGTGATGGGTTACTCAAGCCTCAAGCATTTTCTTCTGCTGTTGTCCAGGGCCACGGTGGACATCAGACATCCTAAACCAACATCTTAGAAGGAAAGATGTCGTTGTGGTTTAGGCATGGTGAGGCTGGTCACAGCCTGAAGCTGCCCCCTGAGCCGAGAGTAACTTTGAAGTGCGTTAGTTTATGCTATGCCCCAACTCCCTTTCGCACTCTCCCTCTCTCTCTCTCGCTCTCGCTCGCTCGCTCTCTCGTGCATGTGTTCACTACATTATACACTACCTTACTGACCGCCTGGCACACACACTCTCTCTCTCTCTCTCTTTCAGACCATGTACACAGAAGCATCGTTTGTGATAGAGAGAGAGAGACAGATGGATAGACATATGATTATGTATGTATTTACATATATATATATATATATATATCCAGCGATGCAGCGTTTGTAATATACAGTGTTTGCTATACCCATCTATCTATCTATTTATCTATCCATCGGTTTATCTTTCTATCTATCCATCCATCTATCTGTACATGTGTGTACACAAGCAGGGATGGAGAGACATCGATAGACCTAGGCAGGTGGATACAAAATGACAGACAGTTTCTCGCTGCATACATGTGTGTTGCCCTGTGTTTCTCTAATGCCGGAGGTGTCGATAAAGGATTTAGGGTCACGATCCTAGGACTGACTGTGTACGGCTTGTTGTATGATGAAATTCGGCTGCACCAAAGCAATGGGATCTTCCAAGCCCTGATCTTTAGTCCACACTCTCGGCACCCTATGGCATGGGTATCCCGCAAGCAGTCTCTTGATGTGCGTTTCGTGGAGTCTGCTGCAACTTACACGTTCTGTTCGCGAGTTCAAGCTAGAAGCGAATGGGGCTTTCTTGTTTATCTCCTTGCAGCGTTTGCTTTAGAGATAGTACCCAAATAGTGCCCCAGACAATTTCTGAAGCTCCCATCCTTGGAAGGCCCGCAAGCCGGGAAGTCATGTCCGCAGAAGCAGAAGACGTCGAAAAGCAGCCTTTGCTAGCTGAGGCCACTACACGGATAGGGTGAGTTGAGGGCGAAGGTGAAGACGAGCGGGAAATACAGTATGGCAGTTTCAGCCAAATGAGGACCTTGATATAGACCCTAAATCCTAAATAGAAGGACTAGGAACAGACCCCTTTTTCGTGACCTCGCGATGTTTTCCTTATTTCGTTTTGTAACAAAGCAGAGAATAGTCAAGATCACGCTGCCCCTCGTGGCGTATTGAACACGATAGCGCGAAATCTAACTTTCTACATTTGCCATTCTGAAAAGCCGCAGCTTACTAGCGCCAATGCTGCTATCGATGCAAGTTGTCTCCGCAGTGATCATAGACAGTGACTGCAAATGAGACGACCGCTATTACCACTGCCATAGCAACTCCACCGCCGCCACGACTGCCCCCTTCTCACCTTCTCACAAAAAAAACACGAATCCCAAGTCCCAGATTCCATAAACCCCGAATCGCTGACCCCTTATAGTAGCCCTTGTAGAACCCCAGATTCAACAGGAGAAGCAGGCCGAGGAAGATGAGATGCAGGAGACGCCCGGGTTTTGTTATCCAAGCTACTACAAGGATTCGATGAGGTTAGGGTTTTAGGGTTTCAAGGGCTTCAATAAGGTTGGGGCTTCAGGGTTTTAGGTTTGAGGCTGTTGCAAAGTTTTGACAAGGGGGTTTGATCAGGTTCCTCTGCCTCTCCAAGGTTTTAACTGCTTTCGTGGAAGCTGCTACAAGGTCTGGTTCTTAGTAGGGAATGGGGAATGGATTATGGAGACTATTATAGGGACTACTATAGGGATCCATTCCCCCATTCCCTACTAAGCACCAGACAGAGACAAGGGTCATCATCTGAGAGATTTCGTAAGGGTCGAGGTTCAGGGTGGGGGGGCAGAAGAGGCTTCGGTGCGGAGGAAGTCTCGCGAATAGTACCGTCCTACAACCATAGGTTTAGGGTTTAGGGTTAATAGGTTTAGGGTTTATGTCTCGGGGTAAGGTAATGATGTACAGTATGCTGCACGACCCATTGACTGAACCTGTCTGCAGCAGGAAGTGGATGACTCAATGTCCTACGATGCGCGGACTCTTGGCTCCGCATTTTTTGCCAGACGTCGCAGGTCCGGCTTGATGGGTTTTGGTGTTCGTAGTGTTAAGGCCCTCAAAGCCCAAGCCCTAAAGGCTAAACTCTCAAAGCCCAAGGTCTAAAGCCCAAACCCTAACCCTCAGTTTCAACGAGCACGGTGCTTCGTTGCATGCAGGCCGCCTAGAGTTTTACACTAGGCCTAGAGGCAGGCGGTTTTTTAGGATTCAGGTTTCAAGTTAATTTGGAAATTAAGATTCAGTAGCTGTTCGTCACACTTTGCTTCTTTATAGGGTCAGCAAAGCTCTGGTGACTGCTGTTTCGACGAATTTAATGAAGGATCAGATTCATTTTTAGGGTTTATAGTATTTAGGTGTTAGGAGCTTAGCGGTTGACGGGTTTAGGGTCTAGGGTTCACACCCACAGTCCACATTTCTTGCATCGAGGAAGCTGATCACTTTTGACGTGCTTCGCGCAGCCACGGGTACGATCTGGGTGAAGGCCTTTGCGAAACTGATAGTTGATCAACTTCTGAATTTCGGAGACACATTATATACCGTTTTGGTAGTTCAGATTGCGGGTCGGAATCGTGAAACGTAGTTCCGGAGTTAGTGGAGGATCTGTTTAGGCCTGCAAAGATGTTACAGCCGACAGACGAGGGCAGTGGCCCACAACGAGACTCCAAGCAAGGACTGGCTTGTTACAATGTATTTGTCGCTCTGGCGATGAAACAACTGTGGCAGACCTGCAGCATCCGGCGGAAAGGCTTCCAAGTCTGTGTTGTGTATCTTATGCTGGCATGATGAATGAATCACTCTACCAGGTCTACCAGCTTTAGCAGCACCGCAGTCGCTACGCGAACATAGCGGCTTGAGCAATGGCCTGTAACAACAGAAATCATCGCTGCAGTGTCAACATTGCTACCCGCAGACGACAGTCCCCTTATAAGCCCTCAAGGCGGTAGCTGCGGCGAGAGCGGAAAGCTTGATTGCTTTTCGCCGTGCTAGTGGAAGAGTTCGTGCTTCGTTGTGGCAAAAGTTTGCGCGCCGTCTCATGCGGCTCATTCCAAGTTTGCTCTTGGTTACTGCCTTTGGCAGAGGGCGTCTTTTGCAAGGTCCCTGGGCGACGATCGAACAAGAAAGTTCGAACTTCGAAGGGGAGAGAAACGGCTCTGCTGACTTCGCTGATGGGCCATGCTGTACGCAGGGACGACTCGCACGGTCATGGAAGCCAGTGCGCATGGATGGGTTGGAAGCCAACCTTGGAAGAAACATTATAGAATTGTAGGTGGGTTCAGTGCATTCACAAGCGCCGGGTGCTAATCCCAAAACACAGAACAGTATCACAAACGGAACGCTGCCAGGGATCCCTCTGGAAGATGATGGGTATGCTGCTGCTCGTTTCCTTGGTCACGGCCGTGGGGGTATTTGTCTTGGTTGGCTAGCCGGAAAAGTCCCTGGGCATGCAGGGGCTTGTGGTGTACATCTTGCGGGACTCTCACAGACGTGCAGCATGTGATGTAGCGATGCTGCCACTGCTGGCTGCCACAAGTGGAGGCCATATCCAGGGTTTGGATCATGATGCCGATCATGACGAAAACGAAGAAGATTATCATTATGATGCAGTTGCAGTAGCAGTCGCGGTGGCGGTGGCGGTAGTAGTGGTAGTAGCGGTAGCAGTGGCGGTGGTGGGAGTAGTGGTAGCAGTGTGAGTAGTGGTAGTAGTGGTAGCAGTGGTAGTAGTGGCAGTAGTGGTAGTGGTGGTAGTAGTGGTAGTAGTTGTAGTAGGTGTAGTAGTTGTAGTAGTTGTCGTTGTGGTTGTGGTTGTTGTTGTTGTTGGTGGTGGTGGTGGTGGTGTGTTTTGTTGTCGTCGTTGTTGCAGCAGTCGCAGTCGCAGTGGCGGTAGCCTCAGTAGCAGCAGCAGGTGCAGTTGCAAATCCCACGATGTTGCCCTTTGTCCGCGTCCTGCCACATACACGGGTCACGGCAGCCCGCCCCCAGGGTTTAGGGTTTTGTTTGAACACCAAGGCTGGAAACTTCCAGGTACAACAAGCTCACTACATTCTTGAGACTTGCCCTTTTGAGATGTCTTTCAAGGGTGGAGTTGGGAAGCCTTCTAAGGCTTCTCAGACGGGGAGGCCAGGGTTTCGGAAGCGTGTCGTTGTCCCTCGAAGTATGTTCATATGGCAGTTTGGGAAAAAGCGAACCTTCGGATGCTGGTGGTGGGATTGGGCAGGTCCGATTTTCGGGCATGACAGTACTTAGTTTGGTGAAGTGGTGTCAGTCTTGAAGCTTGCAGCTTTGGAGCAATGTGCCTTACGTCCACGGCCATCGGTGCAATCAAAGCCAATGGGCATGTATGCAGATCGAGCCCTGGTATACCAACACAGCTTTGATCATGTCTGTCTCTTGATCACTGATTCCGAAAGATTAAGTTCCGACACAATTCCAGCACGATCCTACACCTCAACACCAGTCTGCTGCTGGTTCTATCCTCATTGCATCCAAGGAAGGCTATCGTGGGTTTGCTTCTGGGTTTCTTCCTCTCTTCATCCGTGAATCGCTGGCGGCCCGGCACAGAATAGGACTTGTCAATGTTGAGCTTGGGAACCAGCAGTTTTTCTACTCGCTGTATGCTCTCACGGTTTTTGGCTTCATGGTTCTCACAGCAGGTGAAGAAGCTGTAGTAAGTACAGGGTTGTATGGCCTTATACAGTCCAGTTCGGACGGCTTGCTTTCAGCAAGTGAAGTGGTTGGTGCGCGAGGCTTATTGATAGCCTGATTGGTTGTGCAAGCCGCTGTAGACACTGATACCCACAGCCTTGGTTTCAGACTTCTTGAAACAAGTCTACAAACGGCAGCACTGAACACAATAGTCAAGCGCCTTCGCATGACAAGCCCAGAAGCACTACGACACGTTAGCGAGTGAAAAAAGACACATGAGAGACTCTAAGATGCATCTTCCCCGGGGTAGTGTAGTCTTTCTTCGTTGTTTTCTATGAGAGCTTCAGGAGTGCTCGTTGCGACTGCGGACTCTGTGGCGCTTGAAGCTCTAGCTAACCTCCCTTAGCACTATAACTATAGCGAAGCATCAACCTCCAAAGTTTTGCTGTCACGCTCAACTCGGACTTCTGCTGAGCCCAGCTTGATCATACACGTCTAAAGTCTTGTGCTACTTGAGCGTAAAAGCTTTGAAGCAGGATGAACGTGTATAGCGCTGTTTGCGAGGTTTGGGGCATCTACGCATGGGGTGTTCCCCGGTTGCGGGGCGTGTTGACATAAAGCGGCAGCGCCAGTCGCCGGCTTTAGCCAATCGTAAACAATACACCCTCAGTCCCACATTCTGCTCTACCCTAGACCTTGAGGTATGCCTGCACATGCGGATTCCTAGAGCTCTTCACGGCCATCCGCGGACTCCACATGCAGTTGGCTGCCATGGGCCTCTCCTCGTGAACTCCTTTCCATGTAGCTTTAGAAGCAAGAGATTGAAAAGGGGCTGATGACTGAGGTTTCTAGGCCTTAGGCTTTTGCTTCCCTGACGACTCAGTAGTAGTAGTAGTAGTAGCAGTAGTAGTAGTAGTAGTAGTAGCAGCAGCAGTAGCAGTAGCAGTAGCAGTAGCAGTAGCAGTAGCAGTAGCAGTAGCAGTAGCAGTAGTAGTAGTAGTAGTAGTAGCAGCAGCAGCAGCAGCAATAGTAGTAGTGGTAGTAGTAGTAGTAGTAATATTCTAGGTGTGATACTAGATAACAATGATAATAGTTTATTTAATAATAGTAGTGGTCGTAGTAGGAGCAGCGGTAGCAGTCGTTGGGTTAGATCTCAGGAGCGCCAAAGGAGCACATTCACATGGTCGTTCGCTATGCTGTGGTCTCCGCTTGCAGCCATGGCCTCAGCTCTGAGAAGTTCCCTTCAGGTAAGTACATCAGCGCAGTGCGGTTGTGGATTGAGGGACTACAGGTGTAGGCTGAGGGTCATAGTGCAGGCGTTTCGGGAGACTTGTTGATTCATAGGATCCTGCCTTGATGGCTCAGGCCAGTGCGCTTGCAGCCGTTTGCGATCCTGGATAAGTAGGAGGATCAACTGACAGGATTGCTCATCAAAGGTCTGCGTATCAGGTGCGCGTTGCAGGTCCACTGTTCCACCAGTATTTGACTCAACAACCCCCGAAACCTGAGCCGCATGCAGCAACAGTCAATCGTCGCGCTGATGGTGCCCGACCATGATGATGAGTTCAGGGGACCAGAAGAGGGGACTAGAAGAGAATTGATTCTCGCAACTTTTTTAGTGCTGAGGTCCAAAGCCGAGGGTCATGTAGGCAAGGTTCTAGTGGAGGACTAGCCAGAGCCAATCGGCTTCGTGGGTGTCGGGACTGGGAGGTCTGTGGCATTTATAACTTCAACAACTTGCGGTTGGTGCTGCATCGCAGCAACAGATCCCTTGGGTCGGGCACCGACACCAGAATCCTGTCGATGACTCTTTGCCGAGACCGCGAGCAGGGCGACCAGTGCCTGTGAACCCTAGTCGGAAAACCCAAAACCTGAAAAGCCAAACCCCAGAACCCCAAGCTCCTGAACCCTAAACTCCTAAACCCTAAACCCCAGAACCCCGAACTCCTCAACCCCCAAACACTTCAGCTTTCGATTCCTGCGATCAGCGAAGGCCTTCAGTTCTCCCTGCAGATGCAGACGCTCCCAAGTGAAGAGCGCAAGGCCTTCAAGGAGAAGAAGTGGGCCGGACGCCCAGGATCTTTAGGGTTTGGGGTTAGGGTTTAGGGGTTAGGGTTTAGGGGTTAGGGGTTAGGGTTTAAAGTTTAGGGGTTTAGGGGTTTAGGGTTTAGGGGTTAGGGTTTAGGGGTTAGGGTTTAGGGGTTAGGGGTTAGGGTTTTAGGGTTTAGGGTTTAGGGTGACGCCCTGGATCTCCGAGATCAGAACTCAATGGCTTACCTACAGTCTCCGTTGTAGTTCATTTTTGGTTAAAACAACTTTATAGTTAGGATCTTACAAGGTAACCCAAAAAAGGAACTACAGTGGAGACCATGGCATAGGCAATGCATGAAATAGGGTTCTGGCGAATTTTGTACTATACGTGTAGCTGGGGACTACGAGGGCAATGCTCCAGGCCCCCGTGTTCATGTGGAGCGCGTGTAAACCACAGGAAGAAGCTCCGTGTTGTTATAAGGTCTATTCACTAATTTGGGCTCTCCGGTATAAAGGCTACATATTTACTTCCTGTTTCTTCGGGGAGGAAGAAGGAGTTCGGCAATATTTCGAATTACTTACAATTTGCAGCGCAGGCTGTAAAAGAGAAGGTGCAGCTTCATGTTAAGCAATCCACTTCTTCTCGCCCTGTCTGCCCCCCCCCCCATGCATCTAGAAGCCTCAAGACTCCATACGGACACCCCAAACGCTAAACCCTTGAAGCATGAAGGTCGTCTACGCTTTGTTGGCATTACAAAAACCTTGCCCCTCCCATAGGCCTTAACCCCTAAACCGGCAAGCTTTGTTCAAAGACTTCGCGTCGTCCGCCTCGGCCCGGCAGCAGAAAGTTTGTCTTGTTTGTCTTGGCAGGAATGAATTAGTAAGGGACGGCCCGGCACACAACGGGGCTAAAGGAATGAAGCTGAACCGAAGCAACGGTGGTGAAGGGGGGAGCGGATCTGTGTCGGACTGCCTAGGAAAGTTCACTTTCGGTTTAACAGCAGTCGTTGAGTCCACATGCAGACGGGGGGGGGGGGATTTGGTCCCGCGTTGATGGGTGAGGCACTATACTACAGGCGCCAACTCCCGGAATTCCCACAGCCATATTAACAACAAGACGCTATAGATAATATTAAGTTGCATGTTTGCTGCTGTCTCTGCGAGACTTGTCCAAATCAGGGTCTCTTGCTAAGAGCTGCAGCAGCCCGCAAGCCTTTTTGAAAGTGTGCCCATATGCGAAGCGCGTGTAGAATGAAATTGCCCTTCTACCTAAAAGACATCACATGCATTGAGGTTGATATCCTAACCCCCTAAACCCTAAACCTAATATCCCTTTTCCAGCTGAAACGGGGCTGATGCTTCACTGGCAAGGCTTCTCTCCTCCACGAGGGAAGCTTGGATTCGGTGAAGTTGACGAGCGCGACGGTGGCCAGGATCTACAAGGAAGAGAAGGACGGAGAGTGGGGTTTAGGGTTTCGGGTTTAGGGTTTAGAAACCTTTCGTGGGCTTTCAAGTTTTGGGTGGAATTCTAGTTGGCAACCGGACTCAGAAAAGATTCATCAGCATTCATTATTGCCATCATCCTCCCATGACTTGGAACTGTAACTTCTAAACACTTCAATTTCGGCGTAGTGCAGGGTTTCGTTTGTTTTGGACGGGGGTCCTTTGTTGGTTTTAGCCCGTACGCTCTTGCAAGTGTCCGGCATCTGCTGCAAGGCAGTCCTGGACGAAGTTGAAGATCCTTCTCAGACTCTTTGGGTATGGGCCGCATGGCCGAGACTTAAAGCGCGTCTCCAAAAAAAGATTTGCATGTGGTTAGCAACCAGGTCTAAGGCATCAATCAGTGGTGTCATGCAACGCAGCGCGGCCATAGATGCAGTTGCCCTATCAGGAGTTGTAGCAGCAGTGGCAACAGCAGTAGCCGAGTGGCAGTGATAGAAGCAGTGGCAGTGGTAGTTGGAGTTGGTATTGGTAGTGGTGGTGGTAGTGCTAGTGGTATTGGTAGCAGTAGTGCTAGTGGTCGTGCTTGCAGTACTGGTAGTGGCAGTGGTGGTGGTGGTCGGGGTGGGGGTGGTGGCAGTGGTGGTAGTAGTAGTAGTAGTCGTGGTGGTGGTGGTGGTGCTTGCTGCTATTGTTGTTGTTGCTGCTGCTGCTGCTGTTGCTGTGGCTGTTGCTGTTGCTGTTGCTGTAGCTGAGGAAGAAGAGGAATGTTGCGCAATTATCTGGTGGTATCTGAGACCATGGAAACGTGATCGGGCTTTTAACCACATTCTTGATGTAAGGCTCAAACTCGAACCCTACGACCCAAACCGAAACTCCACATCGGCCCTTAACCTGTAGACTGTAGACTCCACAGACCCTACATGGCCCTAAATCTCAGGTCACCTCCCTGCTGACAAATATGTCGGCCAATGGTGAGCTTCCACCAATCCCCAGCCCGACCTACGGCAAGATCCTCTCTTGGGCTGACAAGGCTCATGATGCATATCGAGCTGTGCATTTGCTAGCTTTCACCTTTACTTCGCTACTTCTTGCTTAACGTGACAAATTGTAATATCACCATGCTGACGATTTGGTAGCTACCGAGGCCACACAGCCAGGATTCCTGGAATTCGTGTTCCAAAATTTCAGATGTGCAAGGAGGAGAATCATGCCGTCGACGGAAAGTCGAGAGATTCGGGCTGCAGGTCCTGCGACGTGGTGGAGTAGCTATGGAACACCTGGTCGACACACCGACAGATGGGAATTAATCATACAGATATGCGCAGATACATGTGTCTGCAAAGCGCGAGAGACAGAGAGAGAGAGAGAGAGTGCGGTGTGTCTACATATGTATCTATATATATATATATATCTGTATCTATATCTATATCTATAACTATATATATATATATATACACATATTTACTGATACACTACGCTACTGTTGAAGTCTAAATAGTTTCATTGGAGCATTGCACAAGGGCGCTCGGGGCTGACGAGAAAAGGCGGCTGTTTCGAAACATGCAAACCCCCAACCCTACACCCTAAAGCTCCAACTTTTTGTGAACATGTCGCCGATGTGACAAGTAGTAACCCATCAGGCCTACAACGGCATCCGCGAGGCTTTGGCAGAAGATTTTTTCAGTTTGAGGGTTTAGGGTTTTTGTTTTCGGTGACTCTGTGCCTTTGCAGTCTTTCTCTATCACTCTCCGGAGCAAGCAAACGCCATGCAAACCCCACAGATGGAAGGTGCAGGCGGCAGTGTGTGTCCAGCCGCCGTACGTGTACGTGCAGATGATGGCCATTCTTGTCAATGTTCCCACCTCAGGTTCAGTTTTGTGCAGCACACTTCTTGCGGCTTTGCGTCTCTTGAGGTGAACAACCTCATGATTGCTATAAGCTTCGGCATGACCCTGGGAGTCACCATTAGTTTGGCCGGGCTCCTACCGATGTCGGGTAGTTGCCATCCGTGCATCTCGAGATTTTTTGATAGCTTCATCTCGAGTCGTGTCGGACGACTGCTCAAGGCCAAGCGCGGACTTCATGCAGCCACTCCTGAGGTTATCTCCAAGGAGCTCCGTGGAATTGCATGAGCTGTTCAGGAATAGAGGTTAGGTTGATTCATTCGGCATGTCTAGAAAGTAAGCACCTGCGGCCTCTAGTGGAACCGCTGACACGACACGCAGCGCGCTGACAAATTTGGCTGCATCGACCAGTGTGGATTGCGGAGTTGTCGTGGCGACAGATCCGTCCCAGGGCCCACGCGGACGCTTCCGTTTGTAATCAGTATGCTGTTTGCAGGACCTGCAAGATGTTGCCATCGCGTTTCTCATCAGTGCGCCAGTGTTTGCACAAATCACCACTCACCCACTTGTGTAACCACCACTGCGACTACTATAGTGCAGAACTACGACGGCGACTACTACTGCTCCTACTCCTACTCCTACTGCTACTGCTACTGCTATTCCTCCTACTACTACTACTACTACAACTACTACCACAACTAAGACACTACCACTACTACAACTACTACTACTACTACTACTCCTGCTCCTACTCCTACTGCTAGTGCTAGTGCTAGTGCTACTTCTGGCACTACTACTGCGACAGCTACTGCTACGGCTGCTACTACTACAACTACTACTGCTGCTACCACTACCACCACTACCACTACCCCTGCCGCTGCCACTGCCACTACCACGACCACGACCACGACCACGACCACTACCACTACCGCTACTACTACTACTACCACTACTCTACTACTACTACTACTACCACCACCTCCTGTTGCTGCCGCCACAACTACCCTAATTACCACTTTTACTACCAGTATCTGTATGGTTAGACACCGCAACATCCTCAACTAGCAGCGGCACTGTCTCACAGGTACAATCGGACCATTCCTGTACCATGCACTGCTCGAAGTGGCAGTGTGCATCGCGCAGCCCTTTGCAGGCCTTTCCCATGCGGCGCTAGACCGAGAAGCATTTGAGGATATATGGTCGTTCGTAGGAAGCATGTCCGGCTCTGCACTGGGACATTTTATACTTCCTCTGAGTGAGTTGGCTTTCAAGGGCCAACAATGAGGATCAGCTTCGGCTGTCTGTCTGTCCAGCCAGGTAGCTGTGCGGCAACTGCAATGGGAAACTGCCTGCAGTGGCTCCTAACATCTGCTATAGCCCACAAACCCGAAAGCAAAACTTGGATACTACGCGCTGCAAACCTAAACACGAAGCCGTTGCAAAACATAGATCTTGAAGCCCTAAACCCCAAACCTGACTTGCTGTCCAAGCCTCAAGGCTCTGAATGGTCACGCCTCCTGAGCCCGAAATCTCAATCCCCAAAACCGAAGCGTTTCTGCCAGGCTGCGAGGACGAGGATGAGAACATGCCCGGCAGAATTCCGACCAAGAAGCTTCTGAACATCCTCAAGAAGGAAGGGTTTAGGGTTCAGTCGTGTATGAAGGGCCATCGGCTGAAATAGGATGCAGGCCTGTGGGTTTAAGAGGGGAAGGGTTGAAGCTCCATAGCGTTTAGGGCTTTAGGGCGTGCAGTTGCGGGATGCAGGTTAGGTTTGCGACTGCAGGGGGGTGGTCAAAGGTTGCCCCCCAAAGCCGAAACCCAAACCCGGAACCCTGAACCCAATCTCCGAAGCCCTCACTCCCAAAGACCCCAATTAGATCTGAGCCCCAGAGCAAGTAAACGAATCTAGACAGCTTTGCAAAGACGTACCCATCTTAGCTGTAGTAGCGTATCGCTGTTGTTGGATGCTTGCCGCAAGTTTTCGAGCGGTGGGCTTTCGTTGATTGAGGTCTTACAGAGTCTAGAGTTCAGGGTGCATCAGGCAGGCCTTTGAGGTGTTACTCGTAGGCCTTTGGGCTCTCTTTGGGCTCTCGTACCGAAAGGCCTGGCAATGTTTTTGGTCGGAGTCTTTACCAATGCACGGCCTTTAGGGTTTACCTGGACCCCAAAAGTATGTAGAATAATGGTCTTTTATAGGTTTTGGGCCATATTTTTACCTACTTTTGCGGGTCTAGGTAGGGTTGAGTTTAGGGTTGTTCGTCGGAGCCCGTGAAGGCGAAGGTAAAGATTGGCCTGAGATGCTTTGCATAAGGGGGTCTCCGAAAATTGGCTGTGTTTGTTTGAGAGTCCTTGTAATGAGAATCCCATGATGTGGGCTTTAAGTTCGGGCTCATTTTCTGAAGCTCCCATATACTTTCCCCTTCGTGGTTGCATCAATTTCCATGGTGAGGTTGCTTGTGGATAATGTAAAGTCGAGGTGCTTTTCGCTCATCGGATTCCTTACATGCACTGACAGTGTATACTGTACCCCAAAGCCCTATTATCATGATTCAGGCCCCTCGATTATCCTGAGCCCAGAAGCCATGTGAAGGGAAGCCGGAGCCGGATACAGGACCTCGCAGACGCTGAGAAGATGACCTGTAACCTTCCGGCTTGGAAGCAGCCGCATTTCCAAGCTCCAAAGTGAGCCACGTCCCCCCGTGGAGACACAGTTCAGAGCTTTGGGATTGCGTGGCCTGGGGTTTCTGGCTTTCGGGTTGACGATACTTATGACAAGCTCCTAATCCTGGCCTTGATAGTGAGAGCATCCACAGAGTTTGGGCGAGTGTGACGGGTTATTGTGCAGTTGAAGTTGCCGGCGAGACTATGTTTGACGGTCTTCACGAGTTGGGCACCACAGCAGCTGTTTTGGTGAGTCTACGGTGGGCGCGTGTCTTTTTACTCAATAACCGCGTATGTGGGGTGTCCTCGAAGTGGAACCATGACGCCGGCCCATCGCTGACTGCACCACAGACTGGCAGCAATGGTTCACATCCATAGCCTGAATCGTCGAAATTGTGTCACAAAAAGTTGGCTGCATCTTTTTCTCCGACGAAGATAGTGTCCGTGCTGAGCTTTGATGCCTCGGCACCCTGGGTTCTAGAGACTGTTGTTCATTCTGCAAACTCTGGCTACTGAATGATATTTACTAAATTTGACCCATGTTCCAGGCCGGCCTGTCTGCCCCAGCCCTGTGTGTCTGCATAAACATAGTTACATGTTTCTACATGCGACCGCAAGTGATCGTGCAAACCTGGTAGGTCCTTACGTATCCATCAGGGACGTAAAAAGTCTATCTAGCGATTCGTTTTTCTATCGTAATATCTTTGTATCTATCTAACTACCTACCTGTCTATCTGTCTATCTAGGGGTAGCTGTCATGGCCCCGACTAGGCTTTCGGCTCAGTAGTTATGCCGACAGCAGCTCACGGGTTTTCAGAACTATTGAGCCCGAAGTCCTGGACAATCCCTGAATCTCCGAGCAGTGTGTCAGGTTGGGGACAAAACTTGCAAAACACCCGATAAGCCGTACACATCTCTTATTGCAGCGCGTTTGACATGGACAGCTAAATCAAACCAGTGCGCCCTAAACCCTGAAACCCGAAAACACAAAGCAACACGCATAAACCCTCCTAAACCACTATAAACCCTGAAATGCGGAACTCCTACGCCACGAGAAGGCCCTCATTCCGGGACCTCCCTAACCCGCTTGTTAGGGCAGTTCACGGCCTAGCTCAAGACCTCCTCCGGCAAGCCATGACCCAAGACTCCAAATGGGAGTTTCCGAAAATAGGGGACCCCAATATCGTACCCTAAATGGTAGGATCCCTATTTTCGGAAACTCCCAAATGTACTTAGGGCTTCGGGCTTAGGCTTTAGGCTTAGGGTCTGAACCCTAAGCTCCACAACTTGAATCCTAGATAATGATTGTATTCGTATCTATTTTGGGCCTTTGGGAGTCTTTAGGGGTGAGTTGGATTTCCCTATGGCGGCCATAGTTAGAACAGGGTTTTGCGCTACATCGCAGTGTAGTTAGTCATAAGAAGGATTCCCAAAGAATAGGATTTGCAGGTTTTCGCTTTCCAGTGCTTAGGATGTAGAGTCGCAATTTTGGTTTAAGATTTGTTTTTGTTAAAGGTTTATAGTGTGCTACGTGCTGATTTAAGCAACCAGCTCAAACATCTTCTCCACAATACATGCCGTCCTTGATTATTCGGACATTCTCTGAACTGGCATCTCACAGTCTCAACAATAGAAGGCAATCCTTGGAAAACTTAGCTACTGCACGTCTGGGTAAAAGAACGTGCAGGTGACCGTTGTGTTGCACTTCCCGCTTTCCTTGCCTTGCTGCAATGACATGACATGGCTTTCATTTCAGCTTGCATAACGTAGGGGCCTTAATCAATTAGAAAAGGGTTTTGGGGGTTCCTAACTATAATTATCGTACAATTGTTGAGGACCCGACATTATTTGAGGTTTATACCAGATGGTGAGGTTAGATTTTGTGTTGGGTGGGTTGTAGCGGGCGCGGGGGACCGGCTGCCTGGTGCTACGGGCCAAAGTGCGCAGCAGAATTTACCTAGATGAGCCTAGAACGTTTGGTTCCCTCCACCGCAAACCCAACAACCTGAATGGACCTGAATTATGTGACCGAAATTCGGCCTACAACTGCAAAACGAAGACCCTGTTAAGCAACATTAAGGCTAAACCTAAAGTCTACACCCCTCAAGCCTGACACCGCCACACAAAACGACAACCCTGAAAACCCCGAGCCTTCAGATAGAGTCTATGCCCTTAACCTTAAAACCCTAAATATATCGAGGTTCAGTACTTCAACAAGTTGTACCCCCTGGCCTACATCTTGTTGCTCTTGGGCCTCGTGTCGGCCGTGGGACGCTCATCGCACTCGCAGGGACGGTTTTGGGGATCTGGCCGAAGGAAGCCCTTTAGGAACTCAGGGAGTTCCTAAGAGGCGATAGATCGTGACTTGTATGTGCAGCATGATTGTTCCTTCGTTGGGTTGTGGGCCCGAGATGGTTTAAGTTTAAGGGCTTTGATGCCCGCTGACGTAATGACCATATCAAAGGTGTTGACGACCAACCATGCGGTTGGCTTAGACCTTCGTCAACAGGGTTGCGGGTTGTGGGATCCGATCCGATCTATTTGGTTGCATTTGAGGATTTCTTGCGCAGGCCGGTGTTTCGAGCAAGCTCTTTTTCCCCATCAGTCCTACGCAGGCAGGTTCTGCAAGGCTTATTTGAAAGTAAAGCCTCTTCGATACAGGTCATCCCAGAGGTTCAGGGTTCAGGGGATGCACGGATGAAGAATCATCTTTGATCTCTCTTTTGAATGCAAAGGAGTATATGTATATGACAGTTGCACATGAGCTTTTGTGTGGCTGCAGCTGTTGGTGTTGCTTAAGGCTGGTTGCTAAAGCATGAAAAGATTAAGTTTGAAACGTTACAACACGTAGACTTTGAAGCAGACTGTAGACCCTTGATAGATAAGCCTTTTTTCTGTAGCTCAGGATCCCAATTATGAAATTATACGCTGCTTAGGAATCTTGATGAATGTACGGGTGGCCTGCATTACGCTTCAATGTACGGTGGCCTGCATTACGCTTCGTATTGACTACTGAGATTTGGCATGTCGCTATCTCTGAGAAACGACGATCTCTGCAGCGCTGAGGTTTGTGAGTGCATGGTGCTGCTCAGTCTGATCTTCCTGCATCACTTCCCCTCCATGCCTGCGGGAGCCTCAATTCCTCCAAAAAGCCAGAGCCGAACTCCGAACTCAGCGTGTCCTGGTATCGAGGATGGTATGGGCATGGACTTCACTGGTGCGTCGTAGCGTTTATTGCTTCAGAGATGTCGGGCACTAGGGCTTAATGCGGTGTTGATTTCCTCTTCTTAGCATCTGTTCTCTTGGCACTCTCGTGGCACCTGGCTCCTGAAGTCTTTCCCATTTAGTCGCTTCCCCCATTTATTGGCCAAACACCCTGCCCTTTAACAACAACAGATAACAACACTTTCCGGGAAATCCACCTGACATGATCCCTGCCTTTTAAATCCCATTTTGAATACTAGGGTTCAGGAGCAAGAGCAGGAGCAAGAGCAGGAGCAACAGGAGGAGCAAGAGCAACAGCAAGATCAGGAGACGACAGGAGCAAGAGAAAGAGTAATAGCACGATCCCCCGAAAGTGAAAACACCCTAATAACGAGACCCGCATTTCGAGTTTTTGTGGAGCGGAATTGAACGGATTCGTGGCATTGCAAAACAGCCGAGCTGCACATGGGAACTAGAGCTGTTCAGGGCCAGGGGCCCCTTGCTTAGAGCTTCGGGGCCCCAAAAGTTTTTGAAGCCATGGCCCCTGAATTGTCCCCCTAAGCCCTAAACCCCTTAACCCTGAACCCTAAACCCTAACCCTTAAACCCTAAACCCTGAACCCTGAACCCTAAACCCTGTTACAGTCATGGGCACCTTCGCCCCTGAGGTGCTGTGGCAAGTGTACTGTGGGACCTGACCCCAGCCCGGATGTCCGAGAATGGCACTTCTAGGGCCTTTCGGGGGTTTAGGGTTTAGGGCTGCAAGAGTTTAGGGGTTTAGGATTTAGGGTTTGGGGGTTTAGGGGTTTTGGGTTTCGGGGTTTAGGGGTTTAGGGTCTGGGGGTTCGGGGTTTAGATGTGGGTGTTTACGGGTTCGGGTTTGGGGTTCAGGGCCCTTGGTCCGTTTCCTTTTGCCAGAGTGTTTCGGTCTCCGCCTGTGTACAAACATGGTATGACTCCTTTGTCTTCAAGACACATGTCAAGATTTCTTTGATGGGCGAGTTCGAAATTACCCTAGACCTAGACCCCGCCGAGCGAAAATGTAAAGCCATGGGATTCCTGGAGGCTCGGGGATTCTCACCTTCTCATGCTCTTCGCATGTCGACGCGGGTGTTTATACTAATTAACCCTGACTCCTCAGCACATGAATACTTGACACGGACATTTTGCAATTTGCAAACCCTGCGGATTCGCCTACGTAAAATCCCAAACCGTGACGATGTGGTGTCAGGCTTCCCGGGAACCCCTTCTGCAAGTAGTCGAACCCTGTCGGCCTAGTCCCTATAGGCCTTATCGCAAAACCTCATCTCCAGGTCGTCCAAACCTGAAACCTATTCTGAACCTCAACCCCAGTAGCCAGAAATCTCTGCAAAATTGACTAAGGCTTGCCTTGAGACACTCACCCTAAAACACTGATCTTTTTTCGGAAAAGTACGTCCTACATTCCCCGACGTGGCTCAAAGGACAGTGGGAGTTGGCGCGAGCCTGGCGCTGGCGGTATGTTGGGGGCCTCACCTGGGTTTCAAGGTTAGCGGGTTTTGGTTGAGGCTAGCACGGCGAGACCGGATTGGGTTCAGGCTTCGAAGGGTTTAAGGTTTAGGGTTTTGGGTTTTTTTCTAGGGTTTATAGGACTTGTTGTTGATTGCTGACGGATTCCATAGCCCAAGTTTCCCACGAGTCGAGCACTCTTCGGCATCATGGCGCTTTGCAGCTTCGGGATAGCTGGTACGCGAAGCATTGCTCTAGGGTTCCAGGTGTCGGTGTCTGGGTCGTTCGTCAACATAGTAGAACATGCACTGCTGGCTAGTCACCCGGCAGCTGTTACTAAGATCAGATGTTGCTGCCCTGCTAACAATCTAGTCTAGGAGAGCTATGCGAGAACATCTGTCGTCGTAGAACGGATGACATGGACAGACGCATCAAAAGGTGCCACTTGCGTCACAGCCATCTTTATTATTCTCGTCGTAGTCATCTTCATGAGTACCAACATCACTGTCACAACCATCACCAGCATGAGCAGCAACAGTGTGATCGTTGTCGCAGCAACTTGCAACAGCAGTTCAATAAATATCGCCATTATCAGGGTTATAGCAATTTCCAACAGCAACAACAGCAGCAGCAGCATCAGCAACAACAACACTGTGAACAGCAGGCAAACACTAGTAGCACAGCTTATACGCAATGGCCAGTATGCAGGAGATGTGTTACAGTACCTGCGCCCAAAAAGGCGGGTACATTTATGGAAATACTGAAATGCTGCTTGCCAGCTTCTGGTAGCGATGCTGAGAACAGGCCGTACGTCGGAGCCCGCAATATGGAAGCCTTAGAGAAGATGTTATTGCTTGAAATCTGAGTATCCCAAGCCCCAAAAGCCTGGCCTCGGCTACAACATTCCTGCTTTTTTCGGGTTCCAGGGAGTAGTGCTTCTCTGCCTGTTTCGATGCGTCTAGGGTCCATGGCTGTCGTGTTAATTTGGCGTTGAGTCCCTGCTACCCAGTCCTGCTGTCTCTCTGGACAAGCAGCAGCCCACGCGTGGAGAAAGAAGAGGCTGGCCCAACGTGCTACACTTGTGTACCGAAGCTCGACTTTTCTGTAGCAGCGACACAGGATTGCTGCCTTGAGTTTAGCAGTGTTGCGATTCTGTGTACTTGGTTCGGGTTTATCCAAGCTCCCTGCATCACTTGCGAGACACACTGGGCGGATGGCTTTTCACTGGGCGTCCGTATATTCCGAAATCTCTGGTTAAGGAACAAAATATATAGAGTAGGGATCCTGAAGAGCGGGGTTGTACTCTTTGCAACTTCCGTGTTTGGGCGCGAAATATTGAGGGCCAGGATCGGAGAATCGCGCTGGTCACCGGCAGAAAAATACTGAATGATCAGCAACACCGTCCCCTAGAGTCCCTTCATACTAACATTGCATGTTGCCCGAAAGCCCTAACTTGCTAAGGCAGCTACATTCGACAGGAATTCCGAATTCTGGGGTCTTTGGATTACTGCTTCGGGCTTGGGCTTGAGTTCGGGCTGATATTTGGAGGTTGAGGCGTTTGAAGACTCTGAGTCCTATACTGCTGCACCCGACGACGCTGGGTTTAGGTTTCGGTAGCCTTACACTGGACCTTGGACACAGGAGGTCAGTGACGCTGCTCTGAGCCCTGCGCGGCGCCGGTCGTCCAAGCAGAAGCCCCACTGGCTGAGGCAGCCGAACTTGAGTTGTTGATCGGTTTTGGAGGTAGGTTTTGGGTCATCTAGAACCATTGATTACACTTGCATGTCCAGGGGTTTCCTTCCTAGGGTGAGGGAGTGCCAGGTGTTGAGGATGTTCAGGGTTTAGGAATCGGGTTCCAAAGAGGTAGCATTGGGGTTCCCTTGGGGTCGTGGAGCTACTGTCCCTGAGATGACAGCATCAACGGATCCTTCTGGGCTCTGGGGCTCTGGGAGTTCAAAAACCGAAGCAAGGCATCACTGCAGCAACCACCTCACTTGACCGAGTGCAGGCAGCAGGAAAGGGCGCTGGAGCATTTGAGGGAGCCGCTGCTGCGCTGACCTGAGGCAGCCATGGGGTGATCCAATGAACCGCGGTGACAATGTTGCTGGTGCTGGTGATGATGAAGCTCATGTTGCCATGATTGATGGTGCAGATTACTGGATGACCGGGACTACCAAGATGGAGTTGGGGACAAGGATCAGCATGGGTGTGTAGTTGGAAGAGCAGAAGGAAGAGAAGGTTCGTCTCGATAGTGACAGCTGCAATTCAGCCTTGATGGTTTTCCTGAATACTCTCAGTAGCTAGTAGTGTCATCGCCGCTACACAAAGCTAGTGGCAGCTACTTCAACCCATGTGTCGACACCTGGACGTAGAGGCCAGCCCAAACCCTTAAACCCAAACCCTGAACCTTAAACCCTACAGTAAACATGCTCCCAGCCGGGCCAGGACCTTCGGTGGCTCACAGATGAACTGCGCCAAAGTGCAGCAGAGAGGTGCCAAAGATGCCTTCCGTAGACCAAGTCGGCTCTCCTGGTGTCACAAGAATTGCAATAGCAATAGTCTGATAGTAGCCGAAGAGCAAAAACAATGATGATGATGATAATGATTCTGAGCGAAACAACGAGAAGAGTCATATGAGACGGGTCAACAATGCATTTAATGAGTCATGGTTGGTTGAGCGGGCACCATAGAAACTATGCCCGGTATCAAGCTTGCAAGTACTGTGCGGCGATGCAGGATGCCATAGTTCAAGGACATGATAGGCAAGAATGCAGAACCGCGTACACAGTTACATGCACATACAGTTACATGCATGCACACATATATTTTTTGTAAAAGCAGCGGAAGCAGCAGCAAAAGCATCAGTATAGTAGCAGCAGTCAGCCGTGGCAGTCGCTGTAGCTGTAGCAGCACAAGTAGCCGCAGCCGTAGCGGTAGCTGCGGGAGTAGCAGAAGCCAGTAACAAGTAGCAATCGTCAAACCGGTTGCCGTCGTTGTCGTAAATTAGTATTATGAACAGTAGTAGTAGTAGTAGTAGTAGTAGTAGGAATAGGAGTAGGAGTCGGAGTAGTGCTAGTACGGAGTAGCGGGAGCGGGAGCGGAAGCGGGAGGAGCAGCAGCAGTAGTAACACTAGTAATAGAAGTAATCATGCTAGTCGACTGTTACTATGTACTTCTGCTGACGAAAGATAGCATTAGTAGGTCTTGTTTTTCAAAACTAAGCAGACGTAGTGGGAAGACAGCAGTGCCAAGTTAAACGAGAAGTCTTCAAACTCGTATTTCCTGCACGAAGCGACGCCGACCAGGTACTGGAGGTTTGCACCATGTGTCAAGCACCGAATCCGTTGTCAGGTTATAGTCGTACTTGTTCGGAAAGCATTATACGTCCATTCATCTCCTAAACCTCAGCATGTGAACGGACTTCCTTCAAATGATCAAGGCATATGCCGTTCATGTTGAAACCCGAAACCCCGAAAGCCATCATCCTCCAAATCTGGACTCACCTGTGTTAGCAAGTCTTTCCCAAACCTTTGAAGTGGGATCATCGCACCGGAACCAAAAGCACGGAGATGGTTCAAGGCAGTGTAAAGTTGTGTGTTAGACTGGGCCAAGGGCTCAGGGCTGCGGGGCTCAACAGGGTTTTTGCGATCTTGGGTGTTTAGAGTATTTAAGGTTCTGGGTTTGGCTGATTTAGTGCTTGGTGTATGTAGGGTGTTTCGGGTTTGGGAATTCAGGGCAGGTCAGAGTTTGGAGGCTTCTGTCACCCATGAAGACATTAGGCTTTTTAAACCCCTAAACCCTAAACCCTAAACCCGAAAGCCCAGCGTACACCGCGCGGGAGTCTGTGTCTCCGATTTGAGGTGTGTGCGGTTTTAGGGCCTCGGGTCCGGCACCTGACCATGGACGACGCTGCAGGGTTTAGGGTATAGGGCTTAGGGAAAGATGCCACGTTCCGTGCAAGGGATAGGACCAGGACCGGGATTAGTCGAAGGTTTTTGTTGATAAGTTGGACGATGCTGCGCATTGCATGCACTTCACCTGCGTGTTGCAGGTACGTGTTCTCGTGTCAGCATTTAGCTCAAAACACATGGTGCCAATCCGCTGTTTACGAAGTCTACCCAGATTATTCAAACGTGCCTGACCATGGTCTCTGGCAGCACAGAGCTTTCTTCTGGTTATGGCAGCTTTGATAGCCTACTATAGGGGTTAAATAATTTCCTACACTATTTTTTGGGGAGTTCCTTGTTATAGTTATAGTATAAGATACACCTAAACCCTCTTCTAATTATTAAGGCCCCTATAATACGCCGTTGAAGCAGATAGACGCCATGCGGTGTGCTTGGGTGACAGGACGCGCGGAGTGGTCCAACACTTTCGGCTTGTTCTTGGTTCTGACGGATCTTGTTGTAAGTGTTCACTCTGTGGCAACCTTTATAACATAGATAAGATCTCGGATCTACATAACCATGTGCATATATATATAGAGAGAGTATGTATGTATATGTATGTACGTATGGATGCATGCATGCATGCATGCATGCATGCACGCATGCATGCATGCGTGCACGCATGCATGTATGTATGTATGTGTACACACACACACGCTCAAACAAAGTGTGTGTGTATACATATATATATATATATATATGTACAGGCACCTCCACAAAACCTCACCTCCATAGGAGGATACATGCACATGTGTCTTGCGACTGCTAACGCTCCGGATAATTGAACCAAGAACATAGTATGTCGTTATGTCTGTTTGGAATAGCGAATCTCCATTGTAGACCATTAAACCCGTTTCGATATAGGTCAGCAGGTGTCTCCCTGCAGCAGCTATGCGGAGCACATGAAAAGAAAAGCTTGAAGGAGTTAGATAACTTTGTTTATCATCCCAGAAGTGACCACGTCATCAGCAATAGTGCTGGCCACATTAACAACAGTGAAAAAGCAAACCAGGAGGGAGGCACATGCTGTATTCAGCAGCGACATTGTCTTGGATTGTTTCTTGTAGTGCAATCACTCGGGTAGATGAGTATGCAATTGAAGGATATCTGGATATTAAACGTTTCCTGTCCGAAGACGAGTTTAACTTAAACTCAGTCTATTGAGAAGTGACAGCGATGTTTCAGCAACAAGTTGACTTCCAAGCAGGATGCAGTCACAGCCAATCATTCCACTTTCCCAGTTCAGGCGTATATATATATATATATATATATATATATATAGGCATTGTGGAAGTTTTCTGTTGGGGGGGGTGGGCGCACTCCCGAGTTCAGGTTAGGCTGTGGGTATCTGTGTGTTATGGGGTGGTGATTGCTTTGGTCTGGGATTTGTGGTGGGGCCGTGTATTGAAGGAGGATCTGGGTTAGGGTGCTTGCTTTGGCTTGGGTTGTGTTGAGATGGCGGGCTGTAGGATACTGGTTCAGCAATGGTGTGCAAGTAAGGGCGGCGAGGGGGGCCAGGATGAACGATGAACTGGAAGCTAGCTCAGACTCCCCGTCGTCCAGTTCTTGAGAGGATGGATTTCGATTCTTTCCTTGGCGGCCGGCAGTACGGAGGTTCGCAGAGTTTGGGCTTGCTGTAGCTGAAAGCTCAGGGCTTGGGGCTTACAGCTCGAGTGCCGCAGTTCCTCTCCGTGATTGCCATCATTTGTCAAGTTAAGGGCCTCTTCTGCTGCTCCATCTTGCCCCGGGGTCAGATGTCCGTTCACTGCTCCTGGAGGATTCTCACCTTGCTAAACGGCGGCCCAGTGACAAACCCACCACCTGGACAGACCTAAGTGTCTGCGACGGTACAAAGATGTATGTAAGTTTGCTGGGTGCTGGTTGCCAGGCATCAGGCCCTAGTCTCCTCGTACTATATCGGAGTTAAGGTGTACTGTGTGGCCTGCTCTCTTCACATCTAACGCACAAAGACTGCCTGGCTGCCAGGGGCCCAACTGCAAGAAGTACCCGCAGCTGTGCGCTGACACGACGCGACCCCGGTGCTGTCTTGCTCGCCAAACATACTCGGCAAGCACAGTTCTTCTGTGAATGAGGCTTCCTTTTACTGTCCTTTGCCAGGCTGGTTACGGCCAGTGTATCGATTGCGATCATGGTGGCGATGACGATGATGATTGCGGCGGCGACGATGCTGACGACTATGAGTTGTTATGATGATACATAGCCTACATTGCATCGCTGTTGTTGGTAATGATTGTAACTCCGTTTTCGCTTCGTGTGTTGGTTGCTGCTACGACCGGCTTGGGAAGGCAGTTCTGGCTGACTATGACTATGCTATACTTCGCTCTGCTGCACGTTGGTGTTTGCAAGAGCTTGTTGATCAACGCAAGTATGGCGAGCTCCTCTCGCGGTAGTAATTAGGGTAGTGCTGAGGTCCGGGTACGTTGTGGTTCTCGATGCCGGCAGTACTGGCACGAGAGTGCATGCCCGCATCTCAGACGAAGCTGCACACGTCTGTCAGGTGGCAAACTTGCGGTACCCGAAACTGGAGCTCATGCAATTGTCTTCGCAGCCATGTGAGAAGAGAGGGGCTTATGCTTTCTGACACCCTTGACGAAGAACATGTGCAACAGGCATCTGCATGTCTGACCGAACTTGACACGGGGTGATGAGGTATTCAACTACGAGTATCGCCGGCTCGAGCCGCGGCGTTTTCCTCTCATCGTCAGCCCTCCCTTGACACTGCCATCAGGCTCCGGACCGGTTTTAGACCACCGTAGACTTCCTTTTGGGGGCTTGCCAGCCCATCCTCCAGAGTGCTTTGCAGTCACGTAAATTCGAGGCATCCCACCATTGCTAGCGGTAGCGTGTAGACAGTTGTCCATGCACCTGCCGGCACAAATCCCGAAATCGTTTAGTCCTACGTTCTGAAATCGGTAAGTCTTGCGCAGGAACTTGGAGCCTGATCCCGGTAAGCCCTTATGACGTATGCGTTAAGATAGGGCTTTGGTGAGTGTATGTATGGCTTCTTGTGAAAATTGGTGAGTACATGTATTTGGGTGTCCTTATGGGATATACCGGTGATTGATAGACAAGCCTACGTAATACCAAACCTGTGATTGTAGACACTATGTGTTCGCGCTCCGCAAAACCTGCAACCCTACGTTACGAAATCCGTTGGCCAGAAATCGCTGTGGCCTCGCGGAAGCCGGGTCTTTCCTCCATGGTTGACGATGCAGCCGCCATCACAAGGCTGGGTTCAGTGCTGATCCTCCGGCTCTAAACCCAAACCCTTGCAGGATCTGACTAGTTCGAGAATAGCGTTAATATGCTTTACCTCCGAATCTTGCTTTGATGAACTTTGATGGCCCGCTTCAGTGTGCAGTTCTCGGGGCTTAGCCACGGCTTTTGATTGTTTCGGTGACCCTCTGTGATGCGAAGTTGTTTTGCAAGAAGCTTTTTGTCAGATCATTCTTGTGGGCTGTATGCTTTTGAGGGCCATTCGATGTGCTTTATAGGTCAGAGTCTGAGGCTCGGCTTGCATGGATTTATGAAGCCATTGGAAGAGCTTCCCTTAGCCCCAAACTGGGGTCCGCGGCTGCGGTTGCAGCCGACCCACTGCTGCTGCTGTCTCAAGCTCTGTTTATGGGCTTCGTCGACTCTGATGGGATGACATGAATCCAGGTTTTTCCTGACTTCTGTATGTGGGCTTCTATTTGCCTCTTCCTGGTCTTCTCCTGGCATCTTCCTGGCCTCGTCCGAGTGCTTTCCGGGTTTTATCCTGCAACACTCTAGCTTTAGGTATGAGGGCCTCAGCAGCCACCAGTCAGTCAATCAGTCAATCAGTCAAGCAAGCAATCAATCCTTCAATCAGGCAATCAGTACAAACAAACAAACCAATCCATCAGTCACTCACCCAAGCAATCAGTCAATCAAGCAAGCAAAAAGCAAGCAATCCACCAATGAATCCATGGTTCCATCAATCAACCAGTCAATCAACCAATATGTCAGTCAAAATATCTATAAAGCAGCTCATAGCTATGTGCGTATATTATATATATGCGCATATTTATACATGTCCGTAGTCATATGTACATCGTTCATGTCTGTACCCGTATTTATGTGTACTACGTATGTATATAGGTATGTGTGTATGTATACGTATTTATGTATGTATCTGGGTATGTATATATATATGTATATATACATACATATGTAATGTCATTACATAGCGTATACTGTATACACATGTGCATCTATACCTCTACATGTCTGTGTCTGTCTCTATATACATGTACAGCGTATGAATATGTTACGTATATACAGGTGTATATATATATATATACATGCACACACGTCTCGCTCTCTGTCTCTCTCACTATGTGCATGTGCGTATACATACATATACATACATATATATATATATGTTCACATACATACATACATACCCACACCTCTACGTACATTATATTTGTATATGCAGATGTGCAAATATATTTATGCACAACACAGACGAAGCTTCGTTTGTTGCCTTTGATGTCTGGCTCTGCTGCAGGCAACTGAGTGAACTGACTCAGTTTGCTGCCGATGATGCTCAGCAGCAAGTTGCATGTCTGTCTGAGGATGCCGATGTTCGAAGATTGATGAAGGTGATGATGGAGGTGATTATGATCACGACGGGGCGACGATGCTGGTAATCATGATGGCTCAGTGTGGTGATGCTGCTGATGATGACGTTAGACTCGCGTCCTGATGCTGATGGTTTTGGCAATGGTGACAGCAAGAAGCGACGCGTGTATTTTCCTGGGAGTGCGCGATGCCTTCCAGAGTAACCTGGCCTATGTTTTGTGCAGCCATACACTATGATGAACAGCGACAGTTTTGGTAGTGGTAAAGAGGAGCACAATGGTACGGCTGACTCTCCCTAGGCCCTGACTCTGCACAACCCCCACGTCGAGGTCAAGCAGGCTTGGTCTTTGCGGGGACAGGAGGGAGGTTGTTTCAAGACTTTGATTTGAATTTGCGCAGTTTTGAAGCTTGTAGTTCAGGAAAAAATGTCCACTGCCGTTGTTTGTTTGTTTTCGGGCCAGCTTGGTGTCCAGTGAGTTCGGTCGGAGTGTAGGGTTGCAGTTTATGGAAACCTAAACCCTAAATCATTTCATGGCGCTTCAAGATTCGTTTACGTTGTGGCTTTACGGATTTCAGGGTTTAGGGTCTAGGGTTCCAGGGATCTTACGAACCTAGGACGCAACTCCATCTGCTTCTTGCTACCTCAGTTCCCTCAATCCCTGCTCTGGCAGCAGCAGTTCCAAATCGATCATGTACTATGACGTACTACAGCATGCGAAATCAACACTTCTGATGGTATCATAGCAGTACTTGTGCTTAGTCGTTCAAGAAAGTCAATTCACCGCGAAACAAAGCAACACCCAGCAGAAGTACAAGGTATGATGCCCTGTGTACTCACATAACCGTACCGTAGAGTCAACAGAGAGCGGTGGCCATAAAACTACACTACTACAGCAGCAACACCAACAGCAAAGACAACCGCACCGCTATTGGTGGCACAAACATAACCGCCCCTTCTCCTGTTAGAAACAGACTGGCTGCGCGTCTCTGGTTCCATGACCTGCATTGCATATGACACGTATCTGACGGGAACAGCGAACCCAAGAAGGTTCCCCTTTACCTTGGTGCTACGGCGGGTCTGAGAGAGCTAAAGAACGATCAACGGGACGAGGCCTTGAGATCTTGTTGGGGGGAGGGGGGCTTAGAATCATCAGCTTCGGCACTGAAGGGTTTGGAGTGGCTCGTCAGGTTACGGAGTGGTGCGGGGGTTCGGGCTTTGGGATCAACATGCATGGTTGCAGGTTCTAAAGACCATGGAGTGAAATTAGGATAAGTCCCAATGCTATTCCGTAAGGTCGCAAAGGTCCCTTCTTATTTATCATTCTACAAAAATATGTTCCCAAAACCCCATTGTGATTCTTAAGGCCCTTATATTACCTAGCATGGTGGGCTTTTTCCGGATTTGGAATAATTCGACATTGCGACTCAGCTTATGGTCTTGTCTGCAAATAGGCTGACATCAGGGCCAGGAGGCCCTTGGCGAGGAGTGTTCGAAGTTCTGTGGCCATCACTGATTGTAGAACCAGGAGAACCGGAGGTGTTTGATTTGATATGACAAGAAACCCTCTCGGGTGAAGAACCTGGGACCAAAGGTCTTTCTGGCAGAATTGTGTGTTTGCTATACGTCGATACATATCTCGCTGCGGCTGAAAACGAATGCAACAGCAAACACGCTCATGAAAGCAATGACAAGCGCAATACACATATCAAGAACTTGCGGTAAAGTCGAAGTAGCAAAGGTCGTCCTCCTTTTCCTCCTCCTTCCCGATCTTCGTAGTCGTCGTCTAGATCAAAGTTTCCCATCGCCAGCTTCCAGAAAGCCCTAAACCCTAAACCCCTAAACCCTAAACCCCTAAACCCTCAAGACACTCAAGGCTCAAGGCTTCCGTCCCTTTGTCTCCCCCTGCGTCGATCTCGTGGCGGAGGAATGAATAACGATCTTCTCGGGATCCAGACGCTGCATGCCGCCAGGCCGAAGTCTGGGGCTGCGCTCCCTCCTGCGGCAGAGGGGGTCACATGGACGTTGATGTGGCCGTGGACTTGGTAGCGAGTGAGGAACCCATCGGTGACCGACCATTGGGGGTCAAGCGCTCGGGCGCACCTATCCCGCCCTCGCCGACGAGGCAGAGATCGGAAGCGAGATCGAGCGGGTTCACATTAGAGGACATCAGGGGGCTCCTTGTGGAGCAAACCAAACTTCTCCAGGACAGCACCCAGCAAGACCTTATGGACCTCAAGACGGCCACGTTCAAGGAATTGGGAACCATCAAAGAAGACATGCGACGCCAGTCGGACCACATCGACCAGCTCAGAGATGCCCAGGACCGTATGGAAGAGAGACTCGTGGCACTCGAGGAAAAGGGGGTGACGCACCACCCTCCCGCAAGCTCTACGGCAGCATCCGACCCCGGCAGGCCTAATCTACTTATCATCTCGGGGTGGCCGCAAGATACACGACGACAAACCTTGCTCAAGGAGCTGGGGGAATCTCTTACCCATCTTGGCCTCGAGAATGCTTTTGAGGAGTATTTCTGCACTGGCCCGCGACGAGGTTTTGCCATGGCCTTTGTCGCAACGGATGCCCATGAATCGGGAGCACAACTCAAGCGAAGACTCATCACTATTGCCCAGCAGATCCAGCGAGCCAACCTACACACGGAAGGGATGGAGCCGGGCAAAACCATGAAGGCAACCCTTGGGAAGAGTAAGGAAGAGCGTCTAGTCTCGAATCACGCAGGTAAAACCAAACGACTTATCCTCACCGTGGCCCCGAACTTGCAACCCCACTTGGAGACAGAGTTTGCCGCGGGCAACGTGTGGGTGAAAGATAAGCTGGTATCCAGTACCAATCGTACCCCACCACATGGAGATTGCGCTCAGGGTAAGCCGCCTCGCAGCTGGATTGATCTTCGCTACCTCGCGTCAGTTCTTCGAGTACCCCAGGATCAACTTCTCCAGCAGTGGCAGGACATGCTGCTCTGAGTTGACACACCAGAAGCTGAGCTCGAATTGGCCTACGGCCGTCTAGATTCTTTGCATGCCGAGTCGGGGGGCGATGACAACCGTCGCTCCCCCTGGCCCATCTGCGCCCTACCGCGGGCCCATACCTTGCCATGAGGGCAGCCCAAGGCTCCCACACAACCTACTTTCGGAACTGCCCGGTACACCATTTGATGCGCCTGCCAGATCTAGTGCAGCCGCACCGATCCGGTGCCACAATGTTTTCAGTCCGCTGCTCGGCGATTACCAACAGGAAATTGCAAGGAATACCCCTCCTGTCAGCCAGAGTACCCTGTGCCAAAGCCACAACAGCAGCGACCCACACATGTGGAAGTCCACGTTGCTAGCTGGAACATAGGGAGCACCTCCATAGAAGATGCTGTACAGTCTACTCGACGTGCAGATGGACCCAAGAAAGACTTTCTCTGTTTGCAAGAGGTACCCCGGCAACCTACAGGTTGGAAAACCACGGTGGTGGACGACATGACTGTTGTCCAGTATCGCCACGATGATGAACAGTGGAGGGGTAATGCCATCGCGTTCTCGGCCGACTACCAGATCCTCAGAAGACGTGGTTGCCGATACGGTCTGTGGCTTAGGCTAAGGCACCTGCCAACAGGTAACGAAATATGGATGGGTAGCACCCGCCTCAGCACTGGATGTACTAGTGATGTCACGGCTGAGGAGAGAGATGTGCTCGTTGCTACCCGCGACCCTCCTCCCTACCATGCTGCTAGGCGACTACAACACACACTTACGATGGTCCAGGGTCTCTGACTCGCAAGGAGACATGCGACCCACTGAGACTCGATCGGAGTACCTGGTATCACAGCTAGGCAGCTGTGGCATGAAAATGAAGGCCCCGGCCCCAGCGCAGTGGGACACACCCACTAGCAGACCTCGCAGAGCCAAGGTCAGGGGCAGACAGATCGATGGAGTCGCCTACAAGGGCGTCCGTCTGTCTGAGGTGGTCATTGATGTGGATATATATATATATAAACAACGGAGGAGACCATGAGCGGCTACACACGGGATTTCTACTGAGAGTAGGCGATCACCCTCCTCCTCCCAGATTGCCCACACGACCTAGGATGGCGGTCCGACAGCCTCCAACGGTTGACCATTTCACGCAGTCCAAACTTCATGACATAGCTGTCAGCTATACCAAGCCGAAGCCAGGTTCCAGGTACCGAGACCCAAAGGAAGTCATGCAACTCTACCGAATTGCCAAAAGAACTGGAGCAGAATCTGATTGGAAATCTGCCCACAAAGCCCGAAGACAGGCCCAGGTCAAGTGGCGAACCCACAAACTCGAACAGGCCGCTGCTGGTGGGTGGCAAGAATACCGGAGCCTGAAGTGCACAGGGGGGACAGAGTGGGCAGTGCACTATGTTGAAGTGGACTGTCAATCATTTCAAGACATTGTTCCAGCGCACCGCACCCACGGACCCTCCTAGGTGGAACAAGGACATTGACACCGGGGAGCACTTTTCCTTGGAGGAACTCCGCACGGCGATCCAGCGGGGCAGACGAAATAAATCCGTCGGCGGAGATCTCGTTCCCTTTGAGTTGATCCAGGCCTTGTGTGAGGACTCGGAGACCGAGCAAGCGTTTTTACAGTGGATGGAGAGACTCAGATGTGGTGAAGAACTGCCAGACGAGTGGCTGAGAACCATCGTGACACTGTTACCAAAGCTTGACAAACCAAGAGGACCGGGTGACCTCAGACCTATCAGTGTCGGTGCTTCGGCTGCTAAAGTCTTTGGCACGATGCTGCTACTCCGTACCCGCCGGCATCTCCACCCACTAGGACCAGCACAATGTGCGCATAACGGTCGGCAAACAGTGGACTACCTCTTTTCTGCGGTGAGAACATTTAGCCTCGAGACAGAGTGGAAGATGGGCCTTTGCTGGTGCAAGATCGATATCCGAAAAGCGTTTGACACGTTGGACAGAGACAAGACCCTCAAGACCCTTCGAGACCGCCTCCCCGTACACATGTTCCTTGAGTTTCGGTGTTGGGAAAGACTCTTCTACGAAGGAACGGCCATCCTAAAAACACCCTGGGGAGATACAGCGGTCCCACAAAGTAGAGGGATTCGGCAAGGATCGGTCGAGAGCCCTTTCCTCTTTGCCGTAGCCATCGAGACAGCCCTCTATGATGCGATGGCCCTCCCAACATGGCCGGGCTTTCTGCCAAGCGCTCCTGACCTACCACTGGCGGAGTTACTCTTCATGGACGACACGCTCATGTGTGCGGGTACCAAGGACGCCATGGTCACCAAGTACCACCTCTTGAAGAACGAGCTGGACAGGTGGGGACTGAAAGTAAACCTGGAAAAGACCGTGTACTACCACTCACCCCACGCTACGATGCCTGGGGCCATCAAGCTGGACGACCAGACCATACAACCGTCCTCCAGCCTCTCGGTTTTCGGCATCCCGCTTGCTGTCCCGTTGAGACCTACCTGCCTCATGGATGCAGCCATGACAAAGGCCTCCAAGAAGTTCTACGCGAACCTTCAGATGTTCACAGCCAGGGCCCCGCTGAAAGGTAAACTCAAGATGTTCCGATCAGTCGTAGGCGGCAGTGCACTCTGGTATAGCTCAGCCATACACCCCACCCCGCAGGCCATGAGTAGTATGAATACTCTCCAGATGGAGCTGATCGCCAAGACTGCAGGCTTCAAACGTAGAAGTGAGGAGACCTGGATAGACTTTCGTCTAAGATCGCTACGAGGGGCTCGCAGCCTCATGCACTCCCATGGGGTTGAACGTTGGTCCACAAGCTGGCTCCAGCGATACTGGGCCTATAAAGGCCACATTGCGCGAGCCTCAGACAGGGAACATCCGCCCGCCAGTTCTGTACTTGACTCTTATCGCACCCTACAGTGGTGGCGAGACCAACAGCGCAGGACGGATGGCATTAGCCATAGGGGTGCGTTCTTTGCATATCGCACACATGAAGAAGAATCTCTGAACAGAGCTTGCTCCAGCACCGATTGGCGGATAGTTAGCAAGGACCCCCAAGTATGGAAGAATTTCCAGCAACAATGGATCACCAACATGGATGTACCATGGTCGTCGGGCCGGCAGCTGGCCCTGCCGTCTCACCAACCTAACTGGACCTAACTAACATATACACTTGCATTTAACATTTACATACCTAACATAAGTGCAAATTCGTGACTGAAGCTGTGCCAGGTCGCCAGTGACGGGCCCTGAAAGTCCCGACTCCCTAACCCTTTCTAACCGTACTTTACCTGTGCCATGACCCCGCACACATATATGCTCTGCGCAGCCGTTGATCAATTCGTGTCAGTGAACTTGCAGGCCTATGTAAGCCCTGCTACATGACGCCCGCCGGAATGGCTGTGGCGACGGCGATGGTGATCATGGCGATGGCTGCCGGATGGGCCTCCACGCGCTCCCACTCCTTGACGAACGAAGGCAGCCACCGCCCCCACAACGAGAAGGTTGGCATCCACGTGCACCACGACTTCCCAAATTCGAGCCTCCTTCCAAGCCCTAGCCACCCACCGCCCCTCTGCCTCGACATCGAGCTATGGGACGGGTCCTACCTGAACATTCTCCGCCAGAACGACTTCCCAAAGTCCGAGGACGCCTGCCACATCGACTGGGTGACGAACCAGCTCATGAACCTCTACCTGTTGGCAAACTAACGGACCCACCGACGACCTCCTGCACAGAGATGATCCTGATGCAGTGGGGTGAGCTAGGTGACCCGTGGCCCTTCTACCTCTACGTCAAGGGCTCTACCAGAACATTCTCCCCCAGATCGACTTTCTGAAGCCCATAGACATTCACCACATCGACCCGGAAACGAATCGGCTCACGAACCCCTACATGGCAGCGGGATGGAAGCCTTGCCGATGGACCCACTCGCAGGGCTGCACGATCTGCCTACACCTGTTGCCTGCCTACCTCTACCTCGAGACATCGGACATGCTCTACCCGGACATTCTCCCCAAGACCGACCTCTGAACACTCACGGCATCGACATAGAAATGGACCAGCTCACCAACCTCGGCAAGACGGTATACCGGGAACCGAGCCGAAAGAGAAGAGTGAGACAGGCCGGCTGAACGAGCTGCATACACTTGTTGACTGCCTGCCTGTACCTCAAGACGTCGGACGAGCTCTGCCTGGACATTCTCCCCAAGATCGACTTCCTGCAGCCCGTGAACACTCACGGCAGCGACATGGAAATGGACCAGCTCACGAATCTCTGCAAGACAGCATGCCAGAAGCCAAGCTGAAAGAGAGGAGTGAGGCAGACCTTCCGCACAAGCTCCATACACCTGTTGACTGCCTACCTCTACCTCAAGACATCGGACGAGCCATACCTGGACTTTCTCCCCAAGATCGGCTTCCTACAGCCCGTGAACACTCACGGCGGCGACATGAAGAAGGACCTGCTCATGAGCCTCTACAAGACAACACACCAAAACCCGAGCCGCAAGAGAAGAGTGAGACAGGCCACCGAAACCAAAGTGACCCGGAACCACAACACAGCCATGACCCTGCTCGGTGACAATCGGAAGCTGAGCAAACTTCCTTCATCACTACTAGGGCCTGGATGGCTGGAGTCACGGTGGCGCTGGCCTTTGATGAACCTTGGGAACCCCACAATGCACCTCCCTGGTTTTGGCCTATGGTGGATCAAGGCAACGAGCTGCAACGGCAAGGAATACCGGGACGGGACCTTGCAGACAGGATCGACCAAGCCATCGCCGATACGGACGACCACTGCTTCACCGAGGCCATGGACTTGATCAGAAACCACCTCTGCCCAGCCTGGCACATCGAGCAGAGTTTCATTGACAGGGCCCCCCGGCCAGTTGCTGGAGATCCCTCCGACCTATCCCGGGCAGCGTGTCGTTTCGTGGATCAGGTGGTAACCACACTCTACAGCACCTGGCTGCGCGACCGCACCCACCGAGAGGAAGTGAGTGCTACTGGGAGAGATGCCCGGTGCGCTCGCTCCAGGTCACCCAGAACCACGGCACCGCAGAAACACATGGACGATGCGGGGGGCGACGCCAGCTCGTTGATGGACAACAGCGGAGGCGGTGGACCGCTGCGCAAGAAAAGCCCCACGAGGCTGTGGAAAGAGCTCCCCCGGGAGCGCAAGTCATCAGAAGTCCGGCGCCTGACCCCACCGTGGAAGAAGCAGAACAACCCGCCGTTCCGGCCGAAGGAGCCACGCGAACCCAACCGCTCGCCGCCGAGGACCTCACCTAAACCTCCACCCAAGCCGAAGCCGAGGCCTGTACCGAAGTGTGCCACAGACATCCCCGCGCCGAGCACTCCGACGTCGGAACAGCCAATCCCGGCCAATGACTCACTGACACGATGGCCCCGCCGGGGCCCATGGACTACAACGACGCGATCTCCACCTGGCAGGCGCTGTTCGAGATGAACCCCAACGAAGGCATCGCCGAGGAGGAACTCCCGCTTCTCCCCCAACATGTGGGAGACAACATCGTCGAGACCCTGGTCGACAAACCACTGGGTGATCACAACACGATGGTGGACGCGTTTCCCTCCTTCATGGGGAGGCTGCAACAAGATGCTGCACGAGCAATGATGAGAGCCAGAGTGCTCAGGGACAGGTTGAGCATCCCGGGAAGTTCCAGCGACAAGCCACACGACCGAGACACTGAGGGTGACAAAGACGAAGAGGACGAGGACAGCATCTACATGCAGACGAGCCTGGACTTCACCGCGGCGCAGGACCCGAACGCCGGACCGCTCCTTGCGAAGCTACAGAAGGCCTTCAATGACCTCGACCCGCAAACGGCGTCAAGCAGGGCCATCCGCCTTGCATCGCGGCTCCAGGAGCATGACGGCTTCTTGGCCGTGGAAAGGCAGGCCATTGAAGCTTTGCTCGTGTCTTTTTCCACGGACACGCCACCGGCACCACAAGGCGAAGCCAGCATCTTGGAGTTCTGCTGGGTCGGAACATGGTGGCGACGACTGACCGGACAACCTGAGCCAGACGCGGACGAGGTGGACGCCAACCTGCAAGCCTACGAGGATGCAGTGAACATGGAGGCGGCAGCCCGACAGGCGGAAGAAGCACAGGAAGCAGCGGCGGAGCAACTGTACCTCAGGGGACTTGAGGAAGCGGTGGAGTGCCACCAAGAACAAGTGAAGGCCGAAGCGAATCAACAGGAGGACGATGCGATTCTCCGCCAGGCGATGGGCCTCGCCTGGGAGCCGCCCAAGAAGAGACTTTGCCTCGGGGTCTGCGTGACGGATGGACAGCTGACAAAAGGATGGAGGAGCGGAGGTACAGATCCACATCAAGGCCACGAAAACCACCAGCCCGGGGCGATGGCTGCGAAATGGCAGGCCGTTGCGAGACCACGAGGTGCCGCACGAGCTGCGCGAAGACGTACACAGGAAGCCCGCCGTCAGAAAGCCACCCCAGGTCTTCGACATGAACCAGCCCGCCACGAAGGAGCTCTACAAGAGATGGAAGCATGGGGCAGTGTCAAACCAGTCAGTGGTAGCTGCGAGTTGCCCTGACATGCTGGCCTTCTTCTACGGCATCCAACAGATCCCGGCCAACCCTGACGAAGCAGAGACGATCCCTGGAATGTCCAGCTCCTCGCAGCACTCCCCGCCGATCCCGCCGCCGAGCACGATTACATCCTCTGGCCCCGAAGTTGAACTGAGTGAGCCTGTGTCTGAGCCCTGCCCGGAAGCTGGTCTTGCTGCCACTGTCCCTAATGAGACCCTGGGCCACTCAGATGTAGAAGTGTACTCCAACCCTAGTACTTACTACAATGGGCGAAGATGGGCAGAGAAATTCGGCCACTCTGACATGAGCTCCGACACGTCCAGGGAGCACAGTGACTGATGGTTTCCCTTGGTTTGCCTTTTGGGATTCTATTGTTCATCCTGTTATCATGTTCTCTTGCTGGTTCTCGTTGCTGCAAGTATCTACCTGGACTGAGCCGGTAGTCTCCAACCATTGCTGCAAGGTTATGAGTGATCAATTCCGCAAAGCTGATAGTTTCCGACCATTGCCGCAAGGGTACATGTGACACTTTTCGCATTTCGATGACTGTCGCTGAGCAGTGACCTGGATCACGCTTTCTTGCTGGTTGGGGCCTCAGGGGTTTTCTAGTGTGGGTTAACTGTCTTCATTACTGTACTCGCTGCAAAGGCCCCAACCGCTGGCTCCTCCTAGTATAGGAATTCTAGCTGTACTTGCAGTTGGAAAAGGGCCCTCAAAAGAAAACCCTAAACCTTAAACCCCTAAACCCCTAAACCCCTAAACCCCTAAACCCTAAACCCTAAACCCCTAAACCCTAAACCCCTAAACCCTAAACCTGGAAACCGCAGAAGCTACGACGCGAGACTCCTGGGTCTTGGGGGGGCCCGAGCCCAGGTGATGAAGGCTGCTCGGGAGTACTTGAGGAAGCAGGACGACTTTCGATTAGGGTTTAGGGGTGTAGGGGTTTAGGGTTTAGGGTTTATCGAGGGCCCGGCCGCTTCCATGCTCCGGAGCCTTGCCACGAGAGATGCTCTAAGTCTTACTCTAAGTACGAAAAATAGGTTGGATGACAACCCACACACTTGACCCCAAACCCACGCCGCCTACGACAGCACACGATCCGTCAACTGGCTCCGGATGCAGGACATGTTTGCCGTGACTCGCGATGAGCAGGCAGGAAGTATAGAGCTTCTGTGGCAGTTGCAATGTCCCACTACTCAGCATTTGGTTTGTGCCATGCCGCCGCCCACCCTAAATCCCATAATCCTTTGTTTGCAATTTGGCCCCCGCACCTGGCAACTGCCAGGTGCGTGTCTTGTCAGGGGAGGAGGAAGGTGCATTTGGATGGCTGGCATTGAACCAGAAGCAGGCAAGTCTGACGTGCACTGCTCTGGAAGATCAGAGACTAAAGAGCACGGAGCAAATTTTGGCAGAATAATACAAGGGCCTCAGTAATTACCTATACTATTTTGGGGTTCCTTATTATAGTCACAGTATACTATACCCCAAAACCCTTATTCTAATTAATAAGGCCCCTATAGCAGAGGGCCAGACCCCCCCCCCCTTCGCAGGCGCTGATTTTCAGGCGTGTCACTAAGAGCCCCACATGCTTTAAAGAAGGCTGCCATTGTGAGGTTGTGGGACGACGATGACCTTCTGCTTTGAACTTCCTGGAGGGAGTACTAACTACTGATAAATAGCTCAGTTTAGTCAGTTTGTGGTTGATCTGCGACGGAGTTGCCGCATCCTGCAAATTCAAGCGCAGCCTGTTTGTCAGGATGTTGTGTGTGAGTTGTGACTATTTTGGGGTTCCTTATTATAATTACAGTATAATGGGCCCCAAAACCCTATTCTAACTATTAAGGGCCCCTATATTAATTAGTAGCCCACCCAAGAGCCGTCAAGGGCGCGGAGGCCCTGAAGACCCTGTGCCCCCAGAGATCCTAAACCCAAAACCCTATACCCTAAGCCCTAACCCATCAACCAAAAACCCCTAAACCCTAAACAACATAGACCTAGGACGTTGAGCTACCTCCAAAATTGTGTAGACTCTTTCCCAGTCAATTACTGAACAGCTTTTAAGCCCTAACCCTCAAGCCAGGCAGAGATCAGCCCCAACCCTGCGACGACCCTCGGAGCTCTCGACTTCGGCGGTGCATCGGTGCAGATCTCCTTCGCCCGGGACCTGTGGCTGCTTTTGTCCGGTCTTTTTGATGTTTTGTAGGGTTTAAAGTTTAGGGTTTGTATGGGACCCTAAGCAGTACTGTAGGGGTTTAGGCTAAGTAGCACTGTAGGATTTTTATTAAGATTTGGGTTCAGATGGGACCTTAAAAATGTAGTAGGGATACTTCCTTTTTTTAGCAGGACCACCAGAGAGGGCACCTGCCCCCCCCGCCCCGCCCCCTCCCGCATACTATAGGGTTTGATGCATTGCTGCTGATATCCGATAGGAGTGGTGAGTGAGATCTGGCGAACTTCCGCCCCAATTTTGTTGGCAGTCCACCAGAGAGATGAACCTCCATGTCATGGGTACATGCGTATAATATACATATATATATATGCACATACATTCATTCGTACATATACACACAATGTACACAGACACACATTGTAGAAATTCGCCTGCCTCTACTCATCAGTTTCTCGATGTTAGTTGTATCCACGTCATGCATGTATCATTGTTTTGTTCGATGCACAGTTGCACTTGTGTTTGGCCATACCCCCGCATCTTTGTGATGGGTTCAGCCCCAGCAAGAGCTGCAGTGAGGTCCCTCAGGAGACTTCGATCCTGGCCAACCTCTTCCCCATGCACTTTGGTGGAAGCGTGCGCGGGCCGATTCACCTTTACTCCCACAGGCAAGCCGGGACTCTCTTTCGATCTGCTACTTGTAGCAGGCTAGTTTTGAAAGTTAGGGTCCCTTTTCCGGTCCCCAAAATAGTACGGCACGATTATATAAAGTACCCCAAACGGGACCCAGTTTAGAGAATTACGCAGCAGCAGACCGGAGACATGGACATGTCTGTTGATTTGGTATCCCGAAATGGGTTTCATCCGACTTATGGGCATGAGTTCACTTTGCACGGAGAAGAGTCGGTCCCGCCCGCATCACCGCTTGCTGGTTGCGAGATGCACTTGGGTACGTAGGGTTACTCGGAGAATCAGAGTCTTTCCAAACCTTCAAAGGTTGAAGCATCAATAAGCAAAGCAGAATGCTGAACTCAGCACTTGCAGAGGCTAAGACTACGTAAAGTGTGCAAGTGTTAATTGAACCTATCTGTTCAGCTTCAATGGCTTTGGCAACGTCATCGCGTTCCAGCGCGCCACCACGGTCCTCTTGTCGCGTGCTCAGCACCCGCGGGTCATCAGCCAGCTCCAGTTCGCTGGTCCAGGCTCCGGGTGCCTATGATAAGGGAGCCTCGGAGAGGGGACTTGCTAGAGACCAGAGCTTGTTGAATAGAGTGAGATCCTGACAAGTGGGTCAGATTTTAAGAACCCTCCATGGAGCCCTTGAATCAGCATTCAGCCAGGCTTGGCTGGCTTTCTGGCTCATGTCTGGTGTATCTTTCACCCTATGAAGCTTCAAATCCCATGCAAACCTGAAGCAACCCTGAAACCCTAAACCAGCCAAACCTTAGGGTTTAGGGTCTAGGGCGTCTAGGGAGCCGCAAGGGCTTTCCAAACAGGTCGATGGGAAAAAAGTTGCGACCCGGCACGGAGCAGGACGGCTCGGAATTCGGGGAGCGCAACCGGGTTTCTCTCCAACCCGCTGCCAAAACGAAATCCTTAAAGCCCAATTTAAGGAAGTCAAAATCTTCAATATTACTGTTCCTCAGTGTATAGGACGTGGCAGTATCATATACCCAGAACCCTATTCTAACGATTCAGGCCCCTCGGCGCACTATCATGTAAATCGGTGGGCACCGACTCATTCTGATTCGCGGGAATGGCGAACCAGGAACTCCACTTCTTAATGTGCTGCATTGCTCCTCGTGCTTGCCTTTTTGAGGCTTCGGGTTCAGGTTTCCTATACTCACAAGCTTGACCCCTGAAGCCCACGACCCTCGCCCTAGTCATCCCTCGTCCCTAACCCTAATCCCCAAAACCCCTAAAAAGCCCCAAAGCCACAAACCCTAGAGACCATGGGCCCTCAACGGTCAAAGTTTTGATGCCCTGGGTGGAGGTTCATGGGTAGTTATAGGTAGGGGGTATACGTCCCGTGATAGACTCTACCTGGACCCTCAAAGCATGTAGAATAGTAGCTTTTTAAGTGTGTTGGCTATGTACTTATAGCTAACCATGAACCTCCAGGTAGGGTGGGGTTTGACTTTGTTTAGGGTGTAGGGTTTTAATAGTTATCCTACTTCTAAGCCCTACTGGCCTTACTTATAACTTACCATGAACCTCCAAGTGGGGTGGGGCTTGACTTAGTTTAGGGTTTAGGGTTTAATGGGTATCCTACTTATAAGCCCAGCTGGCCCCTGCAAGTGGGGTGGGGCTTGACTTAGTTTAGGGTTTAGGGCTTAATACGTATCCTACTTATACGCCCTACTGGCCCTTTTGTTATAACTTGCCATGAACCTCCATGTGGGGTGGGGCTTGACTTAGTTTAGGGTTTAGGGTTTTATAGGTATCCTCCTTGTAAGCCCTGCATAGTTATAACTTACCATGAACACTAAACATATTGGGGACAAATACGCTTTCCCCAACAATTTCAGAAGCTCCAAGTGGGTAGTTCTCCAAATTAGGGTCCCTTTTTGGATCCCCTATGTAATACGGCACCCTCCAAGTGGGTCAGGAGGTTCGCCATCCCTGCATGCCCGAAGGCCTGGAGTGGGCGGCCGGGTCCCCGGAGAACTTCGGCACACTTTGGGCTTCAGGGTTTTCAGGGCTTAGGGTTGAGGGGTTTGGGACTTTGGGGGTTTAGGATTTAGGATTTAGTGCTTTAGGGTTTCGGGCCTGAAGGTTTAAAGAAACCTTCTTCGGCGTGTACTCTTCTGTGTTTTTTGGGCTTGAGGGTGTAAAAGGCCCTCTTCGGTTTGAAAAGCCCGCTTCTGCGCGTGTTTTGGTGCTTTACGGGTTTTGCAGACCCCTCTGCGATTTTTGAAAGACCCCCTTCTGCACATTTTGGGCTTGGTGGTTTTAGGTTGTATAGTGACAGGTTTAAAGTTTTGGGGCTTAAGGGTTAAAGCCTGTTCCTGGGCCCTGCCTGCAGCAGTTGCCGGGAGTTGGTGAAGTGCCCCGCTGCTCTGCTTCTCCCCTGACTCTGCTCCTGATCGTGGTTTCGGGCCTCGGGTTTGGGTTTTAGGGTTTCGAGTTTAGGGTTTAGGGCTTGATGGAGCTCCAACAGGTCGACTACGATGAGTTTGGCGCGACTCGGCTGAACAAGGCTTTGCCTTCAAGATCGGAAGCCTTGCCGCTTTGGAGCAGGTTTTGATGTGGACAGAATTCATTTTCAGTAGCCAGAGTGTACTCTGAAGCTAGTGTGCCACGTCCTCATGCAGGCAACAGGTGGCAACGAACCCGGACAGTATTTGCAAGAGAACCTCTGGCTGAGAACAATCCCCAATCTCTGGCACAAGACACAACCAGAAAGTCACTGAACCCTCGAAGCCCGAAGCCCATCGCAGACCGTACAATGAAACGACACAAGAAAAGTTGTAGAAGCATAGACACGGATCCCTGAAACATGGGATGTCGCAAGTCTTGCTAGCCTTGAGGTGAGCATCAACAGCACCAATCCGGAGCGCAAATACGGCCCTTTGAAGTGCTGGCCTCGGCTGTTTGCAGTCACTACGCGTGGGAAGGGGCTTCAGGTTTTGGATCCAGGGCATCCCTTCGTCGTGGAGGGTGACAGCTAAGTTCTGAAGCTACTACCAGCACCAGCACCACTACCCCTACCCCTACGACTACGACTGCCACTGCCACTGCCACTGGGCACTGCCACTGCCACTGCCACTACTACTACTCGATTTCAACGAAGGCGGCGACAGCTACTACTCCAGCTGCTGCCACCAAAACAAGTACACTTCGATCAAACCTGCGACCGCTACCCTACCGCAGAGGCTGCAACGATAAACACCAATGCAAGCAGCAGGACGCGGAATGCTACCCCGAAGCCCCCTAAAGCCTTTCAGCCTTAAACGCCCATAGCCCCAATAGTCCCCCCAAAAGGCCCAAAAGGCTCGCAACACCCCAAGAATTCGCCGCACATAGGGGCCTGATGAGTCTCCAATGGCCTTCCTCAGGGTTCCTGCATATAAGTCATACCAAAAATCACTCATGACATGACATGACATGATGTGACATGGCGTGACATGATATGATATATTATGATCTGGCATGACATGATTTGATCTGAAATGGCTGATGGTGTATTGGTTGTATGATACGGTATGATCGGATATGTTATGCTATGCTTTATGATATGGTATGATCTGATATGCTATGGTAAAATATATTTGTGCATACGTACATGTCTATATATATATATATAGATACACATACATACACCTGTATGTGCGTGTATGTAGGTAGGTAGGTATGTAATGTACGTGTGTGTATATATGTATGTATGTGTGTGTATATATATAATATTTTATGTGTATTTATATATATATATATAAATGTATATATATATATAGTGAAGCTCCGGCAGGTTGAGAGGCACAGGGGACTCAGCGGGTTGCCTCAACCTCACACGGCCTCTTTTCAACAGGGTCCGGGCCTTGGCCTTTCAGGGTTTGAGGTTTAGGTTTGGCTTCAGGGTTTTGGAGTTGCGCAGGCGTTTAGGGTTCGGGGTGCTTGTCGCCTGAATTCCGAAGCCTTGGAGCCAAGGTGTCAAAAGGATTTGTTGTCAGGCTTTGCAGGTTTGGAGGTGGCTTTGGCTTTCACCCTTCTCTTGCACTTCCGGTCAAGAATCGTCGGTTTCCCCAGCTATCTCTTGTGTTGACAGGACGCGCCATGCCTGTTGCCGCCGTGTTCCATGATGGGCATCTACCAGCCAGTGAAGAACGGGACAGACCCCGGTGCTTCGCAATTCAGCTTTAGGGAAATTGGAAGCCCTAAACCTAAACCCATCAACCCCGCAACCTAATGAACCCTAATCCATCCTGAGCCCTACACCCGAACGGAAGAAGGCCCCAAAGCCATGCGCATGCCTGCTGAACAAGATATTGCCGAGATTTTCCGACCGGAAATCTTTTGAAGTGTTCCTTCAGAGGAAATCAATCATCAAATGTCTCGGAGGTCTTGCTCACACCTTGGATTTAAGGCATTGGGTTTAGGCTGAATCCTACGATAGCAACCCTAAGCCCTAAACCCTAAACCCTATGATAGCCTTTGTATTTGGAAAGCCGCGCCGAGCTGCTATTGCTATGCGAAGGAGCAGGTTTGTGCTCTTTGACAAGTTTGACAAGTTTGAGCAGTGGGAAGCACTGAGCTCAGTGATCAACGGCCTGAAGACTAAGTTTCATAAAATCCGTTTCAAAGTCTCAGCGCAAGCTTTACGAGCTGGGGTTTGGTATTTTTGCCTCTCGAACAGGATGTTGTGCATGTTCTGAATCGTCCGAACATGTCGCATTTCAGAAGAAGTCTTGCTGCGGTGATTCTGTCCGGTTGCTGACTGTGGGCAATCACAGGACAAACGATCAAGCATGCTTCTGCGTACTATTTGCTGTGGTTGTGTCTTCGGGTACGGGCAGCTACTCACTCGTCCTCCGCCCCATCAGGTTCTTCGAGACATGGCTGTTCCGGTTCCTTTTTGCTTCTTTTCAGAGCTTGGCGTGATGTTTACGGTTTCCCGGGTCACATCAAAGGCGCCAATAGACTGCGGCAGTAGCAGAAGACGACGAGAGCTTCAGCAATGGTTCAGCACCAGCTGTATATGTCGGGTACGAGTACTAGTACGACGGCGAGCCGGACGCTGCTATCGCCCGGGGTATGCTACGAAGTACACTGCCACCATTGCAACTCCGGATGAGCCCCTAGAGCTTCCCACTGCCTCATATCATCACAGGGACCGGGATCATGTATCCATGCCTCCGATTTTGAACTGGACACGCCCAAGTCCGTTGCGCTGCTCCGCAAACCCAAGGTGCTTCCACTGATTCGGCAGGCCATCCGGCGGAGTACAGCAGTCGTAGTCGTGGTGGCAGTAGTAGCAGTAGTAGTAGTAGGCAGTAGCAGTAGTAGCAGTAGTAGCAGCAGTAGCATAGTACTAGCAGTAGTAGCAGCAGTAGCATAGTAGTAGCAGTAGTAGCAGTAGTAGTAGCAGCAGTAGCAGCAGTAGTAGTAGTAGTAGTAGTTGTAGTAGTAGTTGTTGTAGTGAGTAGTAGTAGCAGTAGTAGCGGTAGCAGCAGTAGCAGCAGTAGCAGCAGTAGCAGTAGCAATAGAAAATGATCAAGAAGTAGAAGCAGTATTGTAATGTTGTTCCTGGCGTTTCTCGCCATTCGCGTTCGGGCAAACAGGTGTTCTGTGACGCTTTATCTCTAATCACTCTAATCAACTAAAGGCTGTGTGGCTCGAAAGCCAGTGCATTGCCCATCTTTCAAGTGCCTGAGCCACACACGCACCTTGGACACAAAAATCATGGCCGAATGTTGGGCTGAGCAGCCTCCACAACACTCGACTGATTCTTGAAGGCGATATGCCTCCACATCCGGGTTACTTGCGGAGAGCTCTTCTAGCACCCCAGGATTTCCTAAACCATCCTAAACCCAAAACGCGAAAAGCTAAAGCCTTCTGGCCGATTCCAGGGGCTGCCGCTCGTCAAGGCGCTGGAGATCCAGCTGCCACGCTTGTGCTCCCTGCCACTCGAGACGCAGGCTGCTTTGCCGAAACGACGAAGCATATAGAGTTGGACAAGTTGAAGGCTCGCTAATATTTCATCACCAGTCGGTGTATGCTACGATGGTCAATGACAGCATCATCGCAGATGTGTCTTGTAGTGTTGTCGATTGCCAACGCATGCTTTGCTCCTGCTTCGGAATGGGCATGCTCGACACACTAGCAGGGGTCTTGCTTCGCCTTTGGAGGGGGTATTTGTTCTGGTGGCTGCTCACGATTGTGGTTCATCTGGGTTCATGCTCGGTGGCTGGAAAGAGAGACTGAATGATGCACTCATGGGCGACTGTGTGCTTCAGCAAATTTGCAGTTATCTCCATGCTATGCCCATGGTCCCATCCCTTGCTGGTAAGTTTACTTGTTGCAAGTAACTAACAGTTCAGACTGCTAGACCCGTTCACATGCAGTGCTGTGACACAGCTGAACACTGCAAGCAGAAGCTGGTGCATGCTCCTGCAACTAACGCCTTAGTCTAAGCAGCATAGTAGTGTAGCGACAGGCGACTTTCGCAGCCATCCGTACCAATCAGAGCCTTTGAGGTTGAGCTCTTCGCAGACGAGTCGATGAGGCTGCCGCTGGAACGAAGGGAAGTGAAAAAGCCCCGCTAAGTGATGCCAACTAGCAAACACTGCTCGGCGAGCTTAGGCAATCTCTTGGAACAGGACTAGTAATACCTCGGCTTTTAGCTGAGCCAGAAAGTTTGAGCCGAAACCCGAAGTGCAGTGCTGCAGAGGCCTCGCAGACAGACCTCGGTGAGTATGTCAGCCAGTCGGCGATTGTGTACGTGGCATCATATCCGAAGCTCTGAAACCTTTGCATTCCCATAAGCTCCAAAGCAGTTCTTTTTGGGGGTTCATATATTTTGAACCCTATAAGGTAATCCCAAAAAGGAACTACGATGGAGCCTATACTTACACCTGAAAAACAGAACCTCTGTCCTGCAGCCCTTGGCCTTGTTGAGTCAAGCCTACCCGCACAGTGAAGCCTTTCCACCCACAAGGGGGTGGCTTGAATTATCACCACCTTATCTAGGAATCCCTAAGACAGGATCCATGTTAGTGGTGCTGTATTTAAGGTCCCCTTTTGTCTGAAAACCCTGCGCTTTTGCAAATTCGTATATTTATTCTCATGGTCAACATTGGAGAGGATGGCTAATTGGTAGGGTTGAGGGCTTGTCACATGTCGTTGGGTTTCTTGGTTTTGGATCCTAACCGTAGAGTATGTCAGGCTAAAAAGGTAACTCTTCTTGCAAATTCGGGTCTGATTAGGTACATCCCAGACACAGGATCCGAACTCTTCACCACTCGATCCTACGCGCAGTGCGTCTGCAAGTTGTGGTCTGCTGGGGCTTCACGGGGGTCCCTTTTCGGCATGGAACCATCAGACCCACCTTGTTTACGTCTAAATCCCCCCACCCATACCATCAAGTTGATCAAAAGTATAAGCACACTGGTCTTAGGCGTTCCCCCAAAAGACTGTTATTCAAATCAATCTTGAGCCAAGGAACCCTGAATCGAGATAAACCCAAGAGCCCTAAGCCCTCAAGAACCCTAGATCCTAACAATAATACATATTATTGCAAATAGTTTCTAATGAGAATAATACAGGTAATAATGGTTTTCGTGATAAGAACTCAGCTGGAAGAACCCCGACATGAAGGCACGGTCCGACGTGCTGGTCTGCCACCTGGCTTCTGGCCATGCTTAGGGCCCGCCGCAACTGGGAGGGTGGAAGGGGGCCGGGCTTTAGGGTTTGAGGGTGTGTTAAAGGGTTTTTGTGTAGGGTGTCGGTGAATCGTGAAGGGTGTTAAGATTTAGGCCTTACAGGCTTTTTGAGGTTTGGGAAGTAACGCCGTCTTGGCAGGGATGGAGCTTCATACAGGATTCTCCAGCGTTGCAGAGGACTCTTTGCGGGATGGGAGTTTAGGGTTAGGGTTTTAGGGGTTAGGGTTTAGGGTTTTGGGGGTTTAGGGTTTAGAGCTTAGGGTTTAGAGTTTATTGCTTTTAGGGTTCGCTTGGAGGTTCATGGGTAGTTATATGCTTGGGATAACTATCATTATAGCTCATACAAAGTACGGCTTGATCAAATACCTGGAGTCCTGGATTAAGTCGCTTCGTGTTTGGGTTTCACTTTCCCTAAGCTCCAAGCTTACTTTTACCTTTAGCGTCCCTACGCCCGATACGCCTTCTTTTCTTATACCCAGTCACCGCTAAGCCTAAGCCCATAACCCTGTACCCTGTTCCTAAAACCCTAAGGTTTTACACAGAAAGACACAAAGCTAGTGATAGCTGAAGGATGGGATGCAACAATAACAAAAGACAAAGCCGCGCAGGATGGTCTTGGCTTCTCCCCCCACGGCTATCCGCGTGTCGACGTGGTGTCGGAAGCTTAGCTCCTGTCACCAGTCGCCAGGGTGAAGGGTTTCAGGTAATGGCTAGGCTTTCTAGGATTGAAGGATTTTATCGTGGCTTAGAGCTTCTCTTGCTTAGGGCTTTAAGTTTTTACCTTGCAGGGTTTAGGGGCTGGCTCCAAGAGCATGCCAACGGACAGCAATGGCTGGCCCGGCTATTGCTGGGTTCGCTCTCCAGATCTTGATGTTGCCACGATTCAGCGGTGCCAACCGTCGCTGGGATGGGTGGTGCCAAAGCCACACATCCGATTATTATTATTATTATATATATATATATTAGTACAATATATTACAGTATATTAGGTTATATTACATTAATTTCTATTTTATTATATCATATTTAAACCGTAATCAGCCTGAGCCCCCGAAGTTCGTGAATGGAAGTCTTCCCCTCATTCATTCCCCCCTGTAATGCAGGGGCCTTGAATGAATACAATAGGGATTGCATATTTTATATTATACTGTAATTATAATAAGGAGCCCCCAAAACCCTATTCTAATTATTAAGGCCTCTACATTACTTCACAAATCCGTAGGGCAGTCTACGGGGGTTTCGGGTCCGACGCCCCTGCGGGGCTGATCAGGGATGTACAAGAGTTTTGTAAGAGGCTTGTAATGCTTTGTTGTAGGGCTTTCATTGTTGTACACAGTGCTAAAGTTAATTAACTTAACTTACCAGGGAAGGCATTGTAAACAACTTACTACGTATTGCTTACCGTGGTATAGCCAAAGTGAAGTTCCATAGCCAGAGCCCAGTCTGGCCGGGTGCAGAGTTCGACAATGCGTAGTAGCCCGCATGCTTGGAGCATCTTCGAGCTTAAGTGGGGCGCTGCGAAATCTCGGAGCATCACTATACAGTGCTCGCAAAATTGCGATTTATATGCAGGCAGGCTTAGTTTGAATGCAGATCCAGTCTTCAGGGATGGTTAGGCATGGAGTCCCAGCTGCCTTCTATCGTAGCTTATTGTGCCCAAGAAAGTGTGTAGGCAACTGGGCTTCTAGGTTGCGGCTTCTGAAAATATGTTTGAGTTGCTGTGGAGGCCTCGCTGCTGCGACCACACCTTGGGGCATGCGACTTACGAGGCCGCGAGAAGGACAAAGCAAGGGCTTTGCGGAATGGGGGCAGTTTGCCCTCCAGGGTTTGCAGGTTTGGGGGGTTCCAAGTGTCGGAGTTTGAGGTTTAAGTTCAAAGTGTTTAAGAGGCGTTGGAGTTTGGGGTTTAAGGTTCCCCGCCTTAGGGATTTGATCTACAGAAGGCTAACGTGGGTGTTTTGGTAACTTGCTGGTGCGAAGTTCTCAAATTCACACACCCACACACACCAAAGGACGAGGCTTTGTTGCAATCCTATAATATTGACGGCTAAGCCCTAAGCCCTAAACCCTAAGCCCTAAACCCTAAGCTTGAGGTGCTGGTACCGGTGGCAGTAGACGACAGGGCAGAGAAACTCGGACTGCTCCGGGGCCGGCATGATTGTTGATATTAGGGGATATAGGGAATACTGTAGGAAGAACTGCCAATATTATAGCAATATATGGAGACATAGGGTACTGTAGACAGAATTACCAACATTATTCGTTACCGTAAGGTACCCTAAATATTCGAATATATTCCAATCATTAAGGCCCCCGTAATAAGCCTAGGCTATCTCATCCTGATGCGCAGGTGAACTTCTTCCCGTACAAAGTCAGCCGGATGCTTGAGTCATGCCGATGCCAAGAGATGCTTTTCATCACTGGAATGCAAGCATGTAGACTGCAATGTAGACTCCGTGCATGGTTGCGCCTATTCGAAATACCTACGAATCCTTTCAGCAACTCGAAGGGTATATGTGTGTGTGTATATATATATATATATATTCAGATAGGCTTAGGATATCGGATGAGACGTGTGGAGCCCAGTCAGAACTCTGTATGATTTCCGAGTGGGCTCAAGACCGCAGCTGCCCTCGAAGTTTTGCTGAAGCTTTTGTGACCATGGTCGGCTACGCACCTGTGGTCAAGGCTTTGGCAAGGGGCTTTTTTCTTCGTTTTTGAATACTATATTTATGTTATGCTATGCTATATATTTATGTTATGCTATGCTATGTTACCTATAATTACATGGCTATAAAACATAGGCTTATACTCTGCTGTATTATCATATCTTATCTCATGTTCTCGTGTCGAATCGCATCTTGTACTATGCATTGCTATACGGAACGACATTATACCAGACTATATTATACTAGAATAGACTATACTTACCGTATTCAGACCAGACACTGAACTCCAAACCCGGAGGCTCCTCCAGAGTTTAGAGTTCAGAGCTTCTAGGTTCCCCAGTAGTACCCTTTTACCCTTATTAAGGGGCTACTGGGGAACCGAGGCTTGCATGTTGGCGCTACGTACACGTTTAGATCCTGCTTCGACTGTCGCAAAGACGGCGAAGAAGGGCAGTGATTTAGGGGCCTGAGTCATTTGAAGGACTACGCTTTTAATCCGGAACTCCCAAAATTTGGGGTTCCGGTGATTATCATACTAGAAATCATACTGTAACCCCCGGTGATGATGAAGGCCCTAGCCTACAGTACAGAAAACGTTGCAAGCCGCAATGCCGGCCTGCACCGGAGAAGCTAATTAGACGCAGCATCCCCTTATAGTCGTATATATATTTATACAATACTCATATGTGTATATAGATATGCACATGTATCTGTAGACATACTTATGTATTTATAGTATAAGATCCCCCAAAACTTTACACTAACAAAAGAGCCAGGCCGAGCAGTTGCTGGACTTGGAGCGCGTCGTGGGGCCCATGTGCCTCGAAGCTGTTAGTTAGCCCTAATATAGGGGCCTAAATAACTACCAATACTGTTTTGGGGGTTCCTTCTTATCATTATAGTGTACTGGGCCCCAAAACCCTATTCGAATTATTAAGCCCGCTATACTAGAGCGCCAGATACCTAAGCTGTAAGTTATCACCTACGTTTCCAAATCCTCAGACTCCTCTGCACCGGGACCAGCCCTACTAACAAGGAAGGGATTCCAGGGATGGAGCTGGCTACACGGTTTTCGATAAGGCTGCTAGGGCTACTATAGGGTTTCTAGAACTACGCGATTTCTATAGGGCTTTTGGAGCTATCATAGGGCTTCTAGAAGGTTATAGGCCTATTACCCAGAATAAGATTTCGGCTCCCCCTAATAGGTCGGACTCTTCTTCCGACAGCGACACGGAATCCACCCGGTGGTATCAGAGGTCCACCTCGCTCTTTGATGTATGCTTTCTGTTGGCTCAGCAGGCTTTTGGCGTCGGGGATGTATAGTTTTGTTTGGGACGGTTGCTAGAGTATCGGACCTAGGATTTGAGGGTCGGGGTTGTGGGGAATAGGGCTGCAGGTCTCTGACGAGCTTTGAAGCAAGGGTACCTATTCTTCGTCAAGTTTGACTTGCGAGTTAGAGTTCCATCAACCAGTTGTGGTTTAGGGATTTGGGCTTCGGGTGCTGAGGGGTTCAGGCCAGGGGGATATTTGACACCCATGTTTAGCAGTCTGGGATCATTTGCAGACGGCTTTGTCTTGCGATGCCCTGAACTACCAAATCCCAAACTCAAAAATCCTTACGAGCCCTTGCCCGTACATAGCCTAGAACACCTAAAGGAGAAAACCCTGAACCTTACACCCGGAAACCCTCATCACCCCACTGTGCCACTTACGGGATCAAATCACATAGTTAGGTAAAGTAGCAACAGTGATAGCTACTCGTGACAAAATCTAAAGTAGATCCAACCCCAACTCAAACCCAGTGAAGTCCCTCTAACCTCAACAACTTTACCCTAAACCGTTTTTAACCCTATTTAAGGGCTGCGCCAGGTGCGGGCAGCGCGAGTTTGTGCACCGGGCAGTAGTCCCTCCCATCTTGGTCCCCCATCTCTGGGCTAGTCTGGGCGCGCCGAGCCCCCGCTGATGCTCATGATGCGCGCGCCTGCGGTGCGCATCATGAGGTCACGGCCGCGGGCGGAAGCAGCATCATCGAATTTGCTGGCGCTGCACCGCGCCGTCCAAAAACCTGCCCCA
>BGNK01000238.1:243608-295339 GCA_003297005.1 Symbiodinium sp. clade A Y106 | reverse complement strand
TAATGGCCTTCAAATCTTTAAAATTTAATTAGCCGGCCAATTAATTTTAAAGGGTTTTTAAAATTTTACTGGCCTTAAAATCTTTAAAATCCTTAAAATTTAAATGGGCCAAGGTTTGGGCCAATTAAAGTTTAAAGATTTTAAGGCCATTAAAATTTTAAAAACCCTTAAAAATTAATTGGCCGGCTAATTAAATTTTAAAGATTTGAAGGCCATTAAAATTTTATAAATCCTTAAAAATTAATTTGTCGGCCAATTAATTTTTAAAGATTTTAAAGAATTTTAAAAATTTACTGGTTTGCTAACTTTTCCAAAGCCCAAACTTTGGCCCATTTAAATGTTAAGGATTTTAAAGATGTTAAGGCCATTAAAATTTTAAAAACCCTTAAAAATTAATTGGCCGGCCAATTAAATTTTAAAGATTTTAAGGCCATTAAAATTTTAAAAATCCTTAAAAATTAATTTGTCGGCCAATTANGGCCCGCCAATTAAATTTTAAAGGTTTTAAAGATTTTTAAAAATTTAATGGTTTGCTAACTTTTCCAAAGCCCAAACCTTGGCCCATTTAAATTTTAAGGATTTCAAAGATTTTAAGGCCATTAAAATTTTAAAAATCCTTAAAAGTTAATTGGTCCGCCAATTAAATTTTAAAGATTTTAAAGGTTTTTAAAAATTTAATGGTTTGCCAACTTTTCCAAAGCCCAAACCTTGGCCCATTTAAATTTTAAGGAATTTAAAGATTTTAAGGCCATTAAAATTTTAAAAATCCTTAAAAAAATAATTGGCCGGCTAATAAAATTTTAAAGATTTTGGAAGCCATCAAAAAATTGAAAATCTTTAAAACTTGAAAGGCTAGATATCCGAATACCGATCTCTGTGGCAAAGAATTATAACAACCAAGCCGAATAACAACCNTCTTTAAAACTTGAAAGGCTAGATATCCGAATACCGATCTCTGTGGCAAAGAATTATAACAACCAAGCCGAATAACAACCAAGCCGAATGCCAAATAGAGCATAAAGGTCCTACGTACAGAGCCCAATACCTCCTTAAATCAGGAAGATTCCTCAAACTGTGTAGTGGCTATGGAGCCCTCCGGGTCTCCCCGAGCCCGGCAACCCTTGTCCTTCCGCGCAAGAACCCATAATGTAAAGGCCTTCCCTATGGCGTTTGGGGTTTTTAGGAACCCTAAACCCTAGGCCCTAGATAGAGCGGAGTTTAGGACTTCGGATATGAGGGCCACACAGGTTGTTTCGGGACATTGTCAGTATTGCTACTTGTAGTTGCTTCTAGTTGTTCCGACCCCTCTACAACGCTGTCAGGGCTGACCGCAACAAAGGCTCTACATAGAAGACTTTCCATTGCAAAATCCGGAACAGGGACCCTCATATTGGCGAACGTCTAGACCCTCATGCCGTTCATACCTTCAGGCACGTATTCCAGAGCCCCACTACCCTGAACCTGAAGGAATGTGCTCCAATAGACCGTATAGTCTAAGACCAACTCCTGTAAGGAATAAGTATAGTATCGACAGAAAGATGGATGTACTCGTGGCAGACATCATTCATATGCACATGTATGTGTACTTTTGTTTGAGTCTTGAAAAAATTAAACTTGGTCCTGAAGCGCTAAAGGTAAAATAGGTCCAATCCATAAACCTTTGAAGCCATAACGTGCAGTTCTGCTTGAGAAACCCTGTACACCCTATCAGCCCCATGAACCCATGAGCCCAGTTGCTCGTTATATAGCTAATAAACATGAAACCCGAAGCTAATAAACATGAAACCCGAAGCCCTACATCCTAAACCCTAAACCCTAAACCCTCAACCTTCAACCCCAAATCCGAAAACCCTAAACCCTGATCCCTAAACCCTGATAGCATAAGACCCTACACCCTGATGCCTAAACCTAAGACCCTAAACCCCTAAACTCAAGAAGGCGAATCCCAAACCCTAAACCCTGCGAGCCGTGCGCGGCCTCCTTTGTCAGGCCGAGGCGCAGCGTCTTCTGGCCGAGGAGCCTTTGGGAGCCTTACTTGGAGGGTGAGGGGACTTAGTAAGCCGGGTTCCTTTACAGGGTTCTTTTAAGGGGTTCCGTTAAAGGGGTCCGTTAAAAGGTTCTATGGGGGTTTAGGGTTTAGGGGACGTAGTAAGCAGGGTCATAAGTAAGGTAGCTATAGTTATATCATATCTATTGTAGCCCAACTGAGGTACTTATAACCCTACTTACTAAGTCCCCTAAACCTCCAAGTAGGGAGGCTTTGGGAGGGATTTTGGGAGGCGTTGGGGCACCTGATCCCTAGGGCTTAGGCTTTGTGGTTTAGGGGTTACATTTAGTAAAGGCTTCAGGGTTTAGGTTTCGAATCGTGCCCTGAACATGGGAGAGACGCTCCAGAGTGTGAACCACAGGCTGGAAATGCTGCGGCCGTGTCATCGCGATTATTGTGGGGCCTCTCCTATTTTGTTGTTGTTCGTATGCTTATCTTTATTATGTCTTATCTTTGTTTATGCTGATTATTGCTCGAGTGTTTGCAGATGTGTCCTGGTATTCATCTCAGGGGCTCGGGCTGGGGCTGTCGCATGTGCTGTACTTGTGGAGTGGCGGCTCCCGGACAAGACCGACACCACAGCATTCCCAGTGGCTCCGACCGACAACAACCGTGTCTCAAGCCACACTAAAGACAAGGCCGAAGACAGGCTTTAGGGTTGAGGGATTAGGCTTTAGGGCTTAGGGACTAGGCTTTAGGGTTTAAGGTTTAAGGCCTAATACATGTAGCCCCCCGATTAAGCAATCTCCTTCCCCGAATGAGGATTAGAATATAAGCTGTAGGATCTACGGCTTCATTCTACCACAGGGACCCTTAGGGGGGGTTGGGGGGGGGGGGGGGNTTGATGTTAGAGATATAAGCACCAAAAATAGGCGACCCCGTTTAACGAGACCCTCCTCCCAGAGAGGAATCAAGAATTTACCCTGAGAGATTCTGGTGTTCTTTTCCCCCCGGGGCCCTGGGGGGGGGGGGGGGGGGGGGGGGGAAGGTATGGCCCCCTACCCGCCTCCCCCTACCCCCAAGAAGGGCCCCTATGATTCGACTGGATGGACTTGTCCTTGGGGCCGCAAGAGGCTTCACCCTAAGCCCTAAATGGGAGTTTCCGAAAATAGGGGACCATAGTAACAGTGCCATAAATAGTAGGATCCTGATCATAAGGCACCCCTAATTTTCGGACATCCCCAAATCCTATAGTGGGCCATAATAATAGTAATTACCATAAATAGTAGGATCCTTATCATAAGGTACCCCTAATTTTCGGAAATCCCCAAATCCTAAACTCCAAGTCCAAACCATGCTCGATTTACATGTCATGAAGCCAGAGAGGCAGTTGACAGCGTCCTGGGGTGTAGGGTTTAGGCTTGAGTGTTTAGGTCAGGCGTTTCAACATTTATGCACAGGTTAGATCGAAACAGACCCTCCTTTTGACCTCACTGCTTGATTGTCACGTCGTCGAGAACATCTTGCACTCTGCTGCGAAGCCCTTACCTACCTGAAACTCTAAACCTCAACCTGCTTTGCCAGCATCCTTTTCAACACGTCTAAAAGGTTCCCCGAAACCGCGATTGCGGTAATTCTTGGCTAGGATCCTCAACGGCTGGGCAACCGCGGACCGCGCAGGCTCAACGTTGAGGGTTCTGACGCGTCGATGTCGGGTTCCATTTATGGTGTGAGGGTTTTAGAGTTTAGGGTTTAGGCTTTAGGGGTTTAGGGTTTGAGGGTTTAGGGTTTAGAGTTTTAGGGTCGAGGGCGTCAGGGCTTGGTTTAGGGTTTAGCGCAGCCCTAACCTTTCAACATTCAAGAAATTAGCAAGGGCTCCGTAAAGAAGAAGCCAGTTATCAGGGACGTTGGCGTTTGTCATCGAACCCGAAACCTTAGACCCTAAACCCTGAACCCCTAAACCCCTAAACCCCTAAACCCCTAAACCCCTGAACCCCTGAACCCCTGAACCCCTAAACCCCTAAACCCCTAAACCCCTGAACCCATGAACCCCTGAACCCCTAAACCCCTAAACCCCTAAACCCCTGAACCCCTAAACCCCTAAACCCTGAACCCCTAACCCCTAAACCTTGAACCCTAAACCTTAAACCCTTCAACACAAGCCTGAAGCCCATAAGTCTCAGAAGCTGGAGGTACTCGTGGGGCGGTGCTTCCACGACGCACCACATGGTCCACGTCCGGGAGCGCCTGAGCCCGGAAGATTCAACCAGAGGGGTTGGCGTTTAGGGTTTCGGAGTTCAGGGTTTAAGATTTGGGGCTTAGGGGCGTAGTTTAGGGACCCCAGAAAGTTGGAACATTGGTTTAGGATGATTCGTGCTGGGATCCCTTGTGCTTTACCTGAAGGGCATGAGGATTACAATGTTCCAACTTTATGGCTTCTACCATAAAGTAGGAACTTGATTAAGAAACCTTGGGCCTTTATTAGGGTTCCTGGTATGACTCCTACTATTTTGGGTTTATAGGCCCCAGGGTTTCTTAATCAGGTTCCTACATTAGGGTTTCAGAGTTCAGGGTTCAAGTTTCAGGGTTGAGGGGCTTAAGGGCCAGGGTGTGGGACTCAGGGTTTAGCCATTCAGGGGCAAGGCTGTTAGAGTTTTGGATTTCGGCTTTAGGGGTTTACGGTGTAGGGGTTCCAGTGTAGAGTGTGTAGGGTCGCAAACCGCACTTGAAAGGGCCAGGGGACCTAATGAAAAAAACTTAAAACCGTATATAACCCTCCAGCGAGAACTATTCTATTGATATGAAACCAAATAAACCATCTTCAGAAAACCATCTTCACAAAACCCGTATGAATCCAACCAAAACACTCTCTGATGTTAAGATGCCCCCCCCAGGTGGGCTCAACTTCTCGATCTGCCGTCTCTGACACCGGTCTTGGAGGTCTGGGGACACAGCCAGCGAACATGCATCGTTGTTTTGTATTCCGCACCCTGGGCTCCCTCATGCGCAGTTTCTTCATGGAGTCCAAGCCCTAAACCCTGCACCCTAAACCCCAAACCCTATACTCTAAAACCCCTAAACCTCAAACCTTATACTCTAAAACCCCTAAACCCCAAACCCTATACTCTAAAACCCCGAAACCCCGAACCTTATACTCTAAAACCCCGAAACCCCAAACCTTATACTCTAAAACCCCTAAACCCCAAGCCCTATACTCTAAAACCCCGAAACCCCAAACCCTATACTCTAAAACCCCTAAACCCCAAACCTTATACTCTAAAACCCCGAAACCCCAAACCTTATACTCTAAAACCCCTAAACCCCAAGCCCTATACTCTAAAACCCCGAAACCCCAAAACCTATACTCTAAAACCCCTAAACCCCAAACCCTATACTCTAAAACCCCGAAACCTCAAACCCTATACTCTAAAACCCCTAAACCCCAAACCCTATACTCTAAAACCCCGAAACCCCAAACCTACAGAGAGGCTGCTTTCTCGGGCGACTACATCGCCATCGGTGGCGGTGGGGACTTCGTGCTTGGGGGGACGGCGACCTGGGCTAATGCTGCGGATGGGTGTAGGGTTGAGGGTTTAGGGTTAGGGTTGTTTGTTGTTTTAGGGTTGAGGGTTGAGGGTTTAGGGTTTAGGGTTGTTTGTTGTTTAGGGTTGAGGGTTTAGGGTTTAGGGCCAGTTTAGGGCGCAGGTTTGGAGGATGGTTTGTGTGGTGTCTTCGAGTTTTTCCCATGCTTCTCAAGGGGGTTATGCCGTCTTGTGTGCTAAGTACTTCCATGTGATGATAAACCTTAAACTGTTTAAACCCTGAATGCCCCCTGCCCTAAACCCTGTAAATCCCGAGCCATCAACCCACCAGTTCAAACTCTAAATTATTTTAAGCCATAGGCAGTTTAAGCCGAAACTAGTTGATACCCTAAGCTGCTTACACCATAAACTCCCTAAAACTTTAAGAAACCCTAAACCCTAAACAACCAACAACCCTAAACCCTAAACAACCCTAAACCCTAAACCCTAAGCCCTAAACTTTCGGGGGGTCCTCCAACTTGGGGCCGAGGACACGCACCAAAGGCTCCATGTCGACCTACAGCTCCCAGAGATGTACGACAAGGCATCTGGGATTCCTTAAAGGGTCCCTTAAAGGGTCCCTTGAGGGATCCCTTAAGGGATCCCTTAAAGGACCTCCTCCCTTGACCTGAAGATTTTTGATTTGGGGTTTTATAGCAGGTTTCTTTTGCGGGTGCTTTGAGGGATCTATAGTGGGTTCTATAGGGGGTTCTTGGGTTGAATCGGGGTAGTGGGCATATAGAAGCTCCGTATGTCACTTCTGGGCTTCTATACCATATGACCCTGCCAGAATTAACTGCATAACTGTGTTCGGACCAGAGTACTCAGCCTAAGTCACAGTTCCCGAAACCTGTCCACGCTAAGCCCTCAAGCCATTTCATTTCAGTTTTGCTGACGAGACGAGCTTTGGGTTTAAACAAAGCAGAGCGCAACCTTCTATCGAATCTCCCCTATGCACTGAATCCCCCTCGCAAGCAAAGCCCCACAGCCCAAACCCTAGACCCTCAACCCTAAACCCTTGAATCTTGCGGTATTCCCTAAACCTAAACCCAATGCTACACTTGATCCAAAGACTCCAAAACCCTGTCATTTCGGAGTACTTATTATGGACCGGGAATTAGAGGATCCTCGCTTGGCTTATGGCCAGTTGCAAGTATCTTTACAACTTATAAGTGTTGGGAATTGGGGTTCTAAGTAGTGCAGTGTGCGGCACTTCCTCGGGGTAACCGAGTAATGCTTCGTCTGCAGTGAACCGGCACGTTGGCCGCTGTTGCTCCATACAGCTTCAACGGAAACCCGTCCGGGAGCTCCCTAAACCCTAAACCCTAAGCCCTAAAGCCTAAACCCTATGCAGAATGTGAGAACCAACCCTAGGAGGCCCAGAGCCCCCACTGAACGGATCAGCGGACTTCGTAAGTCTTACCTTTGGTTAGTAGGGAATTGAAGAATGGTAGTACTAGTAGATATTCCTCCTTTCCCTACTAACCAAAGGTAAGACTCAAGTAGGCCGTAAGAAGAGCTCTAAGTGCCCTACACAGACTTATCCTCTCTCTACCTCTACTCATGACTTGCTTTCGAAGCCAGCTCGCTAAGCCCTGAAGCTTGAAACCCGCGGCCTCAGACTCCTATAAGCCACACGCACCAAACTCCTTAGCGCCCTAAAATCAAAAGCCCCGCCCCTTGATCCAAAATGGGGGGGGCCTTTCGTGAAACTCCTGTCAAGTGCAGGAGAACCCGCCGGCTGCCATAGTTGCGTACCGTGGCTTAATTCATACTGCGCGCCTTAATAATCCGAATGTAGGGTGCCGTAGCGTTTGGGAGTATAGTTAACGATGGAACACTAAGGAACAGTGTTGGTAATTATTGAGTTCAGTGTTATGGAACCCACTAAGCAGCATTCTCTGGATGAAGGGTTCTATATAGGGACTATGCAGGGATGTGCTTGGGGGCTAGAGAAGCTTGAATAATTGCCAGCATTATTCCTTAGATTCCTTACGGCAGTCATTTTATAGTAAATCCTGATGCCTGAAGGCCTTAAACCTGAGCCTTCGACCGTGAAGTGGGTTCGTCTGCAGTCCGGGGCGCAAAGCCCGAAACCGTAAACGGTTCAGGGTTTCGATGTCTCTGACGAAGCGTTGGTTGCAGATCCCAGCACCTGGAGATCCCAGATGTCAAATTTTATATCCTGTGCTCTGAACCCTGAAACCTACTTGAAACTTCTGTTCTTACTGTTTTTGGTTATCTGCTTTCTTGGGTTATGGTTGCTTTACAACGGATCTTCAAGACGATTCTGTTTGTTCACCTTCTGAGGGAAGCACAGCTATCAAACCCTAAACCCTAAACCCTATAGATCCCTTTAAGGAACCCCATAGATCCCTTTAAGGAGCCCATTGAGGAACCCTACTTACTAAGTCCCATGATCCTCCAAGTAAATGCAGATCTCAGGAACTTTGCGGTGGACGACGTTTCATGCGAGGAGAGCCCATGAGGTTTGGGTTCGTCTAAGGTTCGCGTTCGAGGTAAGGGATTTCGGGTAGGGTTTAGGGTTTAGGGTTTAGGGTTTAAGGGTTAGGGTTTAGGGGTTTAGGGGTTGGGGCTTATAGGGTTTAGGGATTTCGGGTTTAATCATGGGGTTTGCGGTTTAAAGGGTTCAGGATCCAAGGCCGAAGGTGCATGCCAAGAGTCGTTGCATACCACGTCAGACAGGATGATCGCTGTCCCCTAGACCCGAAGCCCCTTTGCCCGACACCCTAAGCCCTAAACCCTAGACCCTAAAAGCCCTAAACCCTCAACCCTAGACACCTAAACCCCTAAACCCTAAACCCTGAAAAAACCTGTGTACCCGCCCTTGCCTTGGCTCAAGAGCACTTGACAATACTCCTGAGCTTCCCGCCATCCTTCAACCACACTCTTCCAGCCATGCGCGAGCTCGTGCACATCCAGGGAGGCACTGGGATGTCCGTGCCCCACCCATCCCGGTTTAGGGTTTAGGGTTTAGGGTTTAGGGCTCCCCGCTTACTCCTCGATTGGAGCACCCAGGGCCTAGGGCTTTCAAGGTTTAGGGTTTGGGCTTTTGGGCCCCTGGTTCTCTAGTTTCGCTGTAGAGCATCGAAGCATTAGACGGTTGCCTTTGCACTCTGAGTGTTACAATGCATTCAACGGGTATCGGGTTCTCAAGGTTGCTCTCCGCCCTTTCATTTTCTGATCTTGTGGTGCTAGATTGTTTTTTGTTTCTGTGGTTTTGGGGGGCTTTAAGTTTTAGGCTTCGCTTGCCAAATGATGTTGGATCTCGCAGTAGCAGTGTTCGAGGATCTTCATTCTGCCACCAGCCAAACCTGCTAAGAACGAACAGTTTTATTAATCATCGCTTTTGGCAGGTTTTTCTTACAGCCGCTAACCGCGTAAGGGTCTAGGTTCCTGGCAGACAAACTGAAAAAATGCAGGTCAGTGCGGCAATCAGATCGGTGCCAAGTTCTGGGAAGTCATCGCCGATGAGCATGGAATCGACCCTACAGGCCAGCTGCGGTTTAAGGGTTTAGGGTTTAGGGCCAGCTACTTGTTGTTCTTTTGGGGCCCAGGGAAAAAGTTTGACAGACTTGCAGTCGATCGTAGTGCAAAGTACGTCTTGCAAGTTTTGTAGACATGGTAATCTGTGTTTAAAAGCCCTCATACGACCCTCTCTTATAAACCCTCATAAGACCCGAAAGAACTTTTCATAAGTCCCTGTAAACGCAGCCTATCAAACAAAGCCAAAACCCTAAACCCTAAACCCTAAAACCTCGGAAACTGTGTCCCCCGGGTTGGCTTTAGGGATCCAGCCACACGGGGCCCAGTGCTTGGGGAGTGAGCAAAAATGAGAGGAATATCAGAANGAACAGTGTAATCTTTGTTTAAAAGCCCTCCTACGCCCCTCTCTTAAAAACCCTCAAAAAACCCAAAAGAACTTTTCATAATTCCCTGTAAACCCAGCCTATCAAAAAAAGCCAAAACCCTAAACCCTAAACCCCCCCCCCCCCCCCAAGTCATAATGCCTTCATACGCCCCTTTGAATGTAACTTATCACGACCCTAAGCCCCAAAACCCTCGTCCCTAAAGCCCTAAATCCCGAAGCCTCTAAGCCCAAAACCCAAAACCCTAATCCCTAAAACCCTAAATCCCTAAGCAACCCCTAAACCCTCAACCCTAAAGCCCAGAACCCTGAAACCCTAAACCCTAACCTAAATCCCTATAAATCCCTGAGCCCAAACCCTCAACCCTGAACCCTAAACCCTAAACCCCTAAGCCCAAAACCATAAAAACCCGAATATCGGGGCCTAAATTACCATTACTATTTTGGGGCTTCCTCATTATGGAATAGTATAATGGGCTCCCAAACCCTGTTCTAATTATTAAGGCCCCTACATTAAACCCACCAAAGGCACCTATCATGGAGACTCTGACCTCCAACTGGAGAGGACCGCGGCACGGCTTCGGGTTCCTATAGGGGCCATAAATTTAGGGTTTAAGGGTTTAGGGTTTAGGGGTTTAGGGTTTAGGGGTTTAGGGGTTTAGGGTTTGGGGTTCGGGGTAGAAGGTTTCGTGTAAGGGGTTCCTTAAAAGGGCTGTGGGGTTTAACATAGGGCCTTCATAATTCGAACTGAAGGGTGCATATAGGGGCCTTAGAACAGGGCATTGGGGTACATTATACTTGGAGGATCATGGGACTTAGTAAGTAGGGTTATAAGTACCCTGATTGGGGTTATAAGTAGATATAACTATAGTTACCTTACTTGTAACCCTACTTACTAAGTCCCCTGATCCTCTAAGTAGACCCTAAACTCTAAACCCTATAGATCCCTTTAAGGAACCCTATAGATCCCTCTTAAGGAGCCCTTAAAGGAACCCTACTTACTAAGTCCCCTGATCCTCTAAGTAGTATTCAACAGGAACCCTGAGGTAGAAGGGCCTTCGGGGTATATTGTATAAACTAAGAATAGGAGCCCTGTTTGGGTTCTATCTTGAGGCTTCAGGGCTTTACCGTTTAGGGTTTAGAATTTGGGGGTTTAGGGTTTCAGCGTGCCTCTAAGGTATCTGTAGTGGGTTCTGTCAGGTCCTTTAGTGCTGTCGGTTTCAGGGCTTTGGGGTTTGGGGCTTCAGGGTTTACAGTTTAGGGCTTCTGCCGTCTTGGGGTTTCTAATCTATTGCATTAGCCAAGAAATTCTTGGCTACTTGGGTAAAACATGTTAAGATTGGGAGAAGTGCCTAATATAGAAGCCTAAATAATTACCAACATTATCCCTTAGGGCTCCTTGTTATTATTATCCCAGAGGGTCCCACATACACTACCATTATGGAATTAGGTCCCCGAAACCAAAATAGGGATGGTTTTTTCGGGGCCTAATTCCATAGGTAGTGTATATGGACCCTCTGGGTATTCTACCTATACGATAATATACCCCCAAACCATATTCTAATTATTAAGTTTAGGCCAGACTTTCAATCTTGCAGCCGCAAGGATCAACGTCTATTTCAATGAGGCTCGCGCCGAGGACGTCTAGGTTAGTGTAGCCTTGCTTGGAGGACCATGGGGCTCAGTAAGTAAGGTTCCTGAAAGGGCTCCTTAAAGGGATCTACAGGCTTCCTTAAAGGGATCTATAGGGTTTCGGGTTTAGGGTCTCCTTGGAGGATCATGGGACTTAGTAAGTAGGGTTACAAGTACCTTAATTAAGGTTATAAGTAGATATTACTACAGTTAACTTTATTATAACCCTACTTACTAAGTCCCGTGATCCTCCAACTACCCTAACCCGCACCTCTTCCCCGCGATACCTGAGCTCTTGGCGCTAACCCTCTAACTCACACGTCTACTTAGAGGATCATGGGACTTGGTAAGTAGGGTTATAAGTAGAGTAACTATAGTTATATCTACCTATAACCCCAGTTGAGGTACTTGTAACCCTCCTTACTAAGTCCCATGATCCTCCAAGTACTTCAATGACCCTTAACCCCAAACCCTAAACCCCAAACCGTTAATGAGGCTACTGGCGGCCGCTATGTGCCCCGTGCAGTCTTGATGGATCTTGAACCAGGCTCCGGCTGTAGGGTTCAGGGTTTAGGGCAAAAAAGCACATAAGCAAAATCCCATATAAACCCACCAGACAATGAAGCCCAATAAGGTAGGGATGTCCCTATAAAAGATTCTTACGCTTATGTCCCTTTTTTAAGGCCCCTACAGTAAGCCGTAACGTCCAGATCGAAGATGGATCTGCGTTTGCAGGCACCATGGACAGTGTTCGAGCTGGACCTTTCGGCCAGTTGTTCCGTCCTGACAACTTCGTGTTTGGCCAGACTGGGGCAGGCAACATTGTGGCTAAACTCAGACAGGCCTTAAACTTAAAACCTGAACCTCTACGCCCCAAGCCCTAAAAGAGCCCCAAACCCTAAAAAAGGCAACAACTGGGCTAAAGAGACTTGGCTTTGTTCAGATTTGCCCCTTCATTTGACGGGATCCCTTGTCGGTTGCAGGTCTTGTTGGTTTTTGTCTTCACACTACCCCAAACAAAAACCCGGCATGCTAAACTTTCCACCCTAAAGCTTAAATTGCACCTTAAACTCAACCTTCAACCCCTAAGCCGCAACGACTCCTGTGCACCAAGGGACATTACACCGAAGGTGCCGAGTTGATCGACAGCGTGCTGGACGTGGTGAGGAAAGAAGCTGAGGGCTGCGACTGTCTGCAGGGCTTCCAGCTCTGCCACTCCCTTGGGGGAGGCATCGGTGGGTCCTCGTACTTGTCACTTGTTCATGATCGGAGGTCGGATAGAGTGTAAGGGTTTGTGGCGAGCTTGAGTACTCATCGGTTGCAGGCACTGGAGCCGGCATGGGCACGTTGCTGGTGTCAAAAGTGCGCGAGGACTCAGTGCATGACAGAAGCTTTGTGTGCTAGTATATACTCTGACATTAAAATTTGTAGCATAACATAATATAGTACAGTCTAATATAGTTTAGCATAGACGAATAATGTAAGTGATGTTTGTAAATTCTGATGTTTGTAGATTCTAGTTGTCTCATGCTGCAGCGAAGTGTGTGCTCTCTTACGCGAGGAGTACCCTGACCGAATCATGGAGACGTTCTCGGTGATTCCTAGTCCCAAAGTTTCCGACACAGTCGTGGAGCCGTACAATGCCGCTCGGATGGCATTTATCAGTCCAGGACCTTAGCATCTCCAACATCAGAGCCTTGCAAACAGCAACGTAAGTTTGTGTAATCCAGCTGGCACCGAAAAGGTCTTCAAACAGTATGACTGGAGCAGATGCCGAAAGTTGCTGCATCAAGAAGAGAATCTCCAGCCACGCTAGCCAAATGATGTCGAATGACCCGTAGCTGCGCATGGTGCCGTCCCAGTCTACACAGTCTGAAACTTTTGCACGAAATCCTGAAGGGATCTCATTCATTAGAATAGGCTCCCGGTGGGGTATACTGTAGTTTAGTATAGTTATATTCGGGACCATACGAGCCTAACTGCTATTCCGAGTTATTCAGACGCAAGCCCTCAATCGCAACCCCGAATCTCGGAGTGAGCCAAAGCACAGAATCCTAAAACCCCAGCGACAGTCTCGAAACCCTAAGCCCTAAAACATGTGAAAGAGCCTTAAGACTCGTGGTGCTGAATATTCAGACAAGGATCCTCGAGTTGAAAAACAAAGAAGCATGGAGTTTAGGGTTTAGGGGCCCGACCCCCCAAACGTTCGCAAAGCTTAAGTCCCAAAGCCATAAGCCCCAAGTCAGAATCCCTGTGCAGTCTGGCGTATGGTGTGCAGGGTAGGGCAAGATGGAGGCCTGCAGATTTAGAAATATTATTCCCTATAGTTATGGTATTTACCCCCAGCCTTTAATCTAAGTATTCACGACTGCACCTTATGGTGCTTAGGGTTTAGATGTTTTAGGGTCAGGTGTTTCACGACTCGAGGCTGTGCTGAGCTTCCACCAGCTCGTTGAGAACTCCGACGAATCTTTCTTGCTGGACAATGAGGAGAGTTCACGATACCCATAGATTCCAGCACCCCCAGAGAGAGTAAGGAATATCCTTTAAACAGCACTGGGATTCCTCATAAGGTTTTAAGCTAAGTTTGTATCTGAGGGTGGGTATTGGGCTCTTGAGTATCGGCTTCGGGGTGCAAGGCTCCAGTGCTTTGAGTTTGAGGTTGGCTGTGGGTTGAGAAAACAAGGACAACTCATGTGCTTCGCATGCCGCAGTTGAGTGGAGTAAGTGTACAACTTTTGATGGGATGTGCCCTTGCAAGTCATGCTTTCCTTGAAGGCCCTCTACGACATCTGCTTCCGAACTTTGAAGCTTACGACACCTACCTACGGTGACTTGAACCACCTGGTGTCTGCGGCCATGAGCGGCGTCACGTGTTGTTTGCGCTTCCCAGGGCAGTTGAACTGCGACCTGCGCAAGATCGCCGTGAACCTGGTGCCCTTCCCGCGGCTGCACTTCTTCATGACGGGCTTCGCCCCTCTGACCTCCCGCGGCTCGCAGCAGTACCGGGCTCTGACAGTTCCGGAGCTGACCCAACAAATGTTCGATGCGAAGAACATGATGTGTGCTGCGGATCCCCGTCATGGCCGCTACCTGACGGCGGCAGCACTCTTCCGTGGCCGAATGTCTACGAAAGAGGTGGATGAGCAAATGCTCAACGTCCAGCACCTTGGCAGCTGAGCTTCCGAACGTCATGTTGGGTTGAATCGCATGATGAGCGGCCGCACTAATTAGTGCGTCTGTCCCCCTGTTGTCCCTGAAAACAGTACTGTACAATAATATTCAATAATACTGTACGATGTACGAGATAATACGAAATACAATCTCTTAGTTCTTGTTGGAGAAAGGGAGCTCGACCATCATCTAGCTCTAGACTCTAGACTCTAAGCCCGTTTCGGCGAGTCTCGTTGGTTTCATCCAGGGGTCTTACTCGACAGCATTGGGTTTCTGGGGTATATCATAGCGTGACTGCGTAGGGAGTAACACGGGGCATTAATACGACTTGATCAGATCCGTGTTTGAACTATCAAGGAACAAGAACTCATCGTACTTCGTGGAGTGGATCCCGAACAACATCAAAGCATCCGTCTGTGACCCTTGGAAGCACAAGGAGAGCACCAGAAGGTCTCTGCATCAGCAGAGTTTGAGAGTCGTGGGGCCCCAGGGTTCGCGAAGGAATAAATCGTACTAGTATCTCGCAGTCATTAATATGCCTATACTATAATCTACACCACGAGCCTATTGTTAAGGCCTCTATATGGAATCACATCAGCCTAGACCCCTCTGAAGCAACCTAAGCCCCTAAAACCCTAAACCCCTAAACCCAAAACCCCTAAGCCCCTAAGCCCCTAAACCCTAAACCCTAAACCCCTAAACCCTAAACCCCTAAACCCAAAACCCCTGTGGGTTCATCCAAGGACATCCCTCCGAAAGGCCTCAAGATGGCCGTGGCCTTCGCTGGCAACTCTACCGCCATCCAGGAGACTTAGTTCTTCAATACTCACGGTTTAGGGTTTAGGGGTTTCGGGCTCTTACAGTTTAGTAGTACACTGAAAGTTTCAGCGTTTAGTTCCGTGGCTTTTTCGGGAAGTAAGGAGATGTTCAAGAGGGTTGCAGAGTACTTCACCGCGATGTTCCGGCGAAAGGCCTTCTTGCATTGGTACACAGGTGAGGGTATGGATGAGATGGAGTTCACGGAAGCCGAGTCCAACATGAACGACCTCGTCTCCGAGTACCAGCAGTATCAGGATGCGACCGCCGAGGAGGAAGGCGAGTTCGACGAGGAGGAGGGCGAGTACGACGGATGAGATGTGTGATCGGCAGGGCTCCTCTAATAGTGTTCTATTTGTAGCGATGCTAGCGACTGCCTTCTGAGGCACAGTCTTCTAATTCAAGCATCTCATGCTCGAATCTGCATAGCAGCCCCCTAAACCCTAAACCCTAAACCCAGCCAGGCCGGACGCCCGAGCTTTTTGGCATCGAAGGTCTGAGACGTTCGAGGCAGCAGCTTTTGGCGATACGGGCCCCCCGAGGCAAGTTTTAACCTTTCCTGCGACTGGCCCAGGGAGCCCGAGATTTTTTTTAAGGGTTTAGGGCCCAAAGTGGGAGTTTCCGAAAATTAGGGGTACCTTGGGGTTCCTTTAAAGGGATCCTTTAAGGGTTCCTGTAAAGGATCTATAGGGTTCAGGGCCTAGATATGGGAGTTTCCGAAAATTAGGGGTACCTTATTTTGGGGTCCTTATAATACGGATCCTACTATCTCGGGTACTATATTGGGGTCCCCTATTTTCGGAAACTCCCATATGGTTTCAGGTGTTAGGGTTTTAGGATTTAGGGTTTAGGGTCCTTGTTTTCTAGTGTAGATAGGCCTCCTTCTGAATATTGGTGAGTGTGTATATTCTTCGGGGTTAAGAGTGTTTCTGTTTTTCGATCTGAAAGTTTCCGAAAATTAGGGGTACCTTTTTTTGGTGTCCTTATAATAAGGATCCTACTATTTAGGGTACTATATGAAGTAGGGTTTATTACCGTTTTGGTGAGTGTAGATAGGCCTCCTTCTGAATATTGTTGAGTGTATATATTGGGTTTCATTATGGGTATACTAGTATTATAAACCATACCCTATATGGTTTCAGGTGTTAGGGTTTAGGGTTTTAGGATTTAGGGTTTGGGGTCCTTGTTTTCTGGTTTAGAATTTTTGGGCTTTGGGGCGTTTGAGGTTTAAAGTAGGCTTAAGGATTCAGGTTTAGAAATTTGGGTTTTGGGGTGTGAATGAGGCTGAGGGATTTTTGCGATTGTTCTAAAGATCGTAGGCTTTTGGGGTTGATCACGGGATCTGCATCTAAAGGCTGTAGGATTCCAAGGTCTCAGGGCTATAGGCTTTTTCTTGCAGAAGCCGGTTCCTGAAATTTTGGGAAGTTTCCTGATTTTTTTTGCGAGAGCGGTCTTGGGCTCTCTGGTGACTTCAAGAAGATCTTGAAGGTAGACTGACCAGCCTATCATTCGCAGGAGGTTGGGGCGCAGTATCTTTGCAGCAAAATCAGGCCGCCATATCATCCCAACCCTACACCGGGGGCCTTCAGCCCCTAAACCCTCGAACCCCCTACTAAGGCCGTGAAGCCCTAAAGCATAAGCCCTCCTGTCGAAACTCTTTTCGAACCCTGACCTCAAATTAGCAAAAAAATGCCCTATACTGGGTTCTTGTTCAGGGATTTCATCTAAGCTACCAGAATAAAGAGACCATATTATTCACTACAGATCCCTATTATGGTAAACCCTAAACTCAAAGAAGGAGTCCACAGCCGATTGCCGGAAAAGTCCGTTGCACTTCAACCCTAAACCCTATACCCTAAAACCCTAAAAATCCCAGTAAGCCATGACCTTAAAGTGGTTCTCTCGACCAGGACGGTCCGCTCAGGCTCGTGCCGCGGACGCAGCATCGATCGCTTGAGGCTCAAACAGAGGGCCTCTTAGGGGGGGAGGGTTGTAGGGTTTAGGGTTGAGGGTTTGGGTTTCAGGAGGATTCTATAGGTTGTTTTTGGCAAAGGGTTTCATGACTTGTACATAGAATTGAAGAGGGCTCTTCTTGGGGAGAACCCAGTGCTTTTCGGGCATCGGGGTCTTGGCTCTGGGATGAAGTCGCAGGGGCCCTTTTGAAACTGGTGAGGTTTGTTTGTGGCACCAACCCATTCCCTAAACCCTAAACCCGAAACCCCTAAACCCTAAAGCTTAAACCCAAAACCCTGATTTTGTAGGACTCCTTCGGGGCAAGCTGGCCTCCGTCAGGTCTGTTCAGGGCAACACCCTTGAGTTAGAACGGAATTCCTCAAGGATGGCTATACGGCTCTGGGGGACGCTTTTTAAATAGCGTTTTGGTTTTAGGTGTTAGGGTTGCTTTCATTGGGAACCTTCTAAGTTGCGGAGAGCTGACGACTCTAGAAATTCGCTGATCCTGACCAAACCCTAAACCCTAAAGCCTAAACCCCACAGGCCAGCCAGCTCAAGAAGGAGCTCGGGGTCTGTTTGTTCGGGTTGAGGTTTCAGGGTTTAGAATTTAGGGTACATGGTTTGGGTGTTTAGGGTTTAGGGTCGTGATCATGTAGTGTCATCGTCTGAGGAGTCAGCAATCACATCCCCTGAGCTCCCTATGCGGTTAAACTATGTTAGTTTGAACTCAAAGCCCTATATATTCCCAAGCCTTATCCAGGCCTATGTGTTAGTGTTCCCGGTGTCGGGGAGGTCGGTGTCAACGCAGATGGGTTTGGAATTAGGTTGGTGCGTTTTTCAGGTTTCATGTCTAGGGCTTTAGGGCTTAAGGCCTCGGGCTCGGGGCTGTAGGGATCAGCGTTGTAGGGTTTGGGATGCAGGCACTTTGGGAATCTTTTCAAGAGTCTGCATGGCTCTACTAAATGTATTTAAACATACACATTTTCGGGGCCCTAATAATGCAACCCAGTTTAGAATCCAAAGGTTTTTGTCAGGCTCGTTATGAACATGTAATGTTGTCGAGGATGGACTTTGGGGCTGTGGGCAAGGGATTTGTGGTGATTTGGTGCTTTTCTTGCAAGTAGAAGATTTCTGGTCAATTTCAACAATTCGTTTACGCGGTTCTTCCTTTCAGTCTTTCTGAAGAACATATTAACTTCGTTTTAACGCATGTAATGTAGCCAAACCCTAAACCCTCAACCCTGGAAACTCTCAAAAGTAGACATGAACACGTATTGTCTCTCGCAACACCGAATCCTTGATCTCCCAAAACTAGTCGGAGGTTCCAAAACCTACAATCTCTATATCCTCCTTCGGAATTATTTTTCATCTTCAGAAAATAACACAATACGGCCTCACATTTTTGACACTCCTGTTTCGTATCAGAAATACATTTACTTCAAAATCATTCGATGGAAGCAAGCTTTGTGGTCAAGAGTAGAGATAGCTAATGTTTCATAGATTTTTAAGAAATGAGAATTAGATACATACTGTATGTGATGTGTCATGACGTTTTGTTATGTTGATTGCACGAAGAAAAACGCCAAGTACGCAGATGGAGCTCATCCGCATATTCGATAGTGGCAGACCGTCCTTTGAAGCTCCTTGGATTCTGAAACTCGCTGATGAGGTGTCCTGCCGACATGGCTGCCAACATCCGCTGTGTTTGCCTGGCAGACTCCACCGGGTTTGGCCTTTTGCCGCCCAGTTCACGCAGTGGTATCGTCGGTTCCGAAACCACTTTGGGCTGGAACTTCACGGCCGCCGTCAGCTACGGCGCCGGCTTGACGGCACCCTCGGGCGATGGCGCACCCTCGCTGATGCAGCTGTTGCTGCAAGGTGCCACTGTCGGCCCTAGTCTTCTGCGGCTGCGTCCCGGCAAGGGACCCAGTGCCCCCGAAGCCTGGTGCTTCCAAGGAGGAGAGTTTCAAGTGACTTGTGGAGGGCCGGGCCCAATACCACATCAAAGAAACCACACAGTCCGTCAAGGATTTGGTTCATTGGGCGTACAGGATCAGGCAAAGCCTGCCATGGTTCAGATTGTGGAGGCGCAAGAGATCTGCCTCCATCTTGTTGCGGCGAGACCGTCTCGGTTGGATTGCGTTGTCTATGACAGAGCCTGCAGATGCGTGCAGCAAGGCAGGAAAGACACACGCACAAAACAGATCAAACGCTGGTGTGTCGATCGCTTCCATGCCAAGGGACATGCTATAGGCTCCCCCCCTCCAGCATCGCGGCTTGAACAATCGCCTGGAAGGGCATCAACACCTCCATTGCCGAGCACACATGTGCTTGGTTTCGTGGCTATGCCTCGCAGTTCAACACGAAGTCCCCGCGCTCCCACGCCTGTTGCATCTTGCTATGCATTGCAGAGGCACAATGACTTGACTCGCCAGGGATATCAGAGCCATTTGAGTCCCTTTTCCACTAGAAAGCCAGCTGCCAGCTGCTGTGGCTAGTGGATTGCTCAAGCGACCGGCTTCCCATAAGTATACATGTCGACGCCCGGCATCATCCTCGAGAACTTCCTCTACATCTTCCGCAAGCGCTTTCGCGATCCGGAAAACCCCTGCGAAAGTGACCAAGCGCATTTTGAAGAAGTGATGGAACAACATTAGAGATTTGCTGTCCGACCGGGCTTGGATGTCGTATATTTTCCTGAGCACAATCTGTACTTGGACTCAGTGCCCTCCGCGTGTGTGTGATAGCAGATGCGTGCCAACACACACACACATATACGCACACACACACACACACACACCCACACACACACACATATACACACACACCCACACACACACACGCACGCACGCACGAACACACGCACACACGCACACACGCACGCACGCACACACGCACACACGCACACACGCACACACGCACACACGCACACACGCACACACGCACACACGNACACGCACACACAGACACGCACACACGCACACACGCACACACGCACACACGCACACACGCACACATGCACACACGCACACACAGACACGCACACGCAGACACACCACACACAGACACACCACACACAGACACCCCACCCACACACACACACACAACACAAGCACACACACGCACAGCACAAACACATACACGCACAAACAAACACACACACACACACACACCCGCCACCGAGTCCATGCATCACATTTACGCAAGCACACCTTGGTATGTCATGTCTACTGTAATGTGTTAGTTTATGCACTGCACTGCTACAATGCGTTATCTGATCGTGTGGTTGACATCTTTTCGAAAGAAGAAAAGTGCGACAAACGTGCTTCAATTCCTGAAGCCATATTGACGAATGTTCTGGTGTAGTCACAGCACCCAGCTGCTATCCGCGAAAAGCTGAGGTCACAGTGAGGGAGTCGGCACCATTAGTTAGTTAGACATCAGGGTAATGTTAGATTGATGGTATTGTTTTTGTCCTAATAATACTTGACTTCTCAAGTTGTAAGTGAGGCATGTCAAGCTAATAATATTGACATGACAGAACCAGGATGCTTCAGCTCGCAAAGCATTGAAAAAGCTTCCTTTGCTCGTAAAATATGGGGCCCGCACTGTGATACACTCTTCAGAAATAAACACATTGCACTTAAAAGCCAAGAGAATGTTCAGACTTTATTTTTATCATAGTTCTAAGGGCGGTATAACTTTCAACCCCAAGCCCCTGAACCCTAAACCCTAAACAACCCTGGTTGGTGACGGCCTTCTGCGTTCAGGCCGTATGGGCAAAGGAAACAGGAGCTCAACAAAAAACCTTCAACCGTTTCCTGTAAACCCTAAACCCTCACCCAAACCTGTAAACCTTGACTAAGACTTTAAACCCTAAACCCTAAACCCCAAAGTCTTCGCTGAGGGCTCGATAACCGCCATCGCAGAGCCCGAAGCGGCCCGAGCTTCGCGGGCAGAAAACACGTACGTGGGAGTGGGAGCCTAGGTAAAGCTAGGCGACTGGCACCATGCATGCCGGCCCCTCGGGCACCTCCCACGGAGTGGTAAAAGTAAAAAACCCTAAACCCGGAATTTTTTTGCCAACAAATCCTTGTGACATGGGTTGCACCCCAAAACCCCTCACGATTTGGAGCAGCTCCTTTTCGCAAGGATGGGACCTCCCTGACCCTTCACGATTTGGAGTGGCGGCTGTTCCCTTCCAGGAGGCTGACAGCTGATTTGCTGTTACCATATTTTTCTTATAAAATGTGCCTACCCTTTCGACGACTGCCGCCAGCACAGCCTCACAGAAAACCCATCCAGAAAGGGACAGACTCACAGAACGCCCACATGCACTGCTATTTGTTTCATCACAACTCGTCAGCAGCCTCACAGAAAACCCGGCACCAGCCTTACAGAAAACCCACATGAGAACCGGCCAGCACGGCTTCACAGAAAGCCCAAACCCAGAAAGGGACAAAATCACAGAATAACCACAGGCAGAGCTGTTTTCGATCCTGCCTGGGCCCCGTTGAAAGTAACGGCCCCCGTCGGTTATGTGGAAGCCGCCGTTGGCATCCCCAGAAGACTTTAGACCTAAAGCCTCAAATGTTTGAACTCAGGGTGGTCTTGGGGTGGGCTGCCTGCTACGCATCGGTGCGAGCGGCCTGAGTGTGCACAGTCCAACGTGCACCCATGACGTCACCACATCCTAAACCCTAAACCTTAATGAGCCTTTCAGCGAAGGACTGGGGCTACGCCACGCACTTGCAGAAGGAGGCGCTGCTGCTCCTTGGCTGGAGGGTCATGGGACATAGAAAGTAGGGTTATAAGTACCTTAATCAAGGTTATAAGTAGATATAACTATAGCTACCGTATTTATAACCATACGTACTAAGTTCCCTGATCGTTTAAGTGGTGTCATTCCGAGCAGGACCTTCCTTGCAATAAAGGGGCCTTTAAAGAAGCCTTTAAAGGAACATTTAAAGGGGCCTTTAGGGGTTTAGGGTTTAGGGTTCAGGGTTTAGAAATTTGGGGTTTTATGTTTAGGGTTTGGGGTTTAGGGAGGGGCCTTCAAGATTGGAATAGGATTTGGGTCTGTAGTATAGTGAGACTAGGCTCTTCCAGAAACCATAAGGAATAGTCTTGGTAAGTAGTCAGGCTTCCAAAAATTACCCTCAAAGGGGGCATGGGTTTAGGGTTTAGGCCGGAAACACCAAAGCACCTTGTACCCTAAACCCCTGAATCCGGAAACTCCAGGACAAGCGATGAAACCTCAGGCCGTGAAGTCTAAACTCAAAGCCTTAACCGCAAAAATCCTAAACCCTAAACTGCCAAAGTCCGAAGCCCACGTCAACCCCAAAAGTTGACAGGCCTGAAGCCTCTAGAGCCCTAAACACGAAAGGCCGTATACGCTGAACCCAAAGCCCTGAGCCCTTACGCAGTAAGTAACATGGCTTCCTTGTCGTGGTAATTTAAACTGAGCTCCTCAACAAGAACCCGGCAAATCCTAAACCTCTAAATTCCAAAAGAGCGCTACCCCAAGGGGCCCATGTGCTCATGTAGTATATACTTTGGCGTTAAAGTAGCACGTATATAGGAAGTTTCGGGTCAAAGTATATGCTATTTGTGCACATGGACCCTTAGGGATAAGGAGCCGAATCCAGGTTAGGATCCTGGAACCTGACCTCTTTGCCGGTCTGTCCACTCGCCGCAGGCGCAAGAGGGTTTACTGTTTGGCGTTGAAGTTTAGGTTTTAGGGTTGAGGGTTTACTATTGACGGTTACTTGCGTAGTTTTTGTCCGCTCCGAAAGAGATAAATAGGAATTTCGGCTGTAGTTGAGCGACTGTGGGGAAGTTTGGGTTAGAGGTTTTTCATAGAGCTTGCACCTGACCTTCTGAAGCGCGACAGAAACATTTAGTCAGGTTTGCGGGCCCATCTCCTTCGCTCGCAAGGGAGGCAAAGATTCGAATCTGATTCGTTTCGGGTAATATCCGGAAAGCCCCTCAACCCCAAACGGTAAGCCGTGGTCTTGCCCGACCAGTGGCAGCGAAAGGAAAAGTCTCGACTAAAGAGAAGTAAATCGCAAAACCCCAAAACCCCCAAACTCTGAATCCCCATAGCCCTAAAACCCTAAAGCCCTTAAAACCTAATCGCGGAACCCCGGAGCCCCGAAGCTTGGATGGGCCGAAGGAGTGCCCCAAGCCGTCCCTGAGCCTGAAAACTAGAACACGCATGGAATTCGGGGCCCATCTGAAATCGTATGGACCACCCCATGGAACTTCTAGTTGAAGGAAGATTCCTTCATGCAATGGCATGCTAGAGAGCTCTTTCACAGTGCCAGAGGACCCTTACAAAACCGGTCATACGGCTGATGATATAAATCCTGCATTACCTTAATGACCCTAGACTGTGGGAATTTTGGTATATTGCTTATTTTGGGTAATGCAGGGTTTATATCATACCCTAAACCCTATACCCCAAACCCTAAACCCTACACCAAAAGGTAATGGTAGCCCTAAACCCTAAACCCTAATCCCAGGGGTTCATACTTTATTCTGGGTAATGCAGGGTTTATATCTTCAACCGCAGAATCCTTGAAGACTGGGAGCCCCCTTGGACGAACCGGACCCGGGACCATGACTTCAGGTTGAATTTTTCAAAGAAGGGTCTAGGGTTTAAGGTTTAGGGAGTTTTTTTATAGGGTTTAAGGTTTAGGGATTTTTTTTTATAGGGTTTAAGGTTTAGGGAGTTTTTTTATAGGGTTTAAGGCTTAGGGATTTTTTTATAGGGTTTAAGGTTTAGGGATTTTTTTATAGGGTTTAAGGTTTAGGGTTTTTTTATAGGGTTGAACCACAATCCCTAATAAAACGGAAGAGCCGCGAGAGCAAAAGAAGTCGAAGCTCGAACACCCAAGGGGATGCAGTCTTGCGCGACATGCGGCTCTGGCACGGGGGCACTCCGAACCGCCGCAACTTGCTGGGTTGGGATTTTGAGACATGGGATATTCAGAAGATGGGGGACCATAACATAGATCTCGATAGCAGCATCGTCACTGCAAGGACTCTATCCTCCCACATCTTTCACTTCCATCTTGCCGCGGAAGGTTACGTACGGATTTCGAGCCTATGGGGTTTTTATCCTGAAGCTCTAAGTCTACATGGTGTCCGCATTCGGCCACGGCTTAAACAAATGAATCGCAATTTCAGGAACACTTTCACTCGCTAGACAGTGTCCCCCCAGGAGCCTAGTGCCGATTTGGGCTGTTTAGGTTGCCGGAGATGCGAAAGGGCATAGGGCTCTCTGGGCAGGGTAGGGTTTGGCGTTCGAGTTCGAGATCTGCGTTCAGGGCTTAGTGGCTTAGGATTTAGACTTGAGGGCTTGTGGGGTCAAAGGGCCTGCACCCCACACTTGCGACGTCGAACGATCGAACGATAGCTAGCCCCCTAACCCTAAGCCCCAAACTCTAACACTACACCCTAAACCCTAAAAGCCTACTAAACTCTACAACCCTACACCGTAAACCCCTCAACCCTAAACCCTGAATCCCTAAACTCCAAAACCCTAACTCCAGATCCTGAGATGAGCCCAGCCAAGGTAACCGCAGCCGTTACCTGCCTTCGGCGGAGTTCCTGTCGACTTGGTCCCTTTCAGGATGTAGGAGTTTCCGAAAATAGGGGACCCTAATATAGTACCCTAAGTAGTAGGACCCTTAATATAAGGACCCCCAAAATAAGGTACCCCTAATTTTCGGAAACTCCCATATAGTGTTTAGCGCTTGAGGGATCAGGGCTGTACACTATACGGCTCTTGGGGACTTCTTTAGTATTTGGGTGTTATTTGCTTTGATAGGGATATTCACTATATCGCAGTTTGGGTCCTTGGCCCACCACTTTGCGAAACAGGGCTCAGGAGAATTGGTACCTTAAAGCCATACTAAACATGAAGAAAATCTAAACCCTAACGCCTAAACCCTACGCCCTAAACCTGAATCCTTTAAGCCCTAAACATGAAGGCCCCTATCATTGCTCGGACCCTTGGCGTAGGAGTGGTCAGAATTGGGTCTTTGAGGTTGAAGACTCTGAGGTTTAGGGCTGGAGTACCAGAGTTAGGGTTTAGGGTTTAGGGTATTAGGGTATAGGGTTTAGGATTAGGGGTTAGGGTTTAGGGTTTGATACAGGGCCTTAAATAATTACCTATACTATTTTGGGGCGTTCCTTATTACAATTATAGTGTAATGCACCGCAAAACCCAATTCTAATTCTTAAGGCCTCCAGATATTTGTACCCTCGTAGTCTCCCTTATGGAGCCCTTTAAAGGAACCCTTTTAGGTTTAGGGTTTAGGGTTTAGCCCTATAGTAGTCTTCAACAGGTACGCCAGCATCACCATGCAGGTCCCGGAGGACCACTTCTCCCCGCGTCCTGCGCTGCCCTTCGCGCACTGGCTCGGGCTCTCGGGGAAAGCCCAGATGCCCGGCCTGAACTAAACTTTTGGGGGTTTAGGTTGCAGGCGTTTAGGGTTTGCGGTTAAGGGCTATTGTTCTTTAAGTTTATTTGCAGGAGGTACTTGAAAGAACTGCACAATGTTATTGCAGGCACGTGCTGAGCTTTTTTGAGTTGCAAGAGGTATTACGAACTGTTTCCAGCATGTTACTGAAGACGTGTATTCAGTTACAGCGAAAACCTCATAACACCGATAAGAACAGCAGATGCAATCATGGCAAGACACAGTCTGTAAAGTTGTCATAGCGATAGTTTTTCCGAAGTTGCACGGAGATTGGGTCCTTTATGGTTGGGGTTCAGGGTTCCTTCGAACATGTAGTTCTTCAGTGATAGCGAGGCGATGTCGGGACAGTGTCTAAAAACTACGAAATATGGTCAGTCGGTTACCATCTTCTCGTGGGCTAGCATATTCTCTGGGTGCATCTGAGGAAGCGGACGCAGTTCATCCTCGCCGCACCAGAGCCAGTGCAGGCAAAGGTGCGCGAGGACCCAGCATGGGAGCATCAATGTTTGGAAAACATTATTATCCGGCACGGTCCTCACGCAGCTACGCCAAACAGTAGCTACTTCCAAATCCCGCGCCAACCGTTTTTGGGCCTGTGCAACGACTTTACATCACTATTCATGTTAATGAACATCTCAAAATAATTAAAAATGGTTCAGGACGTTACACTTGACCTTCTAATCACGAAGCTCAACTCACCAGCCCAAGCTTCCCACATCACACCGTAATGACATGGGTTGTGCGGTGGTCGTGATAATGATAATAGTAAAAATAGTATTAACGAGATTATAAGCGTAATGACTCTACTATACTATACGCATGGTTTTGGGTCTTGGAGGGTCACTAATTACTACTTGCTGAACCTGAGTCTCAATCCCACTCCTATGACTATGGGTCTGTTCGACATGGCGAGGACCGGGGTCCCATTTACGCCTGAAGCCCGGGCTTAGGGTTTAGGATGGCACTTAGACCCCAAAGTCCCTCAACCCGAACCCTCAACTTGACCCGCTGCCGAGCCTCTTCATCTTCAGGCCTAACCTCATACTCTAGCACAAAATGAAGGGAATCTACTTTGAAGGATGATGGGACTTAGCAACTCGAGCTATCAACAAGGTAACTATTGTTGCTGTCTTAGTAGCTACTTACAACCCTTATTAAGGTACATGTAGCCTTACTTACCAGGCCCCATGATCGTCCAAGAACCCTAAACCTTAAACCCGAAACCCGAAACCAAAGCTATCAACCGCATGGTCCTCAATCCGAAGCCCTAAGTGGGAGTTTCCGAAAATTAGGGGTATCTTATTTTGGGGGCCTTATAATAAGGATCCGACTATTTAGGGTACCATATTTGGGTCCCCTATTTTCGGAAACTCCCAAGTCCATGCGCGAGGACTTCGTTCTAATGCTGCCTTATGTGGCCGAGGAGCGTCCTTGATCTGCCTTTAGCGTCTGCAAGGTGCCAGCGTTTTCTCTTACAGCGTGATTGTTTCCAACATTCATGTCATTGCGACAGTTTTCTTGTGAGCTGAACGAGGTTTTTCACAGGATATCCAGCATTTCGTAGGCAGGGAAGATTTGTTAGTTTCTTGTCGGAATCCTAAGGCTTTGTTAAGAGGTATTGGTCTCTCTCGAGGGCTTACATGATAAAGAGGGGCCTTAAATCCTAAACCCTGAACCTCCAAAACCCTAAAATCCCTAAACCCTAAGCCCTAAACCCCTAAACCCGTAAACCCTTAAAAACAGCTCATCTGCGGCAGGTGCCCTAATGGTCCGAGCTTCTGCGGTCTTGGACCTCTGCAACATCACGGCAGGCTTCGTTGGTTCAGGGTTTTAAGGTTTAGGGGTTTAGGGTCTCGGGTTTGGGGTTTAGGGTTTAGGCTGCGTGACCCAAAACCCTCAGACATGGGCATGTGCAGCCAGAAGCTGGGATAGAAGTAATCTAAATATGGAGATCAGAGATCAGAGGTATGTCCCCTTGAGTTACTTACTTCTTTCTGCTGGTTTTTGCCACCAGCCCTCAAAACAGGGAAATCTAACACAGCAGATAAAAGAATACTTGGAGTTTGAGGGTGCGCTGTTTGTAGATGGCAGATAGGATAGACTGCGTCAGGCTTGGGGTTCGCGTTCCAGATGTTTTTTATTGTTTGCGCCCTTCATTTTTCATCTCATCAACTGTACAATACCTGTGTGGTTGTCAACACAGCCCAACCTTCATTTTTCAGCTCATCAACTGTATATTACCTGTGTGGTTGTCAACACAGCCCAACACTGAGAAACACTCGTTATGTCTTTGCGGTCCCTTCCTCATCAGGTTCAGGGTTGCGGACGTGGATGCAGCATTTCAGTTCCTGTTCTGTGTTCCCTAGTAGAGTGTGAGTAGGCAAGCCTTAACCTTTTTAGGGGTTCTATCATCCCTATATGAAGTAGGTTTTATATTACCGTTTTGGTGAGTGTAGATAGGCCTCCTTCTGAATTTTGGTGAGTGTATATATTGGGCTTTATTATGGGGATACTAGTAATATAAACCATACCCTATATAATCCCGATATACGATCAAAGGCCAACCTTCAGTCAATCAGGATACTCGACAAGTAGGGTTCTGGGTTTGGGAATGGCTTCGCGCTGTGGAGCAAGACTTGCCTGGCTTCCTTAGCCTTCACTTAGATAGTGAGCGGGGGAACTTTAAACTTTTTGGCCTTATATATTAGCTCTATCTTATAAAAATTGAACTTTTTGGGGCCCGGTTGTTGAAGAAGAGAGTTCAGACGTCGAGTCTTTCAATCCTTCGAAGTCAGCACTCCAGGCCCTGAATCACGAGCCTTACATCCTCAACACCGTTGCTCTAAACCGGAACTTTCTAAGTCGACCACGGCTCGAAACCAAAAGTCCTCAAGGTCTTAAGGAAAAGCCAGAAAGTTGGAACATCGCTATCCTCATACCGTTAAGGTAAAGGAGAGGGAATCCCCGCACTAATCATCCTAATTCCATGTTCCAACTTCCTGGGGTTCACTTAACTTAAGCTCTTCCTGAAATCAATCGTCGGGTGGAGCCATGTGAGGCTTCTGAAAGCGTTCTCTCTGCAGTGGCAGACAAGGAGATGTGGCCTACGTTCTCCGAGGTGCAGGGTTCGTTTAACTACGAAATTTCCCTTATGGTTCCTATAGAGGTACTGAGTCATAAAAATACTTTTTTAAGGGCCCGAAAACTACAAGCCAGTTTAAGCTTTGTCATTTGGGGCCAGGGTGTAGCGTCCCAGCCCAAGGCTGACGGAGGTCTATTCAACTTTTGATCCTGCCTTGCGAAGATTCAGGAACGTCTCCACTTGAAGTGTGCCTTTAAGGGTTTAGGGGTTCATACTTAGGGGGTTTACAGTTGAGGTTCAGGGTTTAAGGCTCCAGGTGCAGTTCACTAGACGGTCTGGGTTGATTGTTGGCAAGCCTTTCAGTTAGGTGGAAGCCTGAAACGTTTGATCCTGACCCTTCAAGATTCCCATCCTCGTGCACCGAGGTCGCGCACGACAGCCCGCCGCACTATGCCGGCCGCCGTGGGTGACCTGTACTATTGCTATAGGGGCCTGAATGATTAGAAATCTTGTTCCTGAGGGTTCCCCTGCGGTTTTCAGACGTAAGTGCATGTATTGTAGTATCAACTACCCCGCTCAGAAACAACCAATGGTTTTTGATTCCATTGTAAATGATCATCCAGACTTTTGGAAGCAGTTTGCCTCGGTTGTATTCCGGCAGCTTGTGCAATCTACCCTAAGACCGGGTTTCGGTTTTGGGGTTTTGGGGGCTTTAGATGATTCGTTTTCACATGGCTACATCATGGTACGCTCGACGGATCTCATTCAATATCAGAAAGCTCAGAGGAGGTCAGAACCAAGTGCCGCTCGACTATGCGAGGCTGACGACGCTTTCCAGCTTGCAGACGGCTGCTCCCTGCATTCAGCGACATGCTTGCGACATCAGAAAATCTGCGACTGCTGCATGGGCTGCATCACGCAGTTGGCGAACATTGATCGACAATTTCTGTACCTGGCTTGTTGTGCTTTCAACGGCCCAACGAGCATATGCCCCAAGACCCACACCCTTCACCGTAATCCATAAGGCATACCATGAAAAAGCTGGATACGTAGATCAATAGACACAAAAGCGAATACATAACTCGGCTACCCGGACGAACCAAAACCATCACACCCTGAACTCCTGAAGCGCGAAGCCCCCGAAGCTCCAAACCCTGAAAGCAAAACCCCGAAGCTCCACCGAAACCGCACATAGGCCCTGCACCCCCGGAATCCCCGAATTCCGAGTATTCAGGACCTGAACCATATTAGTAAGCCTGAAACCCTAAAGCATAAACAAGCCCCCCTAAACTTAAGCATCTTAATCCGTAAACCCTACCCCTGAACCTCCAAACTCCAACCCTATATGAAACGCTTGAAAACCCCTGAACCATCGGCCCCACCCTTGTGGCCTAATGTAGGGACCTAAATAATTTTACCTATACTATTTTGGGGGTTCCTTATTCGAATTATAGTATAATGGACCCCAAAACCCTATTCTGATTTTTTCAGGCCCCTAAATTAGGACCCCGCAGTCCGCTAAGCTAGAGCCCCAGAAGCGCCAAAACTGAGGAGAAGTGCTGAGGCTCGACTGGACACTGCAAAAAGCACTAAAACCGATAAATCCCATCCACAAGTTCACAGAGAAGAGAAAAACCTAAACCCGAAACCCTAAATCCTAAACCGTAAAAACCTAAACCCCATAAAACCCAGAGGATTCCAGAACCCTCCATGAAGCCTCAAAACGCTGAGAATCTCCGGGGAGGTTCAGGCCACCCCGGCAGTGCCCAAAAGGGGCCCAGGTCGTCTCTGCCGCGTTTGGGAGCGTACGGATAAAATGCACAGAGCCCCAAGGTATACCCTGAGGGCCCAAAACCCCTTAATTAAGGAATATGGCTTAAATTATAAAGGTCTTCAGATTATGATGTAAGCTATATTCCTTAATTCAGGGGTATTGGGCTCTCTGGGTACCCTCTAGTGCAGTAAGATAGTGTATAGTGAACCCCAGAAAGTTGGAACGTGGATTTAGGATGATTAGTGCTGGGATCCCCTATACTTTACCTTTAAGGCCATGAGGATATTGATGTTCCAACTTTCTGGCTTCTACTGTAGGCTCCCTTCCCAGGCTGAAGCGGTCTTGGCGTGAAGCATGAAGAAGCCTTCGGGTTTCGCCTTTCGACTTGCTGGGTTGGTTTAGGGTTTAGGGTTTAGGGTTCAAAAATTCAAGGCATCTCTTGGTTGGGCTGGATTATTTTGGCATCTGAGCTCCAGCAGAATCCAAGGCATGGGACCCATCATCCTCGAACCCTGAGCCCCGAACCCTATGGGAGTTTCCGAAATTGGGGGTACCTTATTTGGTGGTCCTTATAAGAGGTCAACGTGATGGCTTATTTACTTCGAAGAGCTTTCGGGATTGAGCTGCATCTTCCGGACCTTCGTAGTTGCACGTTGTAGACTGGGGGAAATCTTTACACAGATTTTCGAGGCATAGATTTCTGCGGCAATGTGTGCAAACTTCACGTACGACCTTCAGCCTAGTGGTGAGAGGCCTCGGCTCAGTTTACACATGGGTACAATGCAGGTTGAGGGCGAGACGAGAAATCCGTCTCGCTGTTTGTCTTGTGTGTTGACAAGCCCGATGTGTTTTCGCAGGTAGAGGGATGAAAACATTCATGGACAGGCTGATTGCATATTTCAGGAAACTAGGAACCTGAAATAGCAAGATCCTTGTTGCAATGTTATCTGCATTTCCACCAAATGACCATAAAGCCGTGAGGTCGCATAAAAACCGTTCAAGCGTTTGTAAACATTTTACAACCCTGCGATACCTTGACCCTAGACCCTGACCCTACACCAAACCTTAAAAGCCTCAACTGTAAACGCTGTACAACCCTTACAAAAGCCTGATAGTGCTTCTAAAACCCTAAACCCTGTCCACTGCATGAGTCCTCACTGGCTTTTTGGCAGGTTCCGCTATTCTCCGGCGCCGCGGACGCAGGAGACCCTTTCCACCGGAAGCCGATCTTTTTGGGGGGTTCAGGGGCCTGGGGTGAAACTTAGGTGTTTCAGGGGTTGAGGGGTTAGGGTTTTGGTGTTTGGGCTTTTGGGGTCTGGGGCTTTACGGGTTTAAGTGGTTCGAGACATAGAATGGGGTTCAGGGCTAAGGGTTGAGGGTGCAAGGCTGGGTAATGTCTATATGCTAACTTATGATAGCCAGGGTTTACCCAGAGGCTGCATAGTAGTTCCTTTTTGGGATTACCTTATAGGATTATGATTAAAAATATATGAACCCCCAAAAGGAACTACTATGGAGCCTTAGGGTAGGCTGTAGGATTTATGGGTTAGGGTAAACAAGGCCAGACGTTTGAAGCATTTGAAGCAGTCACCGCTCAGTGCGCATGGAGCAGTGCATCATACATGCTGCACGAAAAGACTTTGACCTTGAACTTAGAGTCAAAGGCTTTTGGACGAACTATAGGATCCAAATCTTTACCAACACCACGTTGGGGGTTCCTTACTACAAGTATAGTATACTGGGCCCCAAAACCCTATTCTAATTATTAAGGCCCCTATGGTAGGCTTCAGGATTTTGGAACTTCACACCCTATAAGGTGGGGAGCGTATTGAACTCTCTGGGTTTTGGGCCTTCTGCCCTAAACCGAAACCCTAGGGCGAAGGCATGGCTCTTGAACAGACGCGAAGCCCCGAATCTCGGCGCTTAGTTCCGAATCTTGTACCCTAAACCCCTAAACTCCAAACCCCAAAGCTCTAAGGACCCGAAACCCTAAACCCTAAACCCGAAACCCTACGACCCTAAACCCTTGTACTCCGACGAGCAGCATCATCGGCAAATGAGTGCAAGGCAGAGTTGGAGCACTACACTACATTTAGGGTTTGGGGTTTGTCACGACATGAAGATGAAGGCCCAGCTCATGCCCGACTTCGCACAGGAGGACACTGCTGGAATGGAAGCCGTGAGTTTGAATTCGGGCGGCTGCCAGCAGCGAGGCGGCACGGAGCCCCCAGGCGGAAGGAGGCTGCCGAGGATGAGTCGGAAGATCCTGACATTGCCAAGGTTGAGACTCTCTCCAACCCGACACCTCTACCCAGACAGCCCTATTGGGCTCTCTGGGTATCCCTAAACCTTTAAACCTGCCCTACGCCCAACACCATCTATCTGCCAGGATGTGACCGGCCAGGCGCGGCCGTTGTCCAAAGGGAAGGAGCCGGGGCGCTCGGGACGGGACTGCTGTGGCTTGCCTTCAGCGCAGGATGCCCAAAGTGAGTGGACCTGGTAGGGTTTAGCCCTAAACCCGAAACTCTGAATCCTAAACCCTAAACCCCTACACCCTAAACCCCTAAACCCTAAACCCCTAAACCCTCAGAGGGTTCAGGGAAAGTAGGAGCCCCCACCATAAGGATTCGGATCTTGTCCTCTCACAGTCCTTCAGCCGCTCAGAGCGGGTTCAGGACTTATATAGGTCTGGCACACACCCTGGCCTGAAAGGGTTTGGGGTTTCGGTTTTAGGGTTTAGGGTGTAGGGTTTAGGGTTTAGCCGCTTTTAGCCTTCTTGACACCAACAGGAAAGCCGGTTGGGGTGTGGTGGGCTGCAGCACCTGAACGTAGAGGGTTTTAAAGCTTCGACAAGATAGGACCTTCATGGCAAACCTTTAACCCTTAAGCCCTACATTCTCGAGGCTTCGTGTTCGGGCCCAGAGTACTGAGCAGCTTTGAACTTTGGCTTTGTCGCTGGGGCTTCAGGGTTGTGCAGATACGGGAGTTTCCGAAAATAGGGGACGCTAATATAGTACCCTAAATAGTAGGATCCTTATTATACGGACCCCAAAATAAGGTACCCCTAATTTTCGGAAACTCCCATACAGTACTTTAATTTTGTAGTTGTTTCGGGCGTAGAATTGGAGGATGTCGGCTTTTGTATATGAGTTGGCGATTCAAGCGGAATGACGCCTATAAAGAGACTGGGTTCGGGAGCCCTTTGAACCGAATCTGAGACCGACTTGCAAGAATCCCGGAGTCTTCAAGCAGATCCCAATAATGTCAGATTCTTGGGTTTCAGTAGTTTGGGCTAGATTTCGTCCAGGGCCGTTGGGGTGGTGGAATCTCCTGATTATTAAGTTCACCTCCCTTAATCGATTCGTTGATGGATACCGACATCCATGTCCTTAAGCAGCTGGGTTTGGTTTTTCATGGGTGTTCCTCAAACCTACCCCCTGAACCCTGAAACCACCTTAGCGGGAAATGGGGGGTTCATTTCACAGCTCTGCATTCATTCGGCGGTCTGAAGAGTGAGTAGGAATGCTCTTATTATAGTCCCCGGTACCCTAAACCCTCAACCCTAAACCGTCCGGAGCATGGCCTAGAGTCGATAAGGTTTTGAAGGGTGTACGAATGTGTTACACGGTGGTCTCATGGGGTTTCGAAGGCTGCATGAAGCGTTACTGAACAATCCGCAATCGTACTCTGTAACTCCCCACAGCCCGAGTCTACTTCCAAACCCAAAGACCCTAAGCCCTAAACCGTAAACCCTTCCCCCCTAAAGCTGTACACGCTGAAGCAGATTTCGGGATTGAGTGCTACAGTTTGGGCTTGAGGTTCAACGACATCATCCTGGCTGGCGGAGAAGATGCGGAGGATCGGCTTAGGGTTCAGGATGTAGGTTTGGGGATTTAGGCAGGTTTTTGGTCTTAGGATTTAGGTTTACTGAAACTCACACTCTGCCCATTTGGATATATAAGGCTTATATAAGATCCGTTGTTTAAGGGTCCACCCGCAGGGGTTCTACCTACACCCCTTTGAAACTGTTGGTTTAGGGTTCAGGGTGCGGTCCAACATTGTAGCATCGTTGACCAGGCTTGAAGCCTCTGAAGCCTCTGAAAAGTTTTATAAGATCCTCTTCAGCCCGATAAGAGGGAATATGACATATCCCAAAGGTCCACCCACGCAGTTGACGTATAAAGTAATGGCAAAACAACCCTAACTCGAAGCCAAACCCATAGCCTCAGCCCTCCCCAGCAGCAGCTCAACCAAGGGTGTATAACAAAACCCAAACTGTGTGCATATTGATCCGGGGTGTATTTCATTTTGCCAAGTGCAGGGTACCCGGCGACTCCAAAACGCGTTCACTCGGCCCTTATTCCCTTTTTGTTAGGGTTCAGGTTCCTTTATAAGCCCCGTTAAGCCAAAAAGGGCACCCTTTTGATTCCTAGGTTACTCTTGGGTCTAGGGGTAGCTCTTGCTTGGGTTGGGGCTCATTTTCTTTGTTGAGAAGGGTGCTGCTTATTCGTCAGTCTTCTGCCTGTGGTTTTAGGGTTTATGGTTTAGAAGTTTAGGGTTTAGCTTAAACTTTTTGGGTTCTTATAGTTTAGTAGGAATGGGAAAGTGTAACCATTTATTTCTGTGGCTTATTGGGGTAGTAAGTTAGTATTTAGGTGTTTTGGATTTACTGGTCTTGATCTTAAGGGTTTAGGTATGTGGTATGCGTGCATAGAGTTTTTGAAGGACCAGAGGACTTGGTAAGCAGGTTGAAGGTAGATGAATACTCGCCGGACCTAGGCAGTCCCTGGCACCCGACCTGTAGCACCACTTACCACCTGCTTGGTTACTAGCTTCTCTGATCGCTTCAGTGGGAGTTTCCGAAAATAGGGGACCCTAATATAGCACCCTAAATAGTAGGATCCTTATTATAAGGACCCCCGAATAAGGTACCCCCTAATTTTCGGAAGCTCCCAAGTAGTGTTCGTAGGGTAGGGGCCCTCTCCCTATATGAAGTAGGGTCTATATTACCGTTTTGGTGAGTGTAGATAGGACTCCTTTTGAATATTGGTGAGTGTATATATTGGGTTTTATTGTGGGGATACTAGTAATATAAACCATACCCTATATCGAGAGGCCATCCTGGTCTTCGCAAGCCATCATTTACTGGAGCGCCTTGGCATTCAAAGCGCGAAGAACCTGCGGTTTAGGGCTCACTTGGAGGGTCGGGGGACTCATTACGTAGCTGATTTATAGAGTCACAAGTATCATTACCCCGATTGGGATCCCCGTCAGGGTACTTAAAGCTCTACTTATTGCCTACTTACTACCGACCCTATGTACAGCAAAAGCCCGGATGCCTTAAACCCTGAACCCGGAAAGCTGAGTTCATGCTGTGAGCGGAATCCAGGCTTTGGGTGTGTAGTTCAGGCTTGTTCAACTTTGCAAGAAGCCCACCCAGAGACTCCAATATCCCGTAATTAAGGAATATACCTTGAATTACAATCGGATCTTTAATAAATCTAAGGAATATTCCTTAATTGAGGGATATTGGAGTCTCTGGGCAACCACCTCCCAACCCTAAACCCCTAAACCCTACTAACCCCCCCTAAACGAACGCTGAACTCTAAACCCCGAACCACCAACCCCGAACCTGACCTAGAACCTTCTATAGACCCTAAGCCCTAAACCCTCGAGATCCCTTTAAGGAACCCTATAGATCCCTTTAAGGAACCCTATAGATCCCTTTAAGGACCCTATAGATACCTTTAAGGAACCCTATAGATACCTTTAAGGCCTTCAAGGATCCCTTTAAGGATCCCCTTAAGTGCACAAAGCCTGCTAAGGCTCAGCGTCGTCAACGCCGTGACGGCGGTCCATCGGCTGGCCAAGTGTGCCTGCCTTGGGTACGGGTTCGGGGTTTTCGGATTAAGGGCCGAACCCTAGGGGTTCGTTTAAGGGATGTATAAGGGATCTACAAGGGATCTATAAGGTTAGGGTTTAGGGGTTTAGGGGTTTTCGGGTTAAAGGCTTGCCGGCCTGTGGTGAGCTCTAACCGGCTTTGGGCTTATATAAGAACCCTAAACCCTAAACCGTTGAACCCCAAACCCTAAACCCTGAACCACCACTCCGAAACCCCGAACCCCAAATCCCAAACCCTTATAGCCTTGAATCCGAAAGGTTTAGGGTCCAGGGTTTAGGGTCTAGGCTTTATGAGTCAGGGTTTAAGGTTTTTTTGGTTTAGGGTTCGTGATAAAGCTTCAGGGTTTGCGGGTTTTAGGGTTTCGGCTTCAAGGTGTAGTAGGGTTCAGGGCTTGGGGTTAAGGCAGGGTTTCCTAGGTAGTCTTAAGGAGACCCCTTAAAGGGGACCCTTCCTAACTGTACTTCTGGCTCTCTTAACAAGGACCTTATTGGGAGGGTCTGTATCCCCAAGGGTCCCCCTCATCCTAAACCCTAAGCCCTAGACCCTAGACCCTAAACCCTGAACCCTAAACCCTAGACCCTAAGCCCTTATCCCCAAGGGTCCCCTCGATCCTAACTCCCAGGGACCCCAAAGTTGCAAGGCCCGGCTGCCACGCGAAAGGACCCACGACTGACGGCGCTCTTGGCAACTGGGGCTGCCAGGAATCACGATTCGGGGCTATATTCCTTAATTCAGGCTTCCTGAACACAGGACTTCCTAGACCCTAAGCCCTAAACTCTCAGAAAAGTCCGTCATCATAGCAAACAAACTCTAAACCCTGATCCGTGATAAGTCTTCATCAACTAAGGGGTTTTTGGAGTCTTTGATCAAGTCCTGGACCCGCAACGCTAAATCGTTTGGCTCTGCCTAATCCTTAAATTCTAAACTCTGATCAGTTCTCGGGCCACGAAGTTCCTAAGCACCCGCTTATTCCTGTAGTCTGCGTGGTATTTCGTGGCTTTGAACGGAGTGTGTAATTAGGGCTTCAGGGCGAAACTGTTGAGGGTATTAGGGTTTGGGGTTCTATGGTTTCTAGGGTGGGATTCAATGGTTCCGGACGTTGGATTGATTCTTTGGAGATTCCGCAGGACCTTTACAACCCCTTTGTAGGCTGAAACCACAGCCCCCGATCCGAACCGCTGGTTTCCCAGAGAACCCACTATCCCTTAATTAAGGAATATGGCTTAAATCATAAAATGAAGCCCTATAGAATTTAAGCCATATTCCTTAATTCAGGAGTATTGGGCTCTCTGGCTTAGATTCGTTGATTATTCGATCTCCAAGCCTACTCCAACTGGGACATAGCCGCGTAGTTTTTAGTAGCCAGTTTTGCAAGGACAGATGTTCTCCCATTTCTGGCCTATACTCTTGGCGCTAGTTAACCGTAACTGTTCGCATACCTCGGCCGTAGTGAATATTCTCTTGCTCCCAAACCCTAGACTCTACACCACAAGCCCCAAACGCCAAACCGTAGACCCTAGAACACCCAACCCCCTGAACCCCGAAAGAGCCCCGAAGTCCGTAAAGTCCTAACGCCCGGAATCCCAACATCCTGAAGCCTTACTTGGAGGGTCGAGGAACATAGTACATAGGTAGGTACTTAAAACTCTGCCTTTTACCTACTTACCAAGTCACCCGACCTTCGAGGGATCATCATTGCGGTTATGATACATCTAACTCTATAAGCCGAAACCCTCAACCCCTCAACCCTCAACCCGAAACCCATAAACCCTAAACCCTAAACCCATAAACTCCAAACCCTAAACCCCTAAACCCCCAAACCAATGAACCCTAAGCCCATAAATCCTAAACCCTGCAGTCCCCGGAGCCTCCAATCCAAGTAACGCCCCGAAGCTCTGGAGCTTTAACCCAAAGGCTCCATGGTACCTTTATAGTAGATACTTAAGCCTTAAAGGGCTCCCTATATAGGTACTTTAAGGCCTAAGTATATACTATAAGGGTACATGGAGCCTTTGCCTCTAGCCGAAGCCGAGGACCGCGTGCGCTACATGTTTCAGCCCGGGGCTCAGCTTTTGAAAATTGGGTTTAGGGTTAGGATTTAGGGTTTAGGGTTTAGAGTTTAGGATTTACGGATTAGGGTTGAGGGTTTAGGGGTTTAGGATCTTGAGTTTAGGGTTTAGGGTTTAGGGTCTAGAGTTTAGGGTTTAGGGTTGAATCTTCTCTTTTGTTTAAGCGAGGGCTTGCAGGGTTCAGGGTTTAGGGTAGGGCTGAAGTTTGGTGTTTCGATTTCTTGCCTTGTTCTTTGTTTAAGTGAGGGCTTATGGGGTGTAGGGTTTAGGGGTAGGCCTTAGGGTGCCGTGCAAAGTCTACCAGGGCTTCATGTGGTTTGCGGGCATTTTGGACCGGAAGCAAGAGACTAGAAGTGGATTGACGTGGTCTCGGCTTCCTGCGTTGAGGGTTCTTTTGGGTTGTAGGAGTTTTGGCGATGTATATCCTAAGCCCTGGACCCGAACATTAAAGCTCTCAAGTTTGAAGCCTGCAATCCTCAAAACCGTAAACCCTAATCTAGGAACCTGATTAAGAAACCCTGGGCCTATAACCCCAAAATAGTTCGATTCATATAAGCAACCCTAATAAAGGCCCAAGGTTTCTTAATCAGGTTCCTACATTAGACACCGAGGCCCCGCACCCTCAGCTAAGAATCCTGCACTAAACCCTAAACCCTAAACCCTAAACCCTAACCCGAAGCCCGAATTTATCAAGGCACCGGCTGTCGAAGTAAAGTTCCCTCCGTCCCGAAGCCCTAAACCCGAAACTTGAAAACAACGAAACGTCTAAACCCGAAACGCCTAAACGCTGAATCCTACATCCTCAACTCTATACACCCCTAAACCCCTAAACCACGTCCCGATGCCCGGATCGCCACTCCCCCAAAAACCCCTCAGCTGAGGACCTCCGTGCCCATAGAGGCCACGCAAGGCCACGCGTCGGATCCCGAGATGGATGTAGGTTCCTGAGTAGTATCCTTAAAGGGCCCCTTATTACTGTAAAGGGTTCTATAAGGGATCTATGGGGGGTTTCCGATGTAAGTCTCAGGTCGCCAATCCTTCGCCCGGAGCGATTGATTTATGTAAGGTTTAGGGTTTAGTAAACCCTAAACCGGTGACAGTAAACCGTGGGGTTTAGGGTTTGGCTCAAGGCATTGAGTTTGTGGGGTTTCCGGCTTTCATTTTTGTCGATGGGCAGGGCCGAGTTTAGGAGCTTTTCAGTGGGTTTAGGGTTTAGGGTTTAGGGTTTGGGGGGGCTTTCTGCACTTGGGATTTGCGGCCATTGAAGAAACCTTAGGGAGGTCAGTAAGATGTTTCGGGATTCCTGCAAGGGTCTCTTTGCTGGTCGAGTCCTCAACGACCTTCGAGTGCATGTTCGAGGCAAGAACCCAGCGATTTCAGACGACTTCCGTCTTAATTGCAAAGTGGGCACGAAATAGAGTAGGGTTTCACAGTCAGGATCTCTAGATAGGGCCATATCGAGCTGTACCGAAGATCCATGGTACTTGCAACACCGGATCCGCAGCATATGCCGTAAACCCGGGTCTTTGGACCCTGTACGTCCTAGACCCCGAAACAAAAACCCTAAACCCTGTGATGGTCTGGGTGACAGCGGTTACTTGGACCTCACACAGTGTGAGTCCCTTGTGTGGCAGGCTCCGGACCTGCGCTTGCCGTGGAGAAAGGGTCAGTGCACTTTATCAAAATGCCTAAACCGCTTAACCTCAACCTCTGCAGTCTCAACTCTCACGGCACACGAGGTGGAACTTCCACGTCGACACACGCGCGCTGACCAACGTGGCATGGGCCCAGGCGACAGCGAATTCAGCTTCGAGGATATAGATTTCATCACCCTAAGCCCTAGGCCTGTGTCGGAAGCCCCAAGCCCTGCACGCTAAAGTAGCTGAATCTTCAGCCTTCCTGACTCAACAGCGGGACAGGCGAAGATGCAGCTGAGGGACCCGACCATGCTCCAGTACATTTCAGAGGAGGTGCTTTGCTGAGTTACTTGGGCTTTGGGTTTAGGGTTCAGGGTGTGGGGTTGAGGGTTCGCAATCTTTCGGCTTGGAGTGATTACGGAATCAAGTCGCACGAAGCTGTTGCTGTTTCGGTTTGGGGGCTGCAGGGGCCGAAGGGGGATGAGATTGACTCTCTGTGGTTGAGGATTACCTTAGACCTACCATAACTTTAACCTACAAAATAGGACTATATTATTCAACCTAGTATCAACTTTTCCCGTACCCTGCAGACTAGTATGTTTTGGTAAGTTTCTGTAGGTTTAAGGTTTAGGGTGGCGTGTGTCAGATTCCCACTACGCCCCTAAAAGCACGTTGAAGAGGTCCCCAGGACAGCAATTCCACAAAATCAGCTGACCACATCATCGATTTCTTGTGCATGACCCTAAACCCTAAACCCCTGAACTCTAAACCATCTCCCTCAACGAAGCCAACAGCTCGCATGCATGCCTTGGTCACCAAAATCGTGGAGGCTACCGAGCCCATCACTCTGTTTGGGGGCTGGCAGCCACTTGGAGGATCAGGGGACTTCGTAAGTCGGGTTATAAGTACCTTAATAAAGGTTAGAAGTAGATCTAACTATAGTTACCTTAATTATAACTCTACTTGCTAAGTCCCATGATCTTCCAAGCAGGGTGATGGTCAAGTCGAGGCAGTCGAGAATCACGGACATGGACCAATCGGAGGAGCGCGGTTGGCAGGCCCTTCCAAGATCTGAAACCTAAACCCTAAACCCTAAACCCTAGGCAAGCCCAGGCCCTAAACCTGAGCCCTCGTGACGGGTGAGATGTGAAGGGCTTTTTCTTTGCCTCTAATTGTAAGTGGCCTTCTTCTGAGTGTACGCCTGAAACAGGCGGACTGGCGAGGAATCAAAAGTCCGATACACTTTAAAAAAACCTAGGCCCCAATATAGAGGCCTTAATAATTTCCTAGTCTAAGTATTAAGGCCTCAGTTTTAGACCCTAAACTTGGCCCTAAGCCCTACTTAGAGGATCATGGGACTTAGTAAGTAGGGTAATAAGTACCTTAATAAGGGTTATAAGTAGATATAGCTATAGTTACCTTACTTATAACCCTACTTACTACGTCCCATGATCCTCCAAGTAAACTTGGCCCTAAACCCTAAACCCTATAGATCCCTTTAAAGAACCCCCATAGATCCCTTTAAAGAACCCCTATAGATCCCTTTAAAGAACTTTAAACTTGGCCCTAAACCCTAAGCCCATCCGTCAGTCCGAAGGCTTGGCTTCAGTCAAGATGTACTTAAAGGATCCGGGGACTTGGTAAGTAGGGGGTGAAGGGTCCCTTCACGGGATCTATAGGGGTACTATAAGGGTTTAGGGTTTAGGGTCTACTTGAAGGATAAGGGGGCTAGGTAAGTAGGGCTATAAGTATTATAACCATAGTGGTATAGGTACTGATAGTCCTACTTACTGAGTCCCCTGATCCTTTGAGTACTGTATTATCCGCAGTAGTGCAAGATGCTCGAATTGCCATAGTCCTGGGTTCTTAAGGTAGCGCAGGATTGTGTTGGTAACTTGCAGGTGTGCGGTTGACATGACTGAGCTTTTCGGATGGATCATGCATTCAGGATTTCCGACCAAAGTGTCTGCAAGAGATTCTGCCTCTGAATCTCGACATCTCCTGTACCTCCCAGTTTCGTGTTGTTTGCAGCAGCCAGGATGCATCAATCTTAGACTCTGGTCTTAGACTCATCGAGCAACAATCCCAACCCAACTCTATGCCCGAGGCCAGTGGGTCGGCATGGTGCTTCAGATTCTTCTTGATGAAAACATGAAGGACTCAGGGCTCACAAGCAGCTGATCTAAAGCTCACAACTCAACTCATCGTCTGCCCAAAAAATCCGGAGCCCTCAGTCCTAACCACTCGAGGTCACAGCGAGGGTGAAGCAGTGTACCGCGCAACAGATTGTCGCACGGCCCAGATTCAGAGTACCATCAGATGGACTGAGACACAAAGCATATTTAAAAGTTTCTGGTTTTCCTACGCCCCTATGCAAAGCGTTTATGAGTGTGGTCTCTGGAAATTCCGTGGGCTTCAGCCAGCTTCAGATATGGGATTTCAACAGGGTTCAGAGTATATCAGGCTTTTGGGATCAAAGAAAGTCAGGGTATCGAATGCCACACGTCTCAACAGAACTTACCTTGGTCGCTGAGCTTAGTCGTTTGCGATGTATCATTTCAGCTGACTAACATGTCCACTCAACCCTAAACCCTAAACGTCTCTAAACCCTAAACTCGAATCGCCAGGGATGCCAGAGAGCCCAACACCCCTTCTTCGCCGATTTCGGGTTTATAGGGTTTCGGGTTTAGGGTGATCCTCCTACCATTTGCAGGAGAATCCTAGTTTGAGAAGTATTCGGTGGGGGGCTTCAGCAGCCCTGCACTCAAAACCCAAAGCCCTGAACCCTGATACCCAGAGTCCCTCGAGGCTAATTGCGCGTGGGCTTTTGCGAAGCTCGATCTGAAGCACACGAGGCGGCTCGAGGTTCAGGTTTTGGCCTCGGGGTGGTAAGTACTTGTAGGTAGAGCGTCGAGTTATTAATAAGTACCCTAAACGGGATCCAAGTTGGGGTTTTGAGTTGTAGGATGTACTTGGAGGGTTGGGGGACTTGATAAGTTAGCAGCAAGCAGAGTCATAAGTACCCTAGAAGGGATCCTAAATACGGTCATGACACTCCTAACTTTATCGAACCTAGAACAGCTGCCTACTAAGTCCCCGGAGCCTCCAAGTAGGGTTTTCCTAAACCCTAAACCCGGGGGGTTGGGACCTCAGTGTTTGGTAGAGAGCTGAATACCTCTTTAGGCAGGGAATAGCCCCCACAGTACAATGCAGTACAGAGCGCTTCGTCTTATGACTCTAGACCCAGAGAGCCCTTGATCCCCTTAATTAAGGAATATGGCTTAAATTATATAGGGCTTCATATTATGATTTAAGCTACATTCCTTAATTAAGGGGTATTGGGCTGCCTGGGGATCTCTTTGGGTTTCAGAGTTTCTGGGCTTGGAGAGTCCAGGGCTTGGGTTAGGGCTTTAGGGTAGGATTTGAGGGTCCGGGGCCTTGGGTCCACCTGAAGTGTCAGGCGACTTGGTAGTTTAAAGTGAGGAGGCTGGAAGCTTCTGTCTAAAGGTGGAAGTTCATGCACTAAGCGTGCTGGTGCGCAGCCATTCCGGACCTGTTGGCACAGGCCATGAATGCGCCGAAGAATGATCAGGACCTTAGCAATGAAGAAAACCTAAAGGCATCGACGGTGCGGACGCGGACGCTGCGTATTGCGAGCGGGACCGTTTCGGTCTGTTGCAGCGGATAGTCGCTCGGCGTCTCGGCAGATGTCCTGCACAGGCCGAAACCCATGGCAGTCCAGCTCCGATTGCAAGTGCCGGAGCTGGAGGCTTGCAGGCCCGATGTAACACAGGCGCCTGAATAATTACCAATACTATTTTGGGGGGCCTCCTTGTTATAATTATAGTATAATGGGCCCCAAGACCCTATTCTAATTATTAAGGCCCCTATATTAGTGTCGACGTGTTATGCCGGCCCGCTGTGTCGCCGCGGAGCCGGAGCCGGAGCAGGAGCAGGAGGAGGAGGAGGAGGAGTAGTGGTGGTAGCAGTAGCAGTATTAGTGGTCGTCGTACCTTGCACCAATGCAGCCCAATGACCCTAAACCCTAAATCCTAAACCCTAAACCCTAAATCTTAAACCCTAAACCCTAAACCCCAAATCCTCCTGATCCCCGAAATCCCTTTTGGAAGCCTCTGCTCCGAAACTCCTTAAAATCCTGTACGCTGTTACCTGAAGCCAGGTGAATTCTTAAGTAGGGTTCAGATTACGAGCTTTGGTGTGTGTGTGTGGGTGTGTAAAATATGTATATATAGATAAGTATATATATTTATATATAGAGAGAATAGATAAAATAGATAGAAACAGCGAGACACAGAAAGAAAGAAGGAAGTGAAAATCCTTTGACTAGAGCATACACGCCTCAAGCAGCATAGAAAAGTAAGACTTCTATACCTTCAAAGAATCCCCAAACCCCAGCCCGAAAATTGTAAAACCATAAACCGATACCCCCTGACCCAGAAAGCCTTAAGCCCCGCACCCTAAACCCACAAACCCTTAAACCCCGAAGCCCATGAGCCGCAAACCCACAAGCCCTGAAACCCATAGAAGCATAAACCCAAACCCATATGGGTAGGTGTTAAAATTATGGTCCCTTTTTGGGCACGCTAAAAATTATTATGTGCCGTATTATATTAGGGACCCAAAAAGGGACCATAATTTTGCCAACTACCCATATAAACCCTTAAGCCCCAAGCCTGAGACTCATAAACCTCATAACGCCCTAAGTTGAGGGCGTAAATGACAGGCTGCTGACGGCCTTGACGGGGGAGGCCACCGGTCCCCCGACGTTAACTTTTACAGCAGCTTGCGGGTTAGTTTTTTAGAGTTTAGGGTTTATGTAAGTTTAAGGATTGGCGTTCGGCTCGAGGGTTTAAGGCTTAGGGCTTCAGGTTTAGGGTTTAGGGAGCGTCTTATCGGTATTCTGGCGGGCGCGTCACGTGCAGCATTACGTCATCATCAGTCTAGTAGATGTACGTAGAGCAGTTTTATGACTGTGTGTGTGTCTCAAGTTTTTCTGTTTTCTCACGGTGTATAAGGAATAGAGGTAGTTGTACTTCTGGTCAATAGTATTGTGAATGTGGGCTGTTTTTCTGCAAGCTTCGAACCAGCTTCCTCGTTCAGCCAACGGACGCTCCGAACGTTCACCAAACCTTAAAGCGACACCACCTCAAATAGTTTAGGGAGTTCAGGGATTTTTTTACAGTGTTGACGGAAACAAAATCGTTCTGAAAAGATCCCGGTTGTGGAGCCAAGGAGAGCAATCTCTGTGGATTAGATGAAACAGCTCTCAGGTCCGGGGTTTAGGATCTCATATTTGAGGCAGGAGGGCCGCTGTAAGGGGAATTCTAGAAAACCTTTACAGTGAGGTTCGGCTTATGTTTTGTCTTTGTTTTTGCAAGCTCGTCTACAACATCGTAGGTTTTGGTAGCCAAAAAAGTCTGAACCCTAAACCTTAAGTCCCATATATATATATATATATGTATGTATATATGTATCTATATATATACATATATGTATGTATGTATGTATATATATATATATGTATATGTGTATATAAATATATGTATGTATCTATCTACATTTTTTCACATGTTTCAAGAGTCCGGTCAGGCTGTTGGGCGGATTGCCGAATTCAGCCCTCAGAACTTGATGTGCCCGGCTCTTAAAGGATCCCTTGGAGGAACCGTTGCAGATCCCTTAAAAAAGGATCTCTTATCGGGAGTTTTTTTGTTCCCTAAACCCTAAACCCTGGCTTAATCTAGATGCCGAAACATTTACTAGATTGTTAAATATTTCTCAGGGTTCTTTGTTACCTCAAAACACTACTCCAATTATTCAGGCCCCTACAAAAGAGCCTGGTCAATAGGGAGTTATCTTCCACTTCAACATATTGTGTGTTCGCGGGGTCAGGGGTTGAGGGCGCAGGGTGTAGGAGGGGGCGAAGGGATGCGTTTGGTGTTTGAAGTTCAGTTTGTTGAGCCATAAATCTAGGGCAGTCAAAATCTCACCCGGAGGTTTGCTTCTAATCGTTAGTAACCTTACTGAGCAAGTTCCTAATAGAACCCTACAAGAACCCTACCACGTCCCCTGATCCTCTTCCTTAAAGAGCCTATCGAGGTTACTGGAAGGGTTCTTTTCACGACTTCCTCGTTTAAGTGCTATCGGTATTGGGCTTAGGGTTTAGGGTTTAGGGGTTTAGGTTTAGGGGTTTAGGGTTTTGGGTAGGCTCACTGAGTTCGCCACGGACCAGGAGTTTCCTACTCAAAGAAGAACCCTGTATCCAACTCAGTCAGAGCGAGCAGGCTGTGTGTGCTATACCAAGAGTTTAGGGTTTAGGGTTAGGGTTCCTTATTTAAAGTCATATACCACCAAAAACCCTTTTCAAAATATTAAGGCCCCTATATTACTCGGGGATTTACCACCAAACCCTGTTTCTAATTATTAAGGCCCTTCCTTATCTTACCCGGGGATATGCCTCCAAACCCTATTCTAATTACGAAGGCCCCAATGTTACCCGGTGCCCACCCCTGGGCCAAACACCTGCCCAAGAACGGGGCCCGGTGAAGGTTCCTGAAGCCCTGAAACCAATGCTTAGTACAATCCAGGTCTTCTTTGGGCATGCGCCCGGCTGCAGTTCCTGCGTGCGGCCCAGGATTGGTTCTGATTCGGAGCTTCCAGGTCTTGACCGTCGCAATGTGGGGTTGGAGAATCCGGTTCGTGGAGGTCTCAATATAGAATCTGAATAACTACCAATGTTGTTCCTTAGGGGGCCGTAACATCACTATAATATTATACACACCGGGACAAAAAACCTATTCCAATTATGAATACCCTATACCAAACCGTTATAGTAACCCTCATACAACCCTTTAACAGGAACCCATACAACCCTTGAATCACCCGTATTCTACTTCCTAAGGCCCTTTTAAACCCTAAACCCTAAACCGTCAATACTTCAGAAGTCGGTCTTTGCTTTCAGCGCAAGATGCCCGTGCACAGCAGGGCTTGGGCGGTGGGTTCGGGTTTCAAATTCTTAAAGCCCTAAACCCTACACCCCTCAACCTCTCAGCCCCAAGCCCTACACCCCTCAACCCCAAACCCTACACTTCTCAACCCCTCAACCCAACACCCTAAACCCCTAAAGCCCGTTAATCTTCCGAAACCCCTAGCTGTCAAGATCACACACGCACGCACACCCAGACCCCCGGGAGGATCTAGAAAGTAGATCCCCTAATTTGGGGCCCTATACTACTAAGGGTACTTTATAGGAACCCCATTAAGGGATCTACTTTTTGGATCCTCCCGGGGGNGGATCTAGAAAGTAGATCCCCTAATTTGGGGCCCTATACTACTAAGGGTACTTTATAGGAACCCCATTAAGGGATCTACTTTTTGGATCCTCCCGGGGGTCTGGGCACCGACAGACTGCGGAAGCTCGAGGCACCTGCCGCTGTTGCGAGCTGCTGCGGACGGCCTTGGGGTCATGAACCGGGGCTTTAAAGTTTAGCGTATAGGATTTAGGTTGGCTTAGGGTTAAGCCGTCCTATGATTACCTATACTCGGACTCCAATAATACCTGTTACTCTTTTCTTTCGGGGTTGAAGGGGTTACTGACGCTACAGGCGGTTATGGACGTCACGAACATGGGCACCTCGCTATTGGTTCAAGCAATATGTATACCGCAAGTGGTTCTTTCGAATTCGGGCTGGTTGTTCGAATTAGGTTTTCCAAGCCCGGGGCCGGGCGAAGAGAAGATGGAGGGGGAGCAGCAAAAGGATGCAGCGGAAGAGGAAGGCGGAAGACGACCCTTTGGGTCAAGAAGAGTGCGGCAGATGGAGTGGCGAAGGAACCGGAGGTTCCTCAAACAAAGCGGGCTTTCATTGTTCCGCCCCGGAACACCATCCGAAGCCATGGCAAAGGCTTGGAAGAGGACCGGGATTGGTTCCTGTCCGGTGTGGAGGTCGCGGGCGTGCCTCGCAGACCAGCAGGAGGTATAGGTAGTAGAGGGATGACTAAAGGACTATGGTATGGGTTCTGTCGATTCCTGCTTTGGGGTTTTGGTACGGAAGCTGGCATCTCCGAAGCTCTACTGGGAGCACTTCCTGACTTTCATAATAGTATTAATTTACGCAGGGCCCGCGGCCACGCGTCACGCGGACCGCAGCCTTGGGGTTTAAATTCGCACCCACCCACTCCTTTCATAGGGTTCAGGCTTTCGCACGCACCCACTCCTTTTAGGGTTTGGGGTTTCGCACGCACCCACTCCTTTTAGGGTTCAGGGTTTCGCACCCACCCACTCACTCCTTTTATGGTTTGGGGTTTCGCACCCACCCACTCCTTTTAGGGTTTGGGGTTTCGCACGAACCCACTCCTTTTAGGGTTCAGGGTTTCGCACCCACCCACTCCTTTTTGGTTTGGGGATTCGCACCCACCCACTCCTTTTAGGGTTTGGGGTTTCGCACGCATCCACTCCTTTTAGGGCTTGGGGTTTCGCACGACCCACTCCTTTTGTGGCTTGGGGTTTCGCACGCACCCACTCCTTTTAGGTTTCAGGGTTTCGCACCCACCCACTCCTTTTATGGTTTGGGGTTTCGCACCCACCCATTCCCATTAGGGTTTGGGGTTTCGCACCCACCCACTCCTTTTAGGGTTTTGGGGTTTCGCACGCACCCACTCCTTTTGTGGCTTGGGGTTTCGCACGCACCCACTCCTTTCAGGGTTCAGGGCTTCGCACCCACCTACTCCTTTTATGGTTTGGGGTTTCGCACCCACCCACTCCCATTAGGGTTTGGGGTTTCGCACGCACCCGCTCCTTCAGATGTGTTGGGGAATGTCGTCGACGCAGGCTTGCCTAAAGTGGCCAACAATTGCTGCTATATCTCTTCGGTGCTGCAAGGTTTGTTGCACGCACGCGCACTGTTGGGGGCTTTGGCGAAACATGCTGAGCAATGCCAGGACGCACGGGGCGCAAGAATCAGGTGTGTGCTGGTCACCGTTGAAACATTTGAAGTAGGATTGCATTGGGTTTGAGCCAATAAGGTTAATCACATAGAGTTTAGGTTCATGGATGTTCGCAATGATGTAGAAGTGCTGGCAATTTCCCAGGCTGCGGTTTTCTGCCAGGCACAACCTCAGAACTCATGACCCACCCACAACACCACTTGAAGGGTCCAACCAACATAAAGGGCTCTACTCAGCACCGGGGTCAAAAGAACGGGTTTCGGGGTGGGAATGAGTGATTAGGTATGCTCAGGGGTCCGATTCCCGGGTTCGAAAATGTGCCGGCAAACACCTCCACATATAAGCCGTATAGTTCCTTTTTAAGGGGCAAGTTGGATTCGGGATAACTTTCGGATGCCGCTTTCGGTTGATATTCCTTATTTTTGTTTACAAATCCCTGGATCCTAATGCCTTAAGAACCTTAAAACCTAAAGCCTTAGAGTCATGTCTGTTGCTTGTTCGTATACGTCGCCCTCAAGCCTTCACTTTGCTGTGATTGTTGGCCATGGCCCTAACCCCTCATTCGAAGTTTGAATAGTGGTTGAGCTGTTTTTGAGCATTCCATTATTATGAAGGTCTCCTGCAGTTTTACCACAAGGGTTGGTACTTGATACCTCCGTTCAAAACCTCACTATACCCTAAATCTTATAATTGAGCTATAAACCCTAAACCCTAAAGCGAAAACATGCAGGAGATTTCTCCTGGCCGTCTCGGCCAGTTTTCGCCACAGGCACGTGCTGGCATTTGTGGAAAGATGGTCCCAGGGTAATTGTGTAAGGGTTTACCCTAAACCAGGAAAAGCCTTCAACTGTAAACCTGGCCGTTTTGGCTAGCAGGATCCTGGGGGTTAAGGACTGTTCGTTTTGGGGATGGGGTTTCGATTTGGGCTTTGATTGGCTCTTCGCCCTTTCTGGTCTACTTCTTATATATCGGGATAGATCGGGTCATTACTTAGACGTTCCGGGGACTTAGTAATTAGGGTTTTAAGTACTATAATGAGGGTTATAAGCGGATAAAACTATCGTTATTCTATTTCTAACAATACTTATTAAGCCCCTTGAACCTTTAAATAGGATTCTGGCAGTGAGAAAACTACGGTTGAGCGATCAGGAATTTTTGTAAAAAGCGCGCGTTGACAAGGTGAAAGTCTAAGTTAACTGAGCTGTGGTAGATTAACAAGTACCGTACTGTAGCTCTATGATTGACCTGCTCATGACTGTGATACATATGTGCCCGAATAACTAGGAATGTGAACCTTTTCGTTGGCACACCCTGGTACAATCACATTCATATGAGTGCTCCACACCCCTTTCCAATTGTATAGGCCCCTATCTTGATCGACGTAATTAGCCGTTCCTTAAGGTACGGTGTCGGAATTTCTTGGGTTCCCCTTCCGAAGGTGCTAAAGCGAAAGACGTTGATTCTCAAACGTAACTCGGTCCCGTCTACGTCTGTATCCCCAATCTCCGGGAAAGTTGTAGAAGCCCGGAGCGCGCATCCGAACGTGCCAGGGAGCTCCAGGAAGTCTACGAAATAAGGACAGTGCATTCAAAGCTTGAAAGCTAGACCTATGCTAGAACCCCCTTGAGCGCCAAAATTCCTGAACTCTCAAGTCGCGGCCTCGTTCAGCATCTCTCCATCGTGGCCTGGGCGTTGGCGACCTTGGGCTTCCGGAGCCCTTCGCTGATGGACACCCGGGATGGCTTTGTTAATACAGGGGCTTGAATAGCTAAAGCAGGGTTTTGGGGGTTCCTTGTTATAAACATAGTATAATGTACCCCAAAACCTTATTTTAAATATTAAGGCCCCTACAGTATGGGTTCTGCCTCGCGGAATCCCCGCCCTAGACCGGAAAGCGAGAGCATTCCTCGAAGCCAGAGACCCACTTTGAGACTAGGCAGTCATCGATTCTGGGTGAAGGGGCGCAGGGGCGTGAAGTAGCTTGGGTAATGTCATGAAGACTTTGTATAAGCTTATACAAACATCCTTAAATTTAAAAATTTACCAATCCCTAAAGGAATCTTGCATGGAATCTTCCAGTATGAGTCCAAATAGTACCACCATTATTATAAGAGTCTTAACACCCCGTGGAACCGTATACAATGCCGATGCAGTTTTTGAAGACCGCCAGAACACCCCTGGTCAACCGCTTTTCATGACCCTAGCCCTGAACCCAAACCCTTCAATACCTCCAGCAACATCGACCCAAAACCTTTTCAAGACTTTGCAACCTTAAACCTCAAAGTCTTACCAAACCCTTTTGAGACGTGGCTGCAAAACCCCAATCAATAATGCCAAACCCTAAAAGCCCATCGACCCAGGCCAAGACTTTTTGAGCCATGGCTCCAAACCAGACTCACTCTAACACCCCTAAACCCCTACAAACCCAAGCCCTGAAACTTGAGTTTGCCTTCCCAAAAGGGCTTCTGGTAGCTTGAGACTTCCTTTGCAGGTGGAAAAGGGCGCCAAACAAAAGCTAAACCCCGAACGCCTAAGCCCCAAACAGTTTTTGAGACGTGCCTCCACATCGCTCTCACCCTTCGCCCTAAACCCTAAACCCTAACCCCCAAACCCTAAACCCTAAACCCTAAAACCCAAACATACCCAAACCAAATTTAAGAGCCTCCGGCTCAAGCCGCCGACCCCGTAGGAGTCAGAGGAAAGGGCGATGCGGTTGACGAGAGAGTTTATTTTGGGGTCTAGGCTGACGGTTTTGCTACCCTCGCTGCTACTCTACGACGAGTAC
>BGNK01000238.1:151935-238793 GCA_003297005.1 Symbiodinium sp. clade A Y106 | reverse complement strand
CGCCCGCCGGTCCGTCCGTCCGTCCGCCCGTCCGCCTGTCCCCGTGTGTCTGTGTGTCTGTCTGTCTGTCCGTCCGTCCGTCGGTCTATCTTTCTGTCTGCTTGTCTGTCTGTCCGGTCGTTCCATATATGTATGTACGTGTGTTTTGGGGGTGTAGCCCTGCTGTGGCAATGGGCCCCGAAGAGTAGCACAGTTTTTCACAGGACCGCGACGCTAGGCATGGGGTACCTCAGTTTCATCGCAGGATAAACCCCTAGAGGCCTAACCCCTAAACCCCTAAACCCTAACCCCTGAACCCCTAACCCCTAAACCCCCAAACCCCTAACCCCTAAACCTAAACTCTAAAGCCCTAAACCTTAAACCCTGAACCCCAAATCCTAAACCCTGAAGCCGTGTTATCCGTGTTCAGGAGTTCAACCAGCAGCACCTTTGCAACCTAGCACCAGCCTCAAAGCGAGATCTTCACGGTGTGGTTTAGGGGTTTACTTGCAGGATCATAGGACTTAGTAAGTAGGGTAATAGGTGCCTTAATTGGGGTTATAAGTGGATACAACTATAGTTGCCTTAAGTATAACCCTACTTCAGAGTTCGGTAGACCTTTGGGACATTTTGTATTTTCCTTGTTGGGCTTAAGAGGATACTATGTACGAATCTTTTTCAAAGGCTTTTTAAAGGGCCAGCCTAGAGAGTTCTGGTTCATGATTTACGGTTTAGGGTTTCGGGATTTAGGGTCCAGGATCTCAGCTTCAGTGTCTTGGGTTTAGGGTTTCGGATTCAGGGTGTCGGGTTTAGAGTTTCGGGTTGGGGCATGATATCACCCAAAATATCTTTGTCAGAACAAGACCCCTCCCCCCCCNCCCCCCCCCCCCCCCCCACGCCATGAAACACCAAACCCTAAGCCCCGAACGGACACCCTCGCAACTCCGTGGCCCAAACTCCTCACAATCCTACCCCAACGTCCGGAAGCCGGCACTTCATGGGGGGTTTACTTGTTCAGTGCCGAATAGCAGGGACGCTGTTCAGGGTGTGTGGGTGATAAAATAGGGGTCTGACGAATCAGTAAGAAGATCCCGGGCCTAAACCCTAAACCCTAAACCCTAAACCAAATAAACCCCACTCCAGACCCCGGACCCCTCTTTGAAGACGGAGTATCCTTAACGGAGCCCGTAAATCCCCCTATCGCCCCGATGCAAGTATGCTATCCCGAAAACCAAATCAGGTTTCAGACCCTTTCCCCAGACACAAAAACCTCGATCCCAATTATAGAAGCCAGGTAGAAGCCGTAGAGTATAGTAAGTACTATAGGGGCCTTAGTAATATCCATTATAGTAGCCGTAACCCTTATAGACCCTTTTAAAGGAACCCTATAACCCTATAGTCTTAGTATCCCTCCAGAGGATTCTTCAACGTATGCAGACCCCTATGCTTAGAGACTCAGGCGGCTCAGTCAGAAGGGTTGTAAGTATCTTAAGCAGGGTTAGAGGCAACCCTAACCCCTAAACCCTAAACCCTGAACCGCAAACCCTAAACCGCAAACCCTAAACTCTAAACCGTAAACCTTAAACCCTAAGCCCAGAACCCTAAACCCAACATCCAAAACCCTATAAACCCTAAACCCTAAATCGCTGTAAGACCACGTGCTAGGCCCTCTGTTCTTGCAAGTATTGGCTGCTCAGGGTTTTGAACAAATCTAGGGATTTCGGTTGAGGGCTTAGGGTTCTGGCTGAAGGCATTTGAGGGTTTAGGGATAGGGTTTAGGGTTCAGGGTTTACGGTTTAGGGTTTTTAGGGTTTCAGGGTTTAGGAGATTAGGTTCTTAGCTTTTCTTTTCAGGGCTTCGGGTTTGCCCGGAGTTTAGGGGTTCAGGTCCGTGGAGGTTTTTCAGCTTCTGGAGTTTGGGTTCCCCCTTTTATTTTTTAAGCTAAGCACATATTCTCGGGCACCCAAAAGCACATAAGCAAGCACTTGCTGGGGATATCCCACATAAAACTCCCTTATAATGAAGCCCAAGAAGGTAGGGATATATCGATAAGCTGCTTATGCTTATGCACTTTTGAGCCCCATATGATGTGCAACACGCAGGATTCAGTGTCAGGGAACACAGATGGGACTAAACCCTAAACAATTCTTAAGACCTTCGCATTTCGTGCTTCCATCGCGTGATCTTCCTGTTGTGGTTTTGGAAGAAGGGGGCGGGTATGATTACGAACATTATTCTTTGGGGCTTAGGGTTGGGAACTCCATAGCCTCAATCCTCAAGAGTACCTAAACCTCCCAAAGTAGGTAAAATAATGGCCCAATACCCATAAAAAGGCTATTATTCTACATACCTTTGGGGTCCAGGTAATGTATAGGGAATCCCAGCACTATTTGGCCTTAGTCAGGTTTCCACTTTATGGGGTTTACTATAGGGTTGAGGGTTTAGGGTTCCGTGCTTTTCATAAGTGTAGTATAATGTAACCTAAACACCTAAAGCCCCATTCTAAGTATGAAGGCTGCTATAGCATGCAACTGCCCATTTTTATTCAATATACGGAGAAGGTTGTTTGGCTTGAACGCGAACATGCGGTGGGAGCGAGGTGATCTCAGCATGAGGGCAAAGATGACTGTACGAAACCATGACCCATCTTGTTTTCTCCGGCTTCCTTGGAAATGATGCTCATCTGGCAGAAGCCTTGCTTCTGCAACGGTGGGCAGCGATACGTCTTGGGTAAACTTTGGGCAGCGATAAGTTGGGCAGCCATAAGCTTCTTGCGTACTTTCCCCCTGCACGTCCACGTCCAATAGCGTGAGGGAGGATCTTCGTCTTAGCCAATCTTAAGTTCTAAACCCTCGGATCCGGATCTGGAGGCACTCAGAATTGCATGACCACAGGACTAAATACTTAAATATGAATGCCGGTTTTGATGAACAGTCTTCTAAACAGGCTAGCCGCAGTCATCAAGAACGTTCTTTTCGCCGACATAGTCGCTTGCTCCTCGAGACAAGGCTTGTTATCTCCCCGGTGAGTCCATACAGCCCACGTCGCCTCCCCGAACCTACCCAAGACAACAAATTTCCACTACATACCGTTCTGTAGGGTTCCTTCAGATAATGCTGGTATCAGAGACCCCTCTAAGCCCTAGTCTCGCTATTAAGGCCCCTATACTAGCTAAAGATGCAGTGAGTGCACGCTTTCAGTTTTGGATCCTTAACACCAAGACAAGCCTGAGTGGTAATGGGACTTCCACCTTTGCGGCATCAGACGCTGCGATGTAGGGCTTGGGGTTCAGGGCTTGCTCGGCTTTAAGTCGGGTTCGGCGCAACTTTGCTTATCGTTTCTCGTCTCGAGTCAAGAGTGACCGTGCAACTAGTTTACTTAGCAGCTATGTGGCTTAGTATTTGGGAAAGCATATGACTAATTATTGGAAGCTTGAAGCTTTTAATTTGGCAGCCAAGAGCTACTTGTGCGGGCTGCTGTTGGCACATTGAACATACCTGCGCGTGGCCTTCGCCTGTGCCAGCACTTCTGGGTATAACGTCATTGCGAGCGTGATTTGTTAATCTTGCTGAAAATTTTCGCAGTGACATGGGTAGGAACATGCATCGTGCATGCAGCGTGTGCGTATTCACAGCAAGCTTTGCCCATAAATCTCGTGTCCGAAGACGACTTTCTGGCTGCATTGACCTTCAAAGCCGTACCCCCCGTTAGTTTCCAACCCTCGAGCCACGAACATGTCAGATTTTTCATTGACGTGGGACAAGGTCGAACTAAAACTTGTCATTTCACAAACCGCCCGTTCCCTGTAGGCCTGGGCGCACAGCGTGCTGCAAATCGCTGACGAGGAGTGCAGCTCGCGCATTTTCGTTCAGGTCGATGCTGGGCTTTGGAGATTGCCTTGCGGATATTTCTTGGCGGAAAAGGCCCGATCAACGGCATGTTTGTTTGCAAATACATGTAAATGGATGGTGCACGTGGAGTGGAGTTGCCATTTTTCGTCAGTTCGCCGAGTGCTCGCGACATAAAGCTCTAGAGCACAAGTTCCACAAAAGGTTTTAGTTGACTACACTTTTGGGTGGGGGGTCCGGGGTCTACCGTGAAAGTGGGCTCCTGTGCTCCTGCATGTGTTCGAGTCCCGTCAACCGCAGCACAGTGAGGGTTGGGGCGAGGAGCTGTACCTTCAAATTGCGGACCAAGTCATCCGGCGGGTGGAGGACTTTGACACCCAGGCACGGATTCAAAAGAATTCTGCTATTGAGGCGGCTTGATTTATTATTCAAAAGGACCGTCAACAGAGCATCTGGGTGGCACCCTCCAGCCGGCAAGCAGAAGGGCCGTTTGGCTTCAGGACATGTTTGTGACGCATTTTATTCGTGAGTGTGCTTCCCTGAGCTCCGGCCTTTCCACTTTTCCACAGATGCACAGTACACATGTACCCGAACACGCATGAAGAGGTCTCCATCTGAATGCCTTAACTTCAGCGTTTAAGTAACCCAAATGCAAATCGAGCCTGTATCCAGTTTGATAGGAGATTCGGGAGTTCGTAATAGCTCTCTACTCTCGATGCATTGACCACGGTGGTATGGTATGAAATGAGCCTTCAGCCAAAAACCTGTTTTTTTTGCGAGCAGGGTCTGGCGACGATCGCCTGTTCTTTCGCTGCCCGGGGGCTCAGCCGCTTCAACTGACAAGACGCGACAGATTTCCTCCCGACTAAACGATAAAGTACTGTTGTTTTTAGCTGGGTGGGTTTGGGCTCAAATTCCGCAATCTTGACAAACCCTAAACCGTAAACCCTAAAAACCCTTAACCCTGACCCCTAAACCCCAAACGACGAAGCATAAGCCTCCACTTACTCCATGACTGCATGGTTTTGGGTTTCATGCGAACCTGAATAACAAATAACCGGTGAAAACTCTGTAGAAAAGCATGCTCCATGCTAAGAAGCAGGGGTTACTTGAACAGTTTCCTACGCAGAGCCTTGGGTTTGGGGTGTAGGGTCTAGGTTTAAAGTTGGTACGAAACACGAAGCTTCATTCTCGGTTGAGGCTCTTACCTACACCCTAGATGCCAAACACCAAACCCCTAACCCTGGAGTCCCACATACCTGGTTTAGGGTTCAGGGGTTTCGGGTTTAGGGTTTTTTCTTGAAGAACTTAGAGCACCTAGCCCTCAAGCTTGAACTCTAGAGCCCTAAAGCCATGACAACCAAATCCTATACCGAAAGCCTTACGCCTCCAAATCAGGCGCCAGAAACCCTAAGACCTGAAACCAAACCCTAAATCGTAAGACAAAACAACATACAAAATCCTAAAGCCCGAAAACTCTCAAGCCCTGAACCCTTAACCCGAAGAGCCTAAAGCTGAAATCATCCCAAGCCGAAAGCCCTAAACCCTAAATTAAACTCCAAAGTCTAAAACCCTAAACCCTAAATTCAGCCCCACAGCCTAACACCCTACAGCCCTGAACCCTAAATTAACCCCTAAAGCCTTAAACCGTAAACCTTAAACCCTAAATTAAACCCCAAAGCCTAAAACCCGAAACCCTCCACCCTAAATTAAGCCCTACAGCCGAAAACCCTACACCCTAAATTAAACCCCAAAGCCTAAAACCCTAAACCCTAAAGCCCTAAACTCTAAAGCCTTGTACTCTAAACCCTAAAGCCCTGAACCCTAAACCCTAAAACCCTGAACCCTAAACCCTAAACCCTAAGCTTTGAACCCTAAACCCTAAACCATAAAGCCCTGAACCCTCAATTAACCCCCTAACCCCCTAAAGCCCTAAAGCCCCGAAGCGAAGCTCAGATGAAAGGTCCTGGGCCTTATAGATCCCTGTAAGGAACCCTTTCAGGAACCCTTACAGATCCCTCTAAGGAACCCTTTAAGGAACCCTTTAAGGAACCCTTATAGATCCCTTTAAGGGACCCTTTAAGGAACCCATAGGCCTTACTTAGAGGATCATGGGACTTAGTAAGTAGGGTTATAAGTAGGGTAACTATAGTTATATCTGCTTATAGCCTTAGTTAAGGTACTTATAACCCTACTTACTAAGCCCCATGATCCTCTAAGTAGGTATTCCTTTAAAGGAGGCTTTTGGAGTCTCTGGGAAAGGTCCTGGGCCTCGCTCACCAGGAGCTATTCGAGGCGAGGCTGCGGAGCTTTGGGATTTCTGAAGTTGCTGTTAGGTTTTAGGGTTTAGTTTGGGTTTAGGGTTTAGAGTTTAGGGTCTAGGGTTTAGAGTTTAGGGTTTAGGATCTAGCTTAGGGCTTAGGGTTTATGTTCACTGTCTTGAGGGTACGAAGATTCCAATACTTAGATGCTGGGTTTAGGATTTCAGTAACGTAGCTCAGTGCTTGGAGGAGTAGATAACTATTTGTTACTTGAAGCCTCGGCGTTTAGAGTTAGGGTTTTCGTGTTTTCGGCTTTTCAGGAGCTCGGTTGTTGGGTTTTAGGGTTTGGGGATGAGGCCTTGCGGGTATAGGGTCAGGGTGCGGCTGTAGCCTGTAAATTTATGAGATCTTCAGGGTCTGCTGTTTTGATGGGGTTGGATAGGAAGGCACATATTCTTATTGGCTGTAAACTCGACTTTTCAACTTTTGGGGTTCTTATAAGGTAGCCGATTCTGAAAGTTTCAACTTTTATTTCCTTGGGTTTTGGGCCAGTGAGGATTATGTACAAGCAGGCATGTTGTGCAAGTCCAGAGTTTGTCTTGGTGTTGTTCAGAGTCGGGATCGGGTTTCAGGCCTTCAGACCTCAGAACCTGTATGCTTCAGACTGGGGTGGGCGAGGGGTGTGGAGCTGGGGTTTAGAACGACGTGTTTGAGCTCCACATCCTCACTGTCTTAATCCCTGTCATCATAACCGCCACCACCACCATCATCATCGTCGTCGTCATCATCATCATCAAGAGAGCCCAAAGTGCTGAAATACAAACGAGCTCTCGGCCAGGAGCTTCATGTACCAAATCGGCAATCGCACTTCGAAATTGGTGCCGGGTTGACTCAAACGGTGTTAGAGACTGCTGGACGAGTAAACCGACACAACACACGGGACGTAACCAATGGGGGGGGATGTTTACGTGCGACGGGGCTACGGTGAAACCATATCTCCTGCATCACTTAGAGGATCATGGGATTGTAGTAACGTTAGGAACAGCTATTTGTCAGTGGATAGAGGTATACAGCTGTATGCCAGCCTAGATGCATAGTTACTATGTCCCTTGATACTCTAATCATGTGGAGTTCTAAAGTCGAGTTTCGCCTGATTCATAAACCCGATTTCCACAACCCCTCAAAGGCCTCAGCATTGCAAAAGCTGCATGAGAACTTGGCGTCCATCGGTTGTGGTTTTTAGGGTAGGGTTTAGGGTTTAGGAGAACAGTCCAAACCGTAAACCCATCCTTAGACCAGTCCTGAGACCCCCCAAACCAAAAAAACAACCTGCATAAAGTCTGTTGAAAATCTCTTTTATTGGCATCCTAACGTCCTAACCCTAAACCCTAAATCCTAAGCCCCAGTCGCCCTGGTCTCCTCGTAAGGGGTGTTGTGTTGCAGGTCTTGGCGGTGATGACGGCGCGCAAGGCTCTGACCGCTTTCTTCGTCCTGGGGTGAAGGGTACTTACTTGCGGGATCACGGGAGTTACGTAGTAAGTACTGTAGGGTTGTTATATGTACCTCAACCCAATTAGGGTTATAAGTTCATAGACTGTAGGTGCGTTACTTCTAAGCCTACTTGATAAATTCCGTGATCCTGAAAGTAGATCTTGTCGGTCTGCAATTAGGGTTGAGGGTTTACGGTTTATGCTTCTTGGAGTTGAGGAGATCGCTTTTCCCTGTCGAATTACACTGAATGTCAGGAAAATCTCGTGCGATCTTTCTTGCCCGTGGCGGAGGATGTAACGTGGGCTTAGAAGAACTGCTGGAGTAATATGGAAGCTTGAAAAATTACCAAACTATTCATCAGGGTTCCCATTACCATTATAGCACAAAGCCCCCTAAAACCCAATTCTAAAAATTCAAGGCCCCTAAGGTATCCACCCAGAGACTCCCACCTCCCTGATCTCAGGAAGATGTCTGAAACATAGAACAGGGTTCTGATCATTGCCATTCTTGCTCCAGTTACTCTGGCGGTTCTACTGTTGTTCTACTGTTGCTGGGGCTGTTGCTGGGGCTGGGGCTGGGGCTGGGTGGGGCTGGGGCGCTGGGGCTCGGGCTGGGGCGCTGGAGCTATGATGGTGGTGATCATGGTGGTGATGAACATTGTTGCATCACTAGTTTATATTTTGTTAATTTGTCCATTTGCTGTTCTTATCACTATGTTAGCATATTATAGCCTTGGACATGACGGCTGAACATCATAGCGCACCTTGCGCACCGTGCACTCGCCGATAGAAAACGACAACCCTAAACCCTACCCTAAACCCTAAACCCCTAAACCCTAAACCCTAAGCCTTAAACCCTAAGCCCTAAACCCTAAACCCCAAGCCCTAAACCCTAAACCCTAAACCCAAAGTAGCCGGCCCCTAAAACTTGGAGCCGAAACCCTACACCCCAAGGCCCAAAGCTAAACTCCCGGAACCCTACATACCCTGAAACCTAAAGCCTAAACTCAAACCCCTACACCCCAAGCCTAAATCCCGCAAAAACCAATGCTAGACCCTAAACCCTAGACCCAAACCCCGAAGTACATCCTACGATTTTATCCCGGAACCGTACGGACCCTCAAACCGATGCAGCCAGGCCTCCTTCTGCACTCCAAGGGATCTCGAATCCCTGGCCTGGGCCTTCGCCCGGCTCGGCCTGCGCAAAGAGGCCACGTGTCATGTATGTATATATATATATATAATATAGTATAGTATAGTATACTATACTATACTATAATATAATATTATATAATATAATAATTATAATATAATAATCATGATATAATAACTATACAGTAATTTATTTTATTACTTTCTATTCTATTATGTTATATGATATTTTCTGATATCATACTATATTATATTAGATTAGATTATGTTATATTGTATTTTATATTATGTATATATATATATATATATATACATGCGTGTGTAAATAAGTTATTACTGAGATGCAAGAAGCAATAACTGATGGTACGTACTTATGTATATGTGTGTTTGCAATCTAATGTACTGTAACGTATTGTAACGTAATGCAATTTAGGCGGTGGGCGTCTTCTTCTCTGCTCTTTGGTATTGATTTTGGCAAGGATCCTCCAGACCGTAAACAGTACCCCTAAACCCTAGACTAGACCCCTAAACCCGAAACCCTAGCTGTAACAAGAAACCTTTGCAAAGGAGACAGCGAAACCCCAAGCTCCACACTTCAAAGCACATGCTTAACACTCCAAGCCCTTGACCTCAAATGCGAAATCCTCTCTCCCCGAAACCACTTCAACACACCCTAAGCCCTCAACCCTTAACCCCTAAACCGTTTGAGTCAACACCCAGCTTTTCTAAAGTTTCTCAGACCTAGAAGGCTTCAAAGAAAGCCACTCGAAAACGCGTCAGACACCAGTGGTCACTACAACCCCAAACTCCTGAACTCTAACCCGCAATGCCTAAGACCTTGAACTCCTGGTCCCAAACCTCCAAGACCCCACACTTTTAAGATTTCCAACGTTTAAGGTTTTAGGGCTATAGGAGTCAAGGGAACCCCGATACCCCAAACCAAAGCACACCCAACATCTCTCGCTGATCCCACAGGCCTGAACTTGAACCTTGGCACCTTACACGCTGCAACTGCCCAACGTCCAAGCCGGGGATTAGGGTGTGGGGCACACTGAAAACTACTAGCACTCACCCCGAGAGCCCGAGACCCCCTGACGAAGCTTTATAGCTCAAATCATGGATCATAAAGCAAGCTTAGCGACAGCTCGGTCTGTTTGGGCAAGCTGTGTTCAGCAGAGGACTCAGCAAGTAGATGATGGAGTAGAGTTATAAGTCATTTAGTACCCTGGTTTGGGTCATCATACTTACTCCGCTGCACAGGCCTGACCCACTGTGTCCCCTGAACCTCTACGTAATCGCTAAACTCGTAATTACTATAGAACCCTGATAAAGGCCATCTAGAACCCTTGTAGAACCCTATAGACGCCCTACTTACCAAGCCCCCTCAATCCCAAACCCTAAGCCCAAGTCATAAAACCTAAACACGTAAGCTGTTGGTCTCCGACGTTGCCTTCTAGAGGCAGCATTGAAAGCTCTTTCCGAGGCGTGGGCTCTACCTAGAGGCTCATACACTACCCCTTTTTTAGTGTACCTACTTTTCTAGATAACAGATCGTAACCATAAAACTGGGTACCCTAGAAAAGGGGCAGGGTATGAGCCTCTAGGTAGAAGGAAGTATAAGGCTTGCTATATATTGGGTTTAGAGTTCAGGGTAGTGTTTTTGCGTCAGGTCTACGAGGTTCTACATGGAAACAGCAGCCAGTTTAGGATTTTGGGCTACTGCCCAGAAGATTTAGGGTTTAAGGGCTCTCCCCTAAACCCTAAACCCTTGGGACTGTGGATTTGAACTTGGGGTTTGGGGCAGCTTGGAGATTTTTGAGCCACTTTTTAGGGATGTTTCTGTGGGCCACGGTGTGAGCGTAAACCCTAATACTAAACACCCAACCCTAAACCCTAAACCCCCCCAACCCTAAACCCTAAACCTCAGCCGAGATGGTGGGGGTTGGGACCCTTAAGCCAATATGAGCCAATAGGCCGTAGGGGTTTCGGGTAGCATCATTCCTGGTTACTAGGCTTATTTAAGTATCTTAAGTAGAGTTAGCAGTAGATACTATAGTTACCTTATTTACAACCCTACTTACTAAGTCCCCCGATCCTCTAAGTAGGGTGTAGGGGTTGAGGGTAGCATGATTCCTTTTTACTTGGAGGATCAGGGGACTTAGTAAGTAGGGTTACCAGCGGAAGCTATAGTTGTATCTACTTATAACCTTAATTCAGACACTTATACCCCTACTTACTAAGTCCCATGATCCTCGGAGAAAGCCATGGGTCTGCCGCTACAGAATCCTCGCATGACCTGACTACCTCTGTTCTCGAACCGTAATGAGGCTGCGAAGACCATGCTGTTCCGAAACATACCGGCATAGCAATACGGAATACCCAAAGAGACCCAAGCCCGCAAATTCCACTACAGTTTCAAACCCTGTACCCAAGACCCTCCCCCCGAAACCCTAAACCCAGTACCGTAAACCCAAAACCCAGAACCCCAAGCCCTAACGCCCCAAAGGTTTGTTTTGGGTCGGTTGGGTTGGAACGCCCAAAGGCCGCGTTGCAGAAGATCGATGACTTCCAGCCTCTGGAGTGTTGGGGTAACTTAGGATTTGGAGTTTGGAGTTTAGGATTAGGTTTAGAGTTTTGGCTTAGGGTTTAGGTTTAGAGTTTGGGGTCAGGGTTTAGGGTTTAGGGTTTGCAGTTTGGGGTTTAGGCTTTTGTAGGGTTTGGGGTTTAGGGTTTCGGGTTTAGAGGGAGTGCTTGGGGTGTTCGCGGGCGGATGTTGTTGATGTTTTCTCACAAGGTTCTGTTCTTTCTTCAGGTACCCTAAACCCTTAACTCTGTAGGATGTGTGTCAACTCGGACGATCGTTTGACTTAGTAATTAAGTCGGGTTAGAAGTACTTTCAGAAGGGCTAATGTTAGGGTGGTTTTAATAACCCCCCCCCCCCCCGAGGTTGTTTTGCGCGGGGGTCTCTTGGGGCAGGATCTGGGGCCATGGTGGTAATAATTTATAATAAACCTCTCTGGCCGTGTCCGGGGATTGTAGTAATAGTAGCAATAGTAGTAATAGTAGTCATAGTAGTAATAGTAGTCATAGTAGTAATAGTAGCAATAGTAGTAATAGTAGTAATGGTAGTAATGGTAGTAATAGTAGTAAGAGTAGTAAGAGTAGTCATAGTGATTAGTAATTGTAGTACTAGTAGCAATAATAGTAATAGTAGTAATTAAGAGTAGTAATTGTCCTCTTAGTTAAGCTTTTGCTAGTTACTTATCCAGGATCCTATTTCTTTTGGGATTTCGGGCCCCGAATATTTTTATTGTCACCCCTTAAACTATTGCGACCCCGGTTCAATTGTTTGGGCCATTCTGGCTACACAATTAAAACTCCTCTTCCGCCCGGAAAATCTGGCCCGGGGAATATTTTTATTGTCACCCTATATATAAAACCACTCCAACATTATAATAGATATACCCTTAGTTGCCTTACTCATATTCCGACTTACTAAGTCCCTTGAACCTCGAAGTACACCCATAATTCAGGGTTTAGGGCACTCTCCACAGCTTTTGGTTTTGCTTCATCGCTTGCTCCATTTCCAGGCTTCAACCCTTGCAGGAGTGACTTGGTTTCACATTCATAGTTTTAACCGTAACATGTGTGTCATTCAATTGCACTCCTGTCTGTTGCCCAGTGAGTCATGGAAGCGATTGCCATTGCAGAGGGCGCATCCGATGCAGTGACCTTCACGATTGGGACGAAAAGTGCTTTTGCTGGAGGTGAGAGCCGTGTCATTTAGAAGCAGTGACCGGCTAGTTGTGGCTTCGTTTCTGGCACAGGCTACGCGTTCAAGTATGTGCAGCTGGGAGTACTGAATGGAAACCTTATCTTTTCATGCAGCACGCCGACGGAGACAGGCAGAGCGAAACCCAGGGCCATAGATCCCCAAAGTCTTAACCCGGAGGCTCTACAGTCCCTTAATTACGGAATATCCTATAAATTAAGGTTCAGGGCTCAGGGCTTAGACTTAAAATCATATGAGGAACCCTCACTGTATGTGATGTACAGTTATATTCCTTGGTTAAGAGGTTTTGGAGTCTCCGGGAACTCCAGCTTAGGGTTCTTGTGGAGCTTTCGGGGGTAACGGTTTAGGGGTTCCTTTGCCCTGAACCACGCTCTTGTTGAGATTCCGAGTAGTATCGTGACATTCTCAAGCAGACCCCTTCCGGAACTTTCTCCATGAAGGCTGTGTAAGTCTGGGGGTTCTGATGCGATAAACAAACTTGCTACGACATGGGCGCTGTCTGCAGCCCACTCCTCATACCCTAAAGCCGACTGCCAAGTCCCCTGAACCTGAAACCCCAAAGCCCGCAACCCCAAAACCTGCAACCCCAAAACCCGAAAACCCAAACCCCAAAGCCCACAACCCGAAAAGCCCAAAAATTCAACCCAAACACCCCCAAACCCCCAAAGCTCCAAACCCAGAAGCCCAACAACCAAAACCCTAATTAAACCCTCGACCCCGAAACCCTAGTATACGGGCTTAATAGTTGCCAATACTATTTTGGTGGTTCCTTCAAGGTACAATGGGCCCCAACAAAATATTCTAGTAATTATAAAGACCCCTACATTACATTGAAAGGACTTGGCCAACCTGGCCTGGGCCTACGCCACCTTGGGTCAGATGGACTGGGTTTTCGGCCCAGAGATTCAGGTCTTCAGCTGTAACACAGAAGCCAGAAAATAGTACTCCTAGTTTTGTGGGCGCTCTTACTAAATTTCAAAAGTAGTATGATTATCATGATTATGATGGTTATGATGATTATGATGATTCTGAGCATGATTATTACTATTCTTCTTATTATTCTAGTATACTTCGTATACTCTGCCCGAAAACCTGATTATCATTTTAAAGGCCTCGGTGTTGGGGTTCAGGGTTGGGGTTCTGAACGACAGTAGGCAGACATGGCTTTACATGGCAGTTGTCATCCGGCGCCCTGATCTCTTTTGGTGGATTTTGTTGGTTCTTTTTTGCCACATGTCTTTGGATTGCAAGCTTCCTTGAAGGATCGGTTTTATCAAGCAGGTGATCAGCAGAGTTGCAATGGCCTAAATCCCTTGTTTTCCATAGTTCCAGGGGTAGAGTAGACCCTTCCCGGCCTCAAAAATGACGATCTTGGTAAGGGGTGGGTTTCCAGCAGCAGCAAGGAGCAAACAACCAGCAACAACTGCAGCCCCTCAACACGCATATTTGTTTCATATGCACCACAAATCCTACACCTTACACCCTACATCCTGAACCAGGAATCTTATTGTCGTTGCTGCAGCCCTCCGCGCCCTAACCCCAAAACCCCTAAACCCCTCCCTGAGCCGCTGGAGCCCTAAAGCTACCCCGAAGCCCTAAACCCCTAAACCAATAAACCCCCAAACCTCAACCCCTAAACCCTAAAGCCCCAAGCCCGAAAACCTCACCTTAAGCTCCGGGAGGATGCGATGCTGATGAGCGCCATCGCAGCTGCAGCGATTCGGCAGGTGCCGGACCTGCGCGGGAGCTCCCACTTCGGTTAATCTGAAACAGCTGAAGGACGACATGAACCCTGGAAGGGTTTAAGGTTCATTTATCTAATATAGGGATTCATAGAATAAAGGTATAGGGCTCCTACTGTTAAGAGTGGTCTTTTGGTCCTTCAAGTAGGGGTCTGAATCATTTCCTAGATTTTTCCAGCATTCCTGCATTTTAAAGTACAGTCATATACACCAAAAGCCCTCTTCTATGTTTTAGGCCCCTCTGGTACTACATCGGCTTAGGGCTTTAAGGTTTGGGGTTTACTTTTGAGGGTTTAGGGCTTCAGGATTTTGGGGTTTGAGGGTTTAAGGAGACTCATGTCCCTGAAACTCCTCCGGGGACCATGGAACCCTCCAGGGCACCCTGTAAACCATAAGAAACTAGTGTAGGGTTTAGGGGTTTAGGGATTAGGGCTGGATTTGGGATCTTTCAGAATGGTTTCAGAATGCCATGAGGCGAGAGGTCCTGGCGAGCAAGGTTGTTAGTATAGAAGCTTAAACCAACAATACTATTCCTTAGGGTTCCTCCTTGTAGATTTTTTAGCAATTGCCCTTATAGTAGCTTTTGGTCCCCTTAGCTATAACATGCCCCAAAATCCCTTGAACCCTAAATCAGTGGGAGTGAGGATGTCTTGCTTTAAAGCAGGACGACGTAGTCAGGAGCTTTCTCCCTACTGTTTCAAAGGGCTATACCCGGTTATACCCTGGAATTACGGGGTCATAACCTACTAGTTTATGGCTTTTGCGGCGTGCGTTCAACTTGTACAGAAAAGTCAATGTTCATTTACAGGATCTTTTGTATTTGCATTCAACCCAACAGTACCGGCTCCTGAAACACAGCTGTGCAGCTCCACGCAGGTCCTGAAACCTTAAGTCCAAGAACGCGAAGGTCTACTGCCCAGACCCCGTGAGGGCCCCAAACCCTTCAGGGCTGAGGATTTCCCAGAGAGCCCAGTACCCCTTAATTAAGGAATATGGCTTAAATTATATAGGGCTTCATATTATGATTTAAGCTATATTCCTTAATTAAGGGGTATTGGGCTCTCTGGGTAGGGTTTAGAGTTTAGGGTTCAACTGTGGCCCTCGAATTACTACTGAGGGCGACTGCACAGGAAACCCCGAAAGGAGCTTGCAGAAAGTCTTGTAGAGCCGCTAAAAAACACCCTATACAAGCCCGTAAAAGAACAATGGGGCCTGGAGAGGGTTTAAACCCTAACCCTAATCCTAGCTCCTAACTTGGACCTTGCAATGTTGCCGAAATCCAGATCGCCGACTTCCCGGCGCAGGCCGGGGATCCGCAAGGATCTGCAAGGGTTTAGCGTCTAGGGCAAGGGAGTACTATAGAAGCTCTAGTAATTACCTATACTATTTTGGGCATTCCTTAATATAATTATAGTATTACATACCCCCCCAAAACCACATTCTAATTATTAAGGCCTCTATAGTAGGGTTTAGAGCAAGGGAGTAGTGGTTTGAATGGGCCCAAAGGCTTAGGTATCAGGGTCTCGTCGTTAAGATGCGCAAGGTTTTGGGTGAAGGGTTTAGTTTTGTTTTTGACTTTGCAAAACCCTAAACCCTAACCCTTGAGAGCTTCAGCTTATAGGGCTGCCACTACCAGCATGATTCTTCAATGTTGCTGTCATTGCTGGTTATTGACTGAGAGAGTTTGACATTTTAGATTAGACTTCGGGCTCTAATCCGTAATATAGGAGTTTAAATAATTACCAATACCACCCCGGGGGTTCCTTGTTATAAGTATTATATAAAATACCTCAAAACCTGATTCTAATTGTCCGTGAGGCCTAAACCCTAAACCCTAATCCGTAAGCCCTAAACCCCAAATCCTAAACCCTAAACCCAAATCCGTGAGCCCTAAAGCCCAAACCCCGGAGCACTTGGCAGCTTCCGCAAACAATTCTCCCTCGGTGATCTGCCTATTTGTCGATGGATCTATCTACCTACCTACCCACGGTTGATGATACAAATCCTGCATTACCCATAATGAGGAATATGCCACAATTCCAATAGTCTAGGGTCATTAAGGTGATGCAGGATTCATATCATCAACCGTATGCACCTATCTATCTATCTATCTGTCCATACATACATACATGCCCTTGTATACACATATGTACAGGTTCATACCCCACAAGCGCGGCCTATGCTCCCCACCCGCTGCACCCAAAAAATCCTTTGTTCTTCATATTCTGCCCTTGGCTCCGGCAGCCAAGATGTATTCGTCTCCGAATCTCAAGTCAGATCTTCTGCCGCTAGGAGCCTACAGCCTGTGAAGGTCTGGTTCAGAGTTTAATATAGGAACCTGATTAAGAAACCTTGGGTCTTTATTAGGGTTCCCTATATGAATCCTAATATATTGGGGGTTATAGGGCCAGGGTTTCTTAATCAGGTTCCTACATTAGGGTTTCGCCAAGTGCCAGAAAAGAAGCGCTCAGAGTCCAAACGACTACGAACAAAAGGCTTTCCCCGACGTGCAACATGTCGATTACCGTGACAGTCGGGTTGCTCAGTGGCAGAACAGCTTCTGTGGAGGCCGGCTTGGATGAAGACGTGAAAACACTAAATCGCCGGGCGCAGGCCGCACTGAGAGCCGGAAAAGGGCGACTGCTGGATGCATGTGGAAGGACTCTGGATGGATCTTTACTCCTGAAGGATTCCGGATTGCAGCCCGGTGATTCGTTGACTTTTCACATAAAGCATGTCCAGGTACGTGGTGCAGTCAACGCCTTTGCTGCGATTCTGGGCGATGGATCCGTCGTGACATGGGGCCATGCTGGTACTGGTGGTGACAGTCGTGCGGTGCAGCATCAGCTGAAAAATGTGCAGCAAGTCCAAACCACTGGATTTGCTTTTGCTGTTATCCTCGGCGATGGATCTGTCGTGACTTGGGGTGATGTTAATTGCGGTGGTGATTGCAGTGCAGTGCAAGATCAGCTGAAGAATGTGCAGCAGATCCAAGCCTCTAGCAGCGCTTTTGCCGCCATTCGCGGAGATGGTTCTGTCGTGACCTGGGGTAGTGATCGCGCTGGCGGCGACAGCAGTGCTGTTCAGGGTCAGCTGCAGAGTGTGCAGCAGATGCAAGCCTCCTTCGGCGCTTTTGCCGCCATAACTGAGGGTGGAACTGTTGTGGCATGGGGTGATGCTGGCCGTGGTGGTGACAGTAGTGCTGTGCAGGATCAGCTGACGAACGTGCAGCAGATCCGAGCCTCTCAGAGCGCTTTTTCTGCTATAGTCGGCGATGGTTCCGTGGTGACGTGGGGAAATGCCTTCTGCGGTGGTGACAGTGGTTCTGTGCAGGATCAGCTGAAGAATGTGCAGCAGATTCATGCCTCTCAGAACGCTTTTGCTGCCATTCTTGTCGATGGATCCGTGGTAACCTGGGGTATAGCTGACAGTGGTGGTGACAGTAGTGCTGTGCAGCACCAGCTGATCAATGTGCAGCAGCTGCAAGCCTCCTTCTTCGGCGCTTTTGCTGCCATTCTTGCTGGTGGATCGGTCGTGAGCTGGGGTAGTGCGCGCTGTGGTGGTGACAGTAGTACTGTGCAGGACCAGCTGAGGCATGTGAAGCACATCCGAGCCTCCGCAGGGGCCTTTGCTGCTATCCTAAGCGACGGATCTGTCGTGACCTGGGGTGATGGTCTCGGTGGTGGTGATAGCAGCGCTGCGCAGGATCAGCTGCAAAATGTGCAGCACATCCAGGCCTCTGAGCGAGCTTTTGCTGCCATTCTTGGCGATGGATCTGTCGTGGCCTGGGGTGATGCTTGGGCTGGCGGAGACTGTAGTGCCGTGCAGAATCAGTTGAGGAATGTGCAGCAGATCCAGGCTAGCGACCGCGCTTTTGCCGGAATCCTTGGCGATGGAGTCGTCTTGACATGGGGTGATGCCAGCTATGGTGGTGACAGTAGCGCTGTGCAGGATCAGCTGGCGAACAATAGCAGAACCGCGTGTCTCGGCTGGCTGAAACCTTCGTGCGTAGTCTTTCGCTATTCAGACCCTAGAGTAATTGCATACGACTGGCACAGGTTCTGGTGGGCATCACCTACCTACAAACAACAGCAACATCCGCAGCGGCATCATCATCACCAACAACCTCGTCATCCGGGTCATACCTTTCATATTTGCCGTCGCAGTCATAGGCAGTTTCTGAACACAGACCTGTAAACACTTGCACCATCACAAAGCACGGAAATGGTCATACTCATATTATAGTTACTCACACGAGGTAAGCAGACACATATTGACGCCAATAATCACCTAAAGCCTAGACCCTAACACCCCAATAAACCTAAACCCTAAATCCTAAACCCTAAATCCTGAACCCTAACACCCCAATAACCCTAAACCCTAAATCCTAAACCCTAACACTCTAATAACCCTACACCCGCAACAGAAACACTGAGCCCCCGACCCCAGCCCATAGACCCTGTTTGGGGCTTTAGCCTCAGAGCAGGCGGGAAACAAGAAACAGTTTAGAGTATGGGGTTTAGTAGCCTGGACCCCAAAAGTGTGTAGAATAATAACCTTTTATAGCCTTAAAATCAGGTTGCCTACTTTAAGTTGGGAGCTTTAGGTGGTGATGATGGCCTTCGCCTCTCCTGGCAGGCCCTCAGTCATCTCGCTTGGGCATACACGACACTCCGCTGTGACTCATCTCTGCAATGCCGGTTGAAGGGTGTGTAGGGTTTACATGTATAGTAGAAGTGAGAACGGTGGAACATGGTTATGCCCATGCCCTTAAGATAAAGTATACAGGATCCCAGTACTAATCATCCAAGATTAAGCCCCTTATAATAATAGTAATCGTAATAACAGAAGTCATTGTATCCTAATCATAGTCATAATCATACGTCATACGCATATACTTAAATACAAGTAACAATATTAACTAGTATTATTGCTATTGTCATTGCTGCCGTTTTGGTTGCTATTACAATTATTATTCCTAGTATGACTATTATTTTTATATTATTGTTATATTTTTTTTATTTTTGTTACTATTATTATTATTGTTATTATTCTTACCCGCAGCCCTAAACCCGGGTGTTTTGGCTTTCGTTTTCCACCCGCCACGCCGGGGCTTCCCAAAGCACTGATGCACTTCTGGCGTACGACGTACCCTAAAGTTTAAACCCTCAAGGTGATCAAATTCTGGCAGCTTCTACAACCTTCGATCATGAAGCTCATTCTAAGTCAGGTATCATGGCCTGGACCCCCCAAGCTGCTTGCACCACCTAAAGCCCTAAACCCCCAAACCCTAAACCCAAACCTTCTACTACACCTCAAATACCCACGATTAAGGACCAAGAGGGCTCCATTAAAGGGCCCTTCTTTGGGGTCTGGGGTCCTGAGGCTTGGGAAAGCACCTACTCCGACCCTTTCACCACCAATCCTAAGCCCGACACACTGAATCCTACAGTTGAAGCCCAACAGTTGGAAACCCAATAGCCTCAATCCTCAAGGGTTTAGGGTTGAGGGTTTAGGGAGAGTCATGTGGGTGGTTGTCAAAATTAGGGTCCCTTTTTGGGTCCCTAATATAGTACGGCACCTATTATTTAGGGAACCCCAAAAGGGACCCTTATTTTGACAACCACCCATGTATAGGGAATCCCAGTACTTATTGTCCATAATCCGGTTTCCAACTTTTTGGGGTTTTCTATCAGTCTAAGATCAAATCGTTTTTCTACTCGGGCCCTAAATCTTCGACCCCTCGCCGCCACGCCCTACAAGAGAAATTCAACACTAGCCCCCACTTCTGCCAACGGTATCAAGCGCTATAAGACCCTTACAACAGTTTTACAGATTCCTAAACCCTAAACCCTAAACCCTACTCTCTAAACTCAGCTCCTGAATTAAAGGAGCCCTGGCTTTCGGAAGCTTCGCAAGCTCGATCGAGGTTTAGCTGCCGATCTTCGGGGAGCTCTGTCGCTCAAGGCACGCATCTACTGGCCGAGTGCACGATTCAGGGGTTTTGGGTTTAGGGATTCGGGGTTTAGGGTTGAGGTGTGATGATGTTGTGGGGATTTGCTTTCTTTCTGATTCTTGACAGTGATGTGGTCCATGTACTCGGCTCCAGAGATCAGCGGCTGATAGTGTGAGCACCCTGAGCCCGTTCTGGTTCAAACCCGCCTTGTGATTCCTTTCTGCTCCGACTTGGAAGTTATGGCCCTGCCAATGAAGAACGCGATGAAGGTGATGAAGTCCAGCGCTATGAAGGCCAAGACCACCATGAAGGCCAAGGCAATGAAGGCCATGAAGAAGAAGGCCGTGTCGAAGATCGCAACGGGCAGGCGTGCGAAGTCCGTCGTCTTCCGTGGGAGCAAGGAGAAGACCTCCGGTGGCCTCGCGAAGTCTCAGTTGATGAAAAACAAGCGAGGCAAGATTGTCAGCAAGAAGATGCACGCCAAGGGGAAGACGATCCAGAAGTTCGTGCAGCAGTGGCTCGATGCCGTGATGACGGCTCGGAAGGAGCTCGGAATCAAAGGCTTCTGCGCAGTGGGCGGCAAGAGCGCCCAGGGCAAAGCGCTCTACGCCAAGGCGAAGGCGCTTTACGCAGCGTGAGCCGGGAGGGGAAGAGTCCCGCTTTCGTGGTCATTCATGGAGTGGGCGAAACCCAACAGTGCCACAAGAGCCAGATGTTGTACAGCCACTTTTATGGGGTGAAGGGGCTGCTTGCCATGCCTGCCAGCAACAGCCAAGAAAGACAGCTGGGGGTCCAGGGTTTCGGGTTAAGGGAGTTTTACTTAGAGGCTCATGGGGCGTAGCACATCATTCGGATAGAAGTGAAGTTAATCACAGCTAAGGTATCTCCAGCGGGGTGTCCACAGCCTGGTCTGAGATTGGTTCACAGTCGTCGGTGAGGGCAGCCAAACCTATATACTCCTATCGATGCATAAACCCCGCCCTGTCCATACTCAGAAGATGTGATGGTTTGATACTCAGGTAGTAGCTACATGGACGGGTAGGTTGCGGTTCGGAAGCCCGCGTAAGTCGTGTGCCCTGTTGGACATGAAAGGTTGGAAAATGGCGCTTCCCACATGCCGTTCTATGCAGAGTTATATGCTGCAGACTGTAGGCAGTACAGGGCTATTACCGAGGTGTGCCCAATTGCCAATTGGCTATTCTCCCGAAAAGCTACCTGAATATGCTGCAATATGGCACCATCATCCTCAGAGCAGAACACATCTTTCAATTGTTACGGCCCCTACGTTACATACGGTTCAGTTTTTTAGGGTTTCGGGTTTAGGGTCCATTTGTTGTTTTCAGGGCAACGATCGAAGCTGAAACACCTTTCGCCGAGGAGCAGGAGAGGGAAACCAATGCTATTCTCAGGGTTCTGCATTATGAACTGTGAATATAGTACCCTAAACCCTAAACCCTAAACCCACCCCAAAAACCTTGCTCTAGCTATAAGGCCCCTGCATTAGAGAAGCGCGGGTTCTTGTTCGTTGAGGAGCTTGGTGTTAGGAGGCACAGTGTATAAAGCCCTTATAGAACCCGTATACCACAGCCTCATGGCAAAACGAAAAGAAAACTACAGAGAAAGAACACAGCCCTTAAGATAACCACAAGAAAACCCTTGAGATATAAACAAACAGCAACTGCAAAAACACACACCAACAAGAACCCTGAACCGCACAGTTGGGATTTCTTCTGTATCTGCAGTTGGAACAGGGCCTTAAACCCTCAACCCTAAAAGACAACCTAAACCCTCAACCCCAAAACAAAAAACCGTAAACCCTACATAAACCCTAAACAAAAAAAACGTCGTTTCATCTCCGGAGGCCCAGAATCTCCTGGAGGAGCTGGAGCTGCAGCAGCTCGCCGTGCGCCGGTTCGGAGCTTCAGTGTTTAGCAGCTTTTTCAGCGGTTTCTAAGTGTTTTTGGGATTTAGATAGAGTTTAGGAAGTTTAGGGTTTAGGCTTGTGGGGGTTTCTAAACTGTTTTTTTGGGGGGTTTTGGGTTTAGGTTTTTAGGGGTTTAGGGTCATTTGGGGCTAGGGGTTACGGTGGTGACGGTTTAGGGTGTGGGATTTAGGGTTTAAGGCTTGGGGGTTTAGGGTTTAGGGATGTTTAGGGTTTAGGTGCCTTTTTGGGTTTAGGGCTTGACTCAGGGCTCCAAGGGCTTGAACAAAGCTTTCTGGAGCAGGGTTTCATACTATGCCGTGGAGTCATGCCCAGAGACTCCAATATCCCTTATTTAAGGAATATACCTTAAAATATAATAGGATCTCTCTAATATGATTCAAGGACTATTCCTGAATTAAGGGATATAGGAGTCTTTGGGCGTCCTTTTGGGTTTCTTTGTAGCCCATGCTGTGCTGAACTCGAAACCGCTCCAAACCCACAACCCCTTACCCCTAAACCACAACCCCACAGCCGAGACGCCGTGAAGCAGCGTTGGCAGCGCATTCGGACACTCCGCATCGATGAAATACTAGGTTCCCCAGTAGGACCCTTTTTGCCCTTTTTTTGGGGGTTCCCTTATTAAAACCGAATAGTAGGAAAAAGGGTACCCTTATTATTAAGGGGCCAATGGGGAACCTAGAATATCCATGATCTCTGCGGAATTACTGGCAGAAGGCGAGATAGCTGCACGAGAGCTTGACCCTGACCCTGACAAAACTTGGGGTGGTGTTGCCTTACCCATAGGCCCCAAAGTAGTTCCTTTTTGGGGTTCATATCTAGAATCCTATAAGGTAATTCCAAAAAAGAACTATTTTGGGGCCTATGGGTAGAGTGCAGTGGCGATCTCAATCAGTTGCCTCCTGTGCGTGCCACTCCCTTGGCTGCGGATCACGCGTCCTCTGCAGCAGTGCCGCCAGATGCGTCAGAGCAGCGGGCCTGCAAATCCAGTGACAGCACTCAAGCAATTTCCTCCGTCAAGGGCAGAAATCTCTGGACGCATATTCAGTATTGCATTCGCTCGACTATAGTCATAGGTGCCAAGGTCCGTTAGCTACGCTGCTTCACGAAATGATGGAGACTGGCGTGCTGTCTTCTGACGACTCTTGGCAAGCTCTCCGCTCGCGTGACTTCTCGCGAGTGCAGCCCGACCCTGCCCCACCTGAAGCCATCTAAACCGCCGGACCCACAAAGCCCATCGGTTCCAGCAAGCCTACGTGTCTTACCGCCAGCAGAAGACCCTTAACCCTGGGCCCCCATCCTGTTTCCCAAATGGTTGCAGCGTTAGGGCTGGATCGTCGCGATTTGGGGGAGGCCGTGGTCAAAAGCGGGAAATGATTATCGATTGCCGTACGTGACCAGTTTAGTTTCAGAGCCCTAAACCCCTACACCCCTAAACCCCTACACCCCTAAACCCCTAAACCCCTAAACCCCGAAACCCCGAAACCCCTAAACCCCTAAACCCCTCAACCCCCTAAAACCCTAACCCCTAAACCCCTAAAACCCTAAACCCCGAGCCAAACCCCACAAGGCTTCCTCAGGCCGGAACCCTTGAAATTTAGGCAGCCAGGAGCCTACCCATAGGCCCCAAAGTAGTTCCTTTTTGGGGCTCATATTTTTAATTCTATAAGGGGATCCCAAAAAGGAACTACTTTGGGGCCTATGGGTACCTTAAAGACTAGGCGGATCTTCCATGTGATTCGGCTTCAGGGTTTAGGGTTTTTGGTTCTTCCATATGATTTGGAGAATCAGGAGATGTAGTTGGCAGGTTAGAAGTAGTGTGACAAGCACGTCAACGGCCGCAAATGTGGGCCCTGATCAATAAACCATCTTTCTTTCGTCTGATCATCGAACGTCATCCTTATAGCTCTACGTAACACCGACATACTCAGTCACCTTTTGCTTGAAATAGACTGTCTTACACACTTCAGCGCTGCCGTCAGCAGCCACCGCCACCACGAGGTACTGCTGGATGCAAACCTCTCCTGCCGGGATCTTCTGGGCAGGCTCAGGGGGATGGGTTTGCCTTGGGCGAAGGAAGCAGCGAAATGTAAACCGGGGCATAAGTAATAAGACGTTGATCATGGACTAGCGGCCCGCCATTCTTCATCTTGAACGCCCCGTAACTTACATAAACCCTACACCCCTAAACCCTATGGTCCCCAAAACCCGAAACCTCAAAACTCAACCCCAAACCCTAAACCCTATCCAATAAAAATCCTCGAATAATCCCTATAAGCCCTAAACCCTAAACCCCTCCAAGTTATCGGAGGAGGTTGGGAGGCATGCTGTGGCGCTTCATGGAGGCTTCGATGCCAGAAGCCAACATTACAGGGATCTGCAGGGTTCTTTAAAGGGATCCATAGGGGTTCCTCAAAGGGATCTATAGGGGTTTCTTAAAGGGGTCTATAGGGTTTAAGGTCTACTTAGAGGATCATGCGACTTAGTAAGTAGGGTTACAAGTTATAAGTAGCGTATCTATAGTTATACCTACTTATAGCTTTAATTAAGGTACTTACAACCCTACCTATGGGGATGTTCTGGCTTAAGGTTTTCGGCTCGGGGTTGTGGGGTTTTGCATTTGCTCCCTGGTGCTTAGTAGGGAATGGGGGAATGGATCCCTATAGTAGCCCAGATATAATCCCCAAAATGGGGAAATGGATCCCTATAGTAGTCCAGATAGAATGGGATAGAATCCCCAATAATAGTCCCAATAATCCATTCCCCCATTCCCTGCTAAGCACCAGGGAGTTTGGGTCGGTGGTTCAGGGCGACGGCTGCAAGGATTTGCTACGACTAAGTACCTCAGCATATCTTGAGATGGGGAAGCTCTTGGGGATCTCTTTGGGCCATGACCTTAAACCCCAAAAGGGGTTGAGGGTTTAGGGTTTGGGCCTAAACCCTAATCCCCTAAACCCGAAGCCCAGCATTGTCAAATTTACCCGTTACAGAAACACTGAGGCCACAAGCTCCACAAATGGGGCCGCCAAGCAAATAACAACTCAAGGCCTAACCCCGAACACCGGGCTTAAAGCAGCACTGAATCCAAAACCTCCAGACTCCAAGGCTTTCGAACTAGCCCCTACATGCCAAAATTTGAATCGCCGAATCCGGAGCCTTAAACTCACAAGCCCTCAGCATTAGACTCCAGCACCTCGCTGATGCACCAAAGGTGACCAGTTTTCTACTTTTCCACAGCCGTGGTGTTGGGAAACCGAAGGGAAGGTCTGAGGCTTAGGGTTTCATGTAGGTAAGAAACCTTGGGCCTTTATTAGGTTCCTTATATGAATCCTACCATTTTGGGGTTATAGGCCCAGGGTTTCTTACCCAGGTTCCTACATTCGGGCTTGAGGTTCGCTGTCCGATTTCGTCGCCAGTACCAGAGAGCCCAATACCCCTTAATTAAGGAATATAGCGTAAGCCCTATATACTTTAAGCCACTATTCCTTAATCCCCTTATAGAACCCCTATAGATCCCTTTAAGGAGCCCTTTAAGGAACCCTAGGTATTCCTTCATTAAGGGGTATTGGGCTCTCTGGGAGACTGACTGTTTGACCTTAGGGGTCCGGCGTCCATAGAACCTGAAGCCCGCAAAGTCTTCGCCCCTCCCCCTGAACCCTAATATAGGGGCCTTAATAATGAGAATAGGGTTCCTTCGGTTAAGAGGCGAGAGAGAGCTCCCCTGAGCCTACCTTACTGTTCCTAGCAGGGTTTAGAGTTTAGGGTTTGGGGTTACTAAGTATATAACTCAGAAACGGAGAGGCCAGAACCTTACAATAGTAGGTTCTGCAGGATCCAGGTGCTGTGTAGTTTTTGTTTCCCTGGCTTCGACCCCTCAACCCTAAACCCTAGTGAGGTTCAAGGGACTTAGTATGTGCGGTTAACAATGCATTAAGCAAGGTTCTAAGTTACAGGTACAGTTACGTTGTTTGTAAAAAATACTAACTTCCACGACCTTTTTAAGTTTCGCCCTGTTGGAGAGAGAGCGTCGCCAGGTCATTCCGAAGACCCCCGAGCAGTGGAGTAACGAGGCATTCTGGTGGTTCTTATTGCTAGGGGCTCCCTTTTGGGTGTCTTTGCACAACGAATCCCACTCTTTAGGGCCGTAGATAAAGATCCCTTGTTTTCTGAGCGAATCTTTTTAAAGGATCATGAAGACAGTAGTTGGTTGTAGATGTGGTCAGAAGTAGGGTAACCCCCCTTGGTGCACTTGTATATAACTTTACAACTACATTTGGCTCGTGCCGCGCTTGCTGATCGAGGGATCGCGGGTGGTGTACTATCACTGGCCTTGGAGCGATCTTCTGCTTGGCTTTATATGCCGTGATCCTCTCCGCTACTCAGTGAGTCAGACGTGTAGGCCTGAGTCTTTGTAGCAGTGCTGGGTTTGCGCAGGTAGCTGTTGTTTGACACCGCGAGCATCTTGTCTGTCAGCATTTGAGGTTTCAAGGCCTGGCCGTGGCAGCTTAGGTTTCAGTTCTTGAAAGCCTCCTACATAGAGCCCCGAGACTCGAGACGTTTCGTTTTTTACTTTGACCGACATTAAGGATGTCATGTTGACCCGAGGCATCAAACCCAGTGCCCGTCGTCGCCAGAATGTGTGCATTCTGCAATGTCCCAAACCTAGGAAGAAGCTGAAAGCCCCAAAACCCATGACCCAACGCCGTCAATCCGAAGGCCTTAACCGTACAGTTGGAAGCCGAAGTACCTCAGAGCCCCTAAGCCCTGCCCTAAAACCCTGAACCCTAAACCCTAAACCCTGAACCCTAAACCCTAAACCCTGAACCCTAAACCCTAAACCCTGAACCCTGAACCCTAAACCCCTAAACCCTAAAGCATGCAGCAGGCCTATTGGGCCTACCTGCAGAAGCTGCAGGCCTTGGGGACATTTCCTTGAGCAACTTTTTGTAGGGCTCCTATTCATCTTACAGTAGGGCTTTATAGTAAGGTTCACAGGGCTCCTATACGGTTTCGAGTAAGAGCCTACTACCCCAAAAAAGAGGTTATGGTAGTTTAAGTGGTATGTAATGCATGGGCCCCTCCCTTTTCAAACTACAAGATCGAAAGACTCATCAGATGAGACCAGAGTAACTCCAGTTCCGTAGTCAGGAGGATATTTAGACAGGTCACTGAAGTTTCTTCTAGATTTAGTAGGGATATATGTGCCACAACCCCAAATATGAACCCATTTAGGGTTTTTAATTCCTCTACCTATTACTTTTAATCACTAATTCCCCCGACCCTCCAAGTAATTCTACGGGTTTAGAGAATGTAAACGGCTTCCGGCTTGGGTTACCTTTACTGTGGCTCAGGATTTAGGGTCTAGGGGTTAAGGGTTTGCGATTTAAAGTTAGGGATTCAGGGTTTAAGATTTAGCCGTTCGGGATTTAATTGTTCAAGGGTTTAGGATAAAAAGGATTTTGGTTTATAGGGCTCGGGACACGAAGGGGCCATCAATGCTTTCAGTTTTTTTTTTGATTCTCCCTACTTGGAGGATCATGGGACTTCATAAAAAAGGTTATAAGTAAGGTAACTATAGTTACAGATATATATATATATACTTATAACCCTAATTAAGGTACTTAGAACCCTACTTACTAAATCCCATGATCCTCCAAGTAGGTCTCAATCCCAGAGCCTGAAAAATGCCCATTCTCAGGCCTGAAGCTTTCGGTGTTTTCAAGTTTGGTCTCTTTGGGCGGCGATGTCGTCGAAGCATTGAAGATCCCTGAAGACTATGGTTGAGGGTTGATGAACCCCAAACCCCGAACATTAGGCCCTTGATGCTGTGGTTTCCTACCAGCGCAGCCATCGGAAGGTAGACAACTTCGGGCGCCACGGGTGGCCTGGCCTGGCTAAACACTACACCCGAAACCTTAAACCCTAAACCTTACACCCTAAACCTTAAACCCTAAACCTCAAACCCTAAACCCTAAACCTTAAGGCCCAAACCCTAAACATTTAGGATTAAGGGTTTAGAGATTAAGGGTTTAGGATTAAGGGTTTAGGGTTTAGAGATTCAGAAGGACTTGGGGACGTAGCAAGCAGGGATTAGGGGGTTCTGTAAGGGTTTCTATACGTTCTTTGGGGGTTCTATACGGTTTGAGAGAAGGATTCGGGGACTTGATATGTGGGGATTAAGCTTGTGCAAGGGGTTCTTTAAGGTTTTCTCAGGGGTTCTATAGGGTTGGGATTCGGGGAGTTAGTACATGCGGTTTAGAAGTAAGGCAACTATGGTTGTATCTACTTATAAACCCCCCCCAATTTCGGCACTCATAACCTTAGCTACTAAGAATAGAACCCTTAAAACCTAAGTGCTCAATCCCAAATCGCGCGGTTCAAGATGCGCATTGCCACACTGTTGAGCTTTGGAATGCTTCGGTATTTGAGGCCTCATCATCCTGTGCTAAGCTGCCGTCCGAACATCCAGGCGAATTCCGAAACCCTAAAGCCGAATATGTAGGCAACCTTCCGAAGTTTGCAGGAACCCGGCTAGTCGAAGAGCCTGCGGGGCCATTCGTAATACCATTCTTTGGGGCTCCTGTTCGAATTATTTCGGTCCCATTTACTAAGCCCCAGACCCTGAAACGAGAAATCCTCGAAGCCCTATCGTTCTTACTGAAACCCGGATTGATGCTGTTTAGGCCTAAACCCTAAACCCTGTTGTTTCTTTTCTGTTTTCGGCTCCATGTTAAAGCCCCCAAACCCTAAACCTTAAAGCCTCAACCCCAAAGCCTAAAGCCATCAACCCTAAACCCTAAACCTTAAAGCCTAACCCTAAACCCTAAGCCATAAACCCTATCCGAGGTGCTTCTTTGTCCTGGAAAGACTTGGCATCCCCAAGGCCGCTCAGTAGTAGAAACGAGCCGGAAATGATGTGGGGCTTTCCGAAAATAGGGGGTACCTTATTTGGGGGTCCTTTTAGTAAGGATGCTACTATTAAGGGGTGCTATATTAGGGTCCCCTATTTTCGGAAACTCCCATGTGGGGTGGTTAGGTGCTTATTGGGTTCGGAATCATTGTACTGGTATCCTTTTACAGTTCTTTATCTGTTCTACTATGACATAATAGGAGTGCGGAAGAGTGAGTAGAAGTATCCACAGGTTATCCTTACGCAGTTATCCGTCATACAACCCAAAACAAAACCTCATTCTGAGTCACAAGGCCCTTTCTATGAGGGCCAGCATGGGACCTCAAGGTTCGGAGTCAAGGGAGTTCCGGAAGTTCGGAAGTGAAGGTTGCATGAGTAGCCGTAGCATCCCTGAGCCTCCGAAGTCCTTTGAAAAAAAGGGTGTCGAATGACAACAGATTGCACGCATCGCAAACTCTACATGAGCCCAAGTTCGGGATAGATGGATCTCCGGAGGATTACCCTCAACCCTAAACCCTATACCCTAATCCGTGTGGGTGGTGCGAGTGTGCCCCCAGCCCCGGAGCCAACAACCCAATTCTGAAGGCCCTTCTCCGCAATCCTGCTTCCCCAGACCCCAGACCCTACTTAAAGCATCATTGGACTTAGTCCGTAGGGTTATAAGGAAGGTAACTAGAGTTATATCTACTTATAGGCCAAATTAGTGTTCTGTCAACCCGACTCACTAAGTCCCATGATCCTCCAAGTAGCATCCTAAACCCTAAACCCAGAACCACACCTCAACTGCCAGACTACTGAAGCCCAAAAACCCTTGGACCTAAATATGAAACACTTAATCCTGGGGTCAGGTTACACCCCTACATGAAGACCCCTAAATGTTCGGGGCCTCTTCATCTTGAGTTTGACCCCTAGACCCTAGAAGTAGAGTAGGTAGCCTTTGACCTTTTTGGGGTAGTCCGTATAATCCCTATATAATCCTTGTATCATGAAAAAGCTTAACCTTTAGTTCCCCATGATACCCGACAAGCAGGCCTAAACTTCAAACCCTAAAACCTAAACCTTAAAGCCTTAACCTTAAGCCATAAACCCGAAACCTTAAGGCCCAATAGTAGGATCCTTATGAAAGGGACCCCAAAATAGGGTACCCCTAATTTTCGGAAACTCCTAGATCGTGGAAGTCCTAAGCTGAGACTCTAAGCTCCTAAACCTCTGAATCTTCGTCCTACCCAGACCTTCCAAAACCCCTTAATGAAGGAATCTACCTTACATCATATTAGGGATCCTACTATAATTTAAGGTATGTTCCGTAATTAAGGGATTCCTAAACCTCTGAATCTTAATCCTACATTTCTTAGGATGGAACCATGGGCCCCTAGTATGGGCCCTTAAGCCTGGGATCCTTATATACCGAATATATACCCGATTTGTACCCTTTAAAGCCCCTTAAAAGGGCTAAGCGCCCATACTAGGGGCCCATACTTCTAACCTTAGAACATTCCACGCCCTGAAACGCTACAGAGCAAGGCTAAGCTTTTCTAAACCCTAAAATCCTAACGCCCCGCTACTCAATTGCCAAGCCCTGAACCCTTGTGAACCTCAACTGCAAGACCAGCAACCCCTAATGTAGGAAACTGATTAAGAAACCCTGGGCCTATAACCCCAAAATAGTAGGATTCATATAAGGAACCCTAATAAAGGCCCAAGGCTTCTTAATCGGGTTCCTACATTAAGTAAACCCTGAACCCTGCATCCTACACCCTATAACCCCTGAACTGCAAAACTAAGAACCCGAAATGCCTTAAACCCTTTAAAATCCCAGAGGCTTCATATATAGTACCATTATGGAATTAGGCCCCAACAGACCATCCTTATCAGGGTTTTAGGGGCCTAATTCCATAATGGTGCTGTATATGGAGCCTCTTAGAATCCTTCCTCTGGTAATCCCGAAGCTGCAACCATAAACCCTAAACCCAAAAGTTCAGAACAGGCCGCCCTGTCCTTCGCCAAGCGTGCCGACCAGGAAGTGCGCAGGCCAGACGGGGCGCGGTGCTTTCATTCGAACTTAAGGTCTGAGTAGTTTAGGGTACAGGGCTTTAGGGTTTTAGGGTTTAGGGTTTTAGGGTTTAGGGCTTTAGGGTTTAGGGTTTTAGGTTTTAGGGTTTAGGGTTTAGGGTTTAGGGCCAGTTTAGGGTTTTAGGGTTTAGGGTTTAGGGTTTTAGGGTTTAGGGTTTAGGGTTTAGGGTTTTAGGGTTTTAGGGTTTTAGGGTTTAGGGTTTTAGGGTTTAGGGTTTAGGGTTTTAGGGTGTGAAGGTTTCCCCCTGTTAGCCTGGTGCCATGAAGGATGCTATATTCCGTAGGTCTGAAAGACTTATCTTGGCGTTCTTGTGTTTGGCCCTTAGGACTTTAACTTTCTGGGTTTCTATATGAACCATAATAAGGAGGCTAAAAGTAAAAGTTTATGTTTTAGGAGGGGTTCAGAAATCAGCCAAGTTATTGTGCAAGGTGAAGTTTTTGTTTGCTGTAGGGATGCGCTGTTAGATGCTTCTACTTATGCCTTAAATCTGTTTAAATTGAGGGCATTGAGGGCAGCAGACGTCCTACAGGTAGTAGAATCTACGCCAAAAGCTTAGTCTCGGGATCAAAGCCCTGCTGTCAGGGCTCTTAGGTGCTGCTTGCTTTTTTTCAAGTCTTTCGCAAATTTGGGCTCTAGGGGTTTAGGGTTTTTACTCTTTTTCCTTTCTGGTCGTCTGAATCAATGCTTTGGGGAGCCATTTCATGAGGCTTTAACTTTTCGGCCCTAAAGCTAAATGCTAAGCCACCGGTTCCTAAGAATATAGGGGCCTTAATAATTACCTATATTATGTTAGAGGTTCCTTATTGTAGTTATAGTATAATATACCCCCCAAACCCTATTTATTAAGGCCCCTATATTACCCCAAGCCTAACAGCCCTAAACAGCGAAGCAGGTACATCCGTGGCAGCAACGAAGCGCTGAAAGACCTGACCCACCAGGAGTGTCAATTCCGGTAGCCCTACCTAGAGGATCAGGTTACTTAGTAAGTAGGGTTGTAATAAGGTAACTATAAGGTAACTATAGTTATATATACCCTTAATGAAGGTACTTACAAGCCCTATATAGGTCTTGTGCCGGGGCTAAGGATCCGTACTTGGGGGGTCGGGGGTCTTAGTGAGCAGTTAGTTTACAGAGTTGTAAATCCCTTTGGGGTACTTACACCTCTGCTTACTACCTATTTACTAAGTCCCCCCCAACCCCCCCAAGCTGGGTTCGGGGTCGAGGTGAAAGCTCTGATTTTGAGGCGTTTCTGGGAGTGTGTCAAGGTTTGGGGTTTGGGGTTAGGGTTTAGGGAAGTTTAATTTTCTGCCATTCAAGCGTCCACGTTGTCGTACGTTCGAGCCCTTGAGAAGCACACGGATCTAGGCTCAAGCACCAGAGTTCCCAATGTTTGAGAACCATGTTACTATAGGGGGCCTCAATAAGTACCTATACTATTTTTGGGGCTCCTTATTATGATTGTAGTATAAAGGGCCCCCAAACCCTATTCTAGTTATTGAGGCCCCTATGTTAGCATGCTTTGGGGTTTCTATAGACTCCAGTTTTTATCATATCCGGCCTGAGCCTCGTGCGTGCTAGGGGTAGCCCGAAAACAACGAAGAACTTCCTGAGGTTTAGGGTTTAGGGTTTACGGGTTTAGGGTTTTGGGTTTTGAGTTTAGGGGTTTAGGGGTTTCGGGGTTTATGCAAGATTCATCGGACGTCCCATGGGCCGGGGTTTAGGGTTTAGGGAAACTTGAGTAATCGCGCTGCTGTGTTTCAGGAGCCGGTACTGTTGGGTGGAATGCAAATACAAAACATTACTAAGTCTCTTAAATCCTCAAAGGCCTATCGACCCCGTATAGAAGCCCTTACAGAACCACCTAGAGAACCCCACTTACTCAGCCCCAAATGTTTTAAGTGCACCAGAGCTTCTGGGCCCGAAACCGGAAACGGCTACAGGACGTGATGCACAAGAGGGTCCGGAGCTAAGTTGTTTGGTTTGCTTAAAGGATCAGGAGACTCAGCACGTAGGGTTACTCGAGGGAATGGACGACGAGGATCCCAGGAGAAGGAGCATCCTGAGAGATCGCTGCGAGCGCTGAGCGATGGGTTTGCCGATTCATCGGTATCCGCCTTTGCGATGGCGTCAACTGAGAGCTGTGCTGGAAGCCTAATACAGGGGCCTTAATAATTACCTATATTATCTTGGGGGTTCCTTATAAAATTTATAGTGTAATGGGCCCAAAACCTTATTCTAATTGGTAAGGCCCCTATATTATTCTTTTCTGATCCTTCACCAGAATGCCTGAAGCGAAAGGCCTTTTCTTCTTCTTCTTCTGCTGCCTACTTGTAACCCCAATTCAATTACAAGTACTTCAACCCGACTTACTGAGCCCCATGATCCTCCAAGTAGGGTTTAGGGTTTAGGGTTTGGGGTCGCAAGAGCGCGTGATTCAAGGATCAGGGGACTTTATCAGCTTTGGGGCTTAGGGTTTAGGGTACGTAAGCATATTAGATCGTTAACCTTACGCAGAGCTCTATTTAGAACCCAAGTCCTCTGGCCCTCTAAGCTCCTTACGTAAGTAATGTCCCTTTAGCTATTTATAAATGGATCCATAGTTTATGACCTTGGGCTGCTTTACAATGTGCTTTTTTGGGGCCCCATATAAACCCCAAGCCTTTTGTCCTCGACGCCCTCAGTCCCTGTGCCCCCCTAGGCCCTGGGCCCTACTTACCCCTGGTTTAGTCCCTTGAGTCTTCTTCCTTGCAAAGCTGAACCCAGTGAGGGTCTTGGAGATTTTTTTTGGATGTTTTGAGGTGTTTTGAGGTGTTTTGAGCAGCAGATTCAAGCAGTTGCCGAACCAAACAGTAGACGCTCAAACTATATTATATGGGAGTTTCCGAAAACGGGGGACCCTAAAATAGTACCCTAACTAGTAGGACCCTTATTATAAGGACCCCTAAACAAGGTACCCCTAATTTTCAGAAACTCCCATATAAAACACTTGAGCATCGGATGTCATATTGAAGGTGGAAGCCTCAACGCCGTAAATCCTCCACTCAACCCCAAGACCCAGCCCCAGAACACCCAACACCACGAAACCCAAAAACCCCCAAACCCCAAACTTAAACCCTAAACTTAACAAACAAACCCCTAAGCCCTTATAACCCCAAACCCGAAAACTTTTTGGGGCAGATGACTTAAACTCTAAGCTTAGCAAACGAACCCTAAGCGCTTAACCCCAAAGCCGAAACCCTATTGTAGATCCCTTTAAGGAGCCCTTATAGATCCCCTTTAAGGAAACCCTAAAAACCCTAAGCCCCTAACCCCCGAAAGCCCTTTTGGGGCAGATGCTCAGGTTTGCAGCTTCGCCGCCTATGATCTCCATCTGCCCGGGTGCGCAACGACCCCGGCTTCGGTTTACCCAGAGAGCCCTTAATCCCCTTAATCAGGGAATATATGGCTTAAGGCCTAGGGGTTCCTTAAAGGCTTTACGTTAAAGGGGTCTATAAGGGTTCTATAAGGGAATAAGGGAATAGTGGCTTAAATTATATAGGGCTTCATATTATGATTTAAGCCATATTCCTTATTTAAGGGGTACTGGGCTCTCTGGGTAAAGGTGGCCTGAAAGGGTGAAAACTTCAGGGTTTAGGGTTCGGGTTTAGGGTTTTAGGGTTTTGGGTTTTTTGGATTAGGGTTTGGGGTTTTAGGGTTTAGGGTTTGGGGTTTAGGGTTTGGAGTACCATACTTTAATACTTTTTTGGGACCTGTTCCTAAACGGGACCATTAATTATGACATAAAAGTCTATAACTTTTTCTCCAAAACCCAGAAAGCTTTAGGGTCTTGGGTTCGGGGTTTGGGCAACCCTAAAACCCTAAACCCTAAACCTGACCCCTAAACCTTAACCCTCAACCCTAAAACCCTAAATCCTAATAAACCTAAACCCTACACGCTAAACCCGAAATCGTAAACTCTAAGCTCCAGGAGGCCTGGGTTTTTGGCGCAAATTTTGATGGCAAAGCCCGGGCCTGGCATTTCCGGGGGGGGGGGGTGTATTACAGGGGCCTAAATAATTGCCTATACTATCTTGGTGGTTCCTCATTATAGTTATAGTGTGATGGGCCCCAAAACCCTATTCTAACTAGTAAGGCCCCTATATTAGGGCTTTATGTTTTAGGGTTTGGGAGTTAGGGTTTAGGGTTTAGGGGCATGGATTATCCGTCTCTTGGCAGGCTTGGTGTCAGTGCAACGCTCTTGAACTGAACGCTGTGTGCCTCTTCTTGGGCGAGCGACGACTTGAGCCACAGGAGATTGCAGTGGCAACCGGCATCTCATGCTTCTTCTTTGGCGTTCTTCTGGTTGGCTCTTAATTAAGACTCTAACTTTTTGGGTTTCTATATGAACTACTGTATAATAAGGAGGCTAAAAGTTTAACTTTTAGGAGGGGTTCAGAAGCCAGCCAAGTCTTCGAGTGCGCGGCAGTCATCGGATAGGGTACCTTGTGCCTGCTCGGTCTTCCAGACGAATATAGGCAACCATGCGTCCCTGGCCCGTTTGACTCAGACTCCCCTTACTTACGGATCCCGTGTAATATAGGGGCCCCAATAATTATCAATACCATTTTGGAGGTTCCTTATTATATTTATAGTATAATGGGCCCCAAAACCCCATTCTATTCATTAAGGCCCTTAAACCCCATTCTCATCATTAGGGCCCCTATGTTATTGGGAAGTTGCAAAAGTTGCGAATGTTTCCGTGCATGAGGGGCTTTGGACTTGCTGCTTCCTCGAGGTACGGTGTGCTGGGATCTAAGCGTAGCGGGTCCTAAGTACCTATATGAGGGCATACTTACCAGAACCGGAATAGTAAATCCTACTTTAGAAGCCTTACTTTCTACTACCTGTAGCCGAAACGACCTATACCTACCTTTTAAGGAACTATGTATAGAAACCATACTAAGGAACCCTAAAGAGGTAGGTCTTTCCGGCTACAGGTATGTATGTATATATATATATATAGATAGCCTTGGGGTTTCTTTCTTGCGGGCAGGTCGAGGGAGTTTTGGGTGTTGTAGCATCCGGCCGTGAATAATATAGGGACTTAAATTATTGCCTATACTATTTTGGAGGTTGCTCATGATAACTATAGTGTAATGTGCCCCAAACCCTATTCAAATTATTTAGGCCCATACATTAGGGCCCAAAGTTTGGAATGATTGGCCCCTACTCACAGAGTACGACGTGTGATGTGCTCAACATTCCGGTCTTATGGTTTTGGGCGCAGGACTGGACTGAGCTGCAGGAAAGGCGTCACGTCACCAATACTCAGGGTTTAAATCTCCCAAACGTGCTGGGTTTCATGGTTGCCAAACCCAAGCATTAATCACTCTGCACGCTGTAAATTAAATGGGTTGTGCTGAAAAAGAGAACCGAAAAAAACAAAATACATATATGTAATCATTACGAAGCCCTCACAAACACCCACTGCGCCCAGGTACATCGTGAAGGTGCCATGATTCGCGAGAATGGGCCGGAAACTTTGAACAACTTCCGCTTGTTAAAGCCGGGTTCTAGGGTAACATACTTTGATGCTTTTTTGGGGGACGTGTTCCTTAAAGCAACCATTATGGAAATAAAGTGTATACTTGGTCTCCCGGGTTACTTCAGAGTCCAGGTACCCATGCTGTCCAATTTAGTTCTTGGTTTTGGCAACGGGTTTGTATCATCCGTAAATACAACCAGCCAAATTGATTTTGGGCTAGAGAACTCAGCAACCAAGGTAAGTCAGCTTTTGGTTTGTAGGCAGATAACTAAAAAAGAGACGCTGCACTGGAGTGTATGAATTGAGTAGACACCTCATCAGCAAACCCGCATCATCAAACGAGGGTTGCTGTTCGGGTCCTGATGTTACGTCCCTTTAACGACAAGGCCACTCGTGTGTCAGCGACTCCTGCTGGTTGCATGTGAGATTTCCGCAGCTGAACAAATGGGGTTTATTAACCGGGCTTTCACTTTGCAGCCACAACCCAAGAACATCCTGTTTAGGCCCTTTAAGGGTCGCTTCTAAACCATCACCCTAAAGCCTTTGATCCCAAATGAGAGCGTTAAGGGTAATATGGGGGCCTGAACTGTTCCCTTAATTCCCTGGGGTTCCTTAATATGACCCTAAACTCTAAACCCCTAAACCATAAAGCATGAGCCGACTCAGGGCAGACTCCAATGTACCCCCAAAACACTATTCTTACCCAAAGAGCCCAATACCCCTTAATTAAGGAATATAGCTTAAATCATAATATGAAGCCCTATATAATTTAAGCCATATTCCTTAATTGAGGGGTATTGGGCTCTCTGGGTAGGGTCTTCGGCTCTCCGTTTTGGTCGATTGGGGAGGCAACCTTAAGCCGCAAAAGGTCCCACAGCTCTCGAACCCCGAACCCCAAAACCTACACACAAAGCCCGCAAACCTGTGTAAGCCCCAACCCCAAAATCTAAACACAAAGCCCTGAAGCTAAAACCCTAGACCCTAAACCCTTAAACCCTGCACCCCCAGAGCTCTTCAGGTTTTGGTCGGCCAGCACCCTCCGTGGTGGCAAGTGTCGGTGGTTGCGCGCAGCGCAGAACCTCAAGGACCGCCGTCATATGGGAGTTTCCGAGAATTAGGGGTACCTTATTTTGTGGTCCTTATAGTAAGGATCCTACTATTTAGGGTACTATATTAGGGTCTATAATAGGGGTTCCTTGAAGGGATCTATTACTATGGGGGTTTAATAAGGGTTCTGTAGTACGGGTTCTATAATAGTAGGGGTCTATTACTATGGGGGTTTATCAAGGGTTCTGTAATACGGGTTCTATAGTAGTACGGGTCTATGTAGAGGTAAGAATAATTAGCACTACGAATTATAGTCCATATATGAATAGACCGTACACCCGAAACCCTATTCTTTTGACTCAGGTCTCTCCATTCCTTGTCGTCTTTTTTCGGGTATTGGATACAGATCATTACGGCAGTTCGGGGCTCAAGACATGAGTTGCCCTAAACCATAAGCCGTGGCTTGGGTTTTCTGGTTTAGTACTTGTGATGTGGTTTACATCGTGATCTCTATGTCACGTTCATGAACAGTTCCCGGTTTGACGCCTTGAATTTCAAGCTGGTGTTCGACGAGAGCCTTTGTGGCGGTGAGCAAAAAAGCGGAGCCACTCCGTGGTAGTCCTTGCTTGCTCCCTCGTAACTCCTTCAAAACTTAGTAAGTAGGTAGGTCATAAATCAGTTATGAGTGTCGTAAACGGAATCCTAATTGGGGTTCTGACGCTTATAACTCTATAGAATAGCTACTTACTAAGTACCGCGACCCTCCAAGCACTGCGGGGACTTGCACACGCAGACCTTGCAATGCGCCGCGAAAAGCCCCAGTGTCCTCTGCAGGGACGCTTGGGGTGGCCGCTGGATGTGATGCGATGGCTGTGATACTGTCCGAGCAGTATCTGCACGTTCGCTATGATCGAAGCCGGCCTACGCGATCGCAGCGGTGCCTTTCCGTGCTGCAGCTCAGATCTCCCGCGTGCGCGTGTTTGTCTTCTGCTTGCCTTATGTTCTCGGGTGAAAAAAATGTCTGGTACTAGGATGTTCTTAGCACCCCGTCCTTGGCTGCCTACCGTGACTGTGGATTTCCTACGTTGCCGGACCAGCTGGTCCTGACATCCTTTCGAGAGCATGCCAGCCTGTTACTGTACTTTAAGGCAACTCTTCCGCGGTCTCTGACCCGGTCATTTGACCCTGCTTCTGACAAGCACGTGGTCGACATCGTTAACTTCCACCAATTAGTTTGGGTTGGATTTGGCTTCTTCGTTCAGTCCATGGGGCACACGGTTTCTTCCCCACAGTACGGCCCACGTCTCTTGTCGGTGTACTATGCGGGGTTGAAATAGTTCAGAATACTATTCCCTGATAGATTTATCCCAGAAGGAACTACTGTAAAGGCTTGAGACTAAGATGCCCGGACGGAAGATATTTAAGCTGTATTTTTGTGGATTCCGGAAGCGAAAATCCACTCAAGGTGTGTACTTTAGAACCCTAAACCCTAGACCCTAAAGCTAAACCCTACTTTAAAACTGCCTGAAGCATCGAACCACATCTGCCCGCCATTGTATATCTTACACCGGGACTCCGTCCCAAGACCCTATACCCTAAACCCCTGTACGTATACTAAATCCCCAAAGTCCCTAAACCCCATACATCCAAAACCAAGTTAGACAGGTTGGCGCTCTGGTAGACCGCACTCTCTGCAGCGAGTTCCAGACGCTGGAGGACAGTGTGTGAAAATGCAAGCTCTAAATTTACAACCGGTAGCTAGGTGCAGCTTTGGGACACTTTTTGATGTCCCTTATGGTACTACAGACATACCTGTTAAGTACAATCCGGATAATGATTGAAGCTACAGTCCGTGCTTCTTGGGTATTGAGTTCTCGGGTTCAGGAGTGAGAGTTTAGGGATGTAGGCTTAGGGTTGTAGGGGTTGGGGGGTAGTAGCTTAGTTCTGAGATGCCAGGGTTCAGGAATGATCGTCTGGTGGCCGCGGGAAGCCCTAAAAGCGCACAACGCGTCTCTCTAGGATATGAAGCAAGACACTGTTCTGTTACGCCATTTTGTGGGACCCTTTTGTTTAAGAACGCTTATGTATTTGCAGTTGACGTTTCGACGTTTCAGAGTTGTCCAGAATTTCGGTGGTTGCATCCAGGTTCGTTTTTGACCTTTGCGGTCAGGCACCTGCATAATGTAGGAACCTGATAAAGAAATCCTGGGCTTATTTATATCCCTAAAATAGTAGGATTCATATAAGGAACCCAATAAAGGCCCAAGGTTTCTTCATCAGGTTCCTACATTATCGAAGGTTGACAGTCCAGGGCACCACTCAGAGAGCCCAATACCCCTTAATTCAGGAATATAGCTTAAATCAGAATATGAAGCCCTATATACTTTAAGCCATATTCCTTAATTAAGGGGTATTGGGCTCTCTGGGCACCAGCTATGAGCTTATGTTCTCAAGGATCACTCGAAATTAGAATTCTTTGCAACAATCGATCATTTGGCTCGAGTAAGGGAGTGTGGCACCTTTTGAAATTGGATTGGGGATTACGGCTGGAGGGGCGGACGAAGCTGTTGGTGTTTCGCATAAGGATTTACGACAAAACCCTCAAGGCCCCAAACGGCTCTGGATCAGTGCCTCTATCTTTTGAAGGGCTTTTGAAGGAGGAGGCCATGGGTCAAAAACAGTGCGCCCGGCCAGGAACTCTGCGATATCCTCGAAGAGGCCTCGGCCATTTGAGGTTGTAAGGTTGTGGTTTTAAGGTTTGCTGTGTGGAACGTCTGGACCCTACAGAATCTGCTTTGTGAAGCTCTTAAGGTGGTAGCCTAAAACCCTAAACCCTACACCCTTAACCTAGAAGTAGAGTAGGTAACCTTTAACCTTTTTGGGGTAGTATAATCCCTATATAATCCTTGTATTATGAAAAAGGTGAACCTTTAGTTCCCCATGATACCCGACAAGTAGGCTAAAAACCCTTAGGAGCTTCTGTTTGCATGGAGGACGCAGCGTCCGTAGTGCCCAGGTACAGCATGGTCACTGGGGTTTTAGCATCTGGCTTCAGGTAATTATAAGTATAAGGTTTAGGGTTTAGGGGTTTAGGGTATACATAGGAGTATGGTCATGATGTTTCCGGACAGGGTTTCAGCGGGACCTTGAGGATGCAAGGGCTCCCTATCCCTATCTTTCGCACAGGGCGTCAGCTTCTCACAGTTGCCTGCCATCCTTGAAACCTCGTCAGAGGATCATGGAACTTAGTAAGTATAGAGATATAAGTGAGGTAACTATAGTTATATCTACTTATAGCCCTAATGAAGGTACTCCTACTTACTAAGTCCCATGATCCTTGAAACCTAAGCCTTCAACCCTACACTTCCGGGGTGAAGTGCTTAGGGTTTAAGGGTCAAGGTTTAGGTTTAGGGTTTAGGGGTCCTGCAACAACTCGGGTTGTTTGGGGAACTCAGAGCTTTCAACATCTAGGTTCAAAGTGAAGGCGGCTTTGTCTTAGGGTTCACGGCTTGGATTAGGATTTAGCTTTCGGCATTCTTACTGAGTCCCTAACCCTGAACCCTAGGTTTAAACCCTAAAGCCTGATCCGCGAAGTTCTCCCGACCAACACCGTCATACTCAAAAGCCTCACAGCCCTAAAATGAGCCGGTTTAGGGTTTAGCGTTTGGGGTTTTTGGGGTTTTTGGGGTTTAGGGTTTAGGGTTTGGGGTTTTTGGGTTTAGCCAAAGTTCTCGAAAAGCTCCTGGAAGAGTGCTACGTGCAGCATGCCTTGGACCCAAAGGACCCCGAATTGAAGTAAACCGTGGACGGGGTCCCCGAGCTGGACAAGTACTTTTGCATGTATTCCAGCACCTCGGAGGAGGCCAGAACAGTGTCAGAACAGAGAAGAAGACGGACATGCAGATGGCAGCCGCCATCAAGACGAACGCTCTCAAGCAGGCTTTGGATGCAAAGGGCGGCGGGAGCTCCTCCACGGGCTTAGGGCAAAATAAGAACCCTAGGCCGTAAATACCTCGAAGCCACAGCCACCAAACTGTCCCCAGACCTTCCAAAACCCCTTAATTAAGGAATCTACCTTAAATCATATTAGGGATCCTACTACAATTTAAGGTATGTTCCTTAATTTCCTTATAGAACAAACCCCTATGGATCCCTTTAAGGAGCCCTTTAAGGAACCCTGGGTATTCCTTAAGTAAGGGATTTTGGAAGGTCTGGGTCGTCCCGAAGCTCAAAGCGCTTGAGGCTACAAACTCCAAGTGCCTTGACCCTCGACTACTCCCCTAAGAAGTAGAGTAGGTAACCTTTAACCTTTTTGGGGTAGTATAATCCCTATGTGGGTTTAGGGTGTAGGGGTTTAGGGGTTTAGGGGTTCAGGGGTTTAGGGGTTAGCGTTTAGGGGTTTAGGGGTTAGGGATTTAGGGGTTTAGGGTTTAGGGGTTTAGGGTTTAGGGTTAGTATAATCCCTATATAATCCTTATATAATCCTTGTATTCTGACAAAGGTTAACCTTCAGTTCCCCATGATACCCGACAAGTAGGCTAAGCCCCTGGGCCTGTGCCCCATTGACACCTTCAACCTTCCCTCAAACTGCCATATGGGTGGTTGCCAGAATTCTGGTCCCTTTTTGGGCACCCTAAATATTAGGTGCCGTATTATAATAAGGACCCAAAAAGGGACCCTAATATTGACAACCACCCATATCCTACTTTTTGTGTGCGAGGTCCTCGTGACAGGGTTTCAATCATTGTCAAGACCCCGAGGAGAAAGGTGAAAACCATCAACCAATCCAGCACCAGCAGGGGGTCGGCCATATTTGAGATCATTTTTCTCACTTACCGTTTAGTTGTAGGACTTCAGGTTCGTGTCTAGGGTACTGGATATTGAGCGCTCGTGGTCTTTTGGTCAAGCTATCGGTTTAGAATTCCCTGTAGATTTCATCTGCGCTGCCCCCCCAAGCATTACAGTATCATCCTGAAGTAGAACCTCGCAGTCTGGTTAAACCGGGGCGGCGTGCTGGGAAACCCCGAAAACCCGGTGGCGTGAACTCTGTTGGGATTCAGGGTGTGGGGTTTCCAGTTACTGTTGAACTCTCTCAGCCCTTGCGTGCCGAAGGCAGGAGGGACTGATCTGGCGACTATCCGCACCCAAATCCAGGCTGCTTCCAAAGTATCTATTTTCTACTGTGCGGCTGTTTATGTAAGGAATGAAACATCAACACAGGGACTTTCAGAATATTTGTGCGTTCCTGCACTTCCAATTCGTGGGGTTTGGAGTTTGTGCTATATGGGGCTAGGTCTAAGTTGGTCAGTTTGTACTCGTCGTCGGTGACGGTTCGGTGTTCTGAAGTTGGCAGTTGGGGCCTGTACTTTTAGTAGCAATATTCCCCCCTCCCCTGATAGTCCTTGTATAAGTATAAGCTTGGTCAGTAGTATAACAGGATACACCGACACCTTATTGTTGTTATGAAGGCCTGATTGAAATCAAACCCTATAAGAACCCATACGACCCTGCCAGGTATGTTATAGTCTCGGGTATGGCACTCATCTTGAACACTGCGATCCGGTGGCTGCAAAACTAAACCCTAAACCTTAAACTCCCAAAACCCTAAACCTTAAACCCTAAACCCAAGGTCAGGCAGAAAGGTGGAACAAGGATGTAGGATGATTCGTGACACGACCCCCGATACTTTACCAGAACTTTACCATAATATGGGTTTAGGGTTTAGGGTAAAATGATTCGTGCTAAGACCTCCTATACTCAGCCCTAGAGGCATATGGGTGGTTGTCAATATTAGGGTCCCTTTTTGCGTCCTTACGAAAATACGGCACCTAGATTTAGGGTACCCAAAAAGGGACCCTAATTTTGACAACCACCCATATTGAGATGAAGCACAGAGGAAAGTTGGTTCCAGGGAGCCCGATGGCCTGTAACCCGTAACGAAGAGAGGCGTGCCACGGTATAGTGGGATCGCAGTTTTTGTCCCCCCCCCCTTATTCTTAATGGGTCGAAAAGAAACTCAATGTAAAGCCCAAGAGCCGCTGATAGAAGCAATGCATAACCAGAGGCTCCATAGTAGTTCCTTTTAGGGATTACCTTTTAGGATTCTAAATATGAACTCCAAAAAGGAACTACTATGGAGCCTTAGGGTAGCCTTGTAAATCTGTTTTTGCTGGTCTTCTTTTATCCTCTTGCCCCTACAGGCGCTGGCTCAAGCTACGCCGTTCGGGACATGATTGGTTCCAGCATGCTCAGCCCAACTTCTCAAGGAATCGGCGGTCAGCAATAATATGAATAGAAACTTAAAAAATTAGGTAGCCTGCTTGTTGTGCTCCTGCAGCAGGCAAGCTTGACAGGAATCCGGGACATCCGGCGATCAAGTGCTATTAGCTGCTAAGGCGGTGACAGTACGTATCAGCAGTTGACTTAGTCTGTGACGGCTTTAGGGTTTCGGGTTTAGGGAAGCCCTAAACCATAACCCCACATCCCGAGGCCGAAACGGCTCAGCAAACCCTCACCCAGCCCACTTGAAACCCTAAGCCCGAGACCTTAAAGCTCAAAACCCCAGAGCTTTCAAGCCTTGAACCACCCTAAACCCTAAACCCTAAAACCCTAAACCCTAAAACCCTAAACCCTAAACCCCTCGAGCCCCAGAGCCCTGGCTATGCATCATGGAGTCTGTGTCGACCTCCCTCGCACGCGTGCCGCTATTGATACTCCGCCCGATGGATCGGTTTAGGGTTTAGTGTTTAGGGTTTAGGGTTTTCTTTGGCCGAATTCTTCGGTCCTTGGAAATATAGGGGCCTTCATAATTGGAATGGGGTTTTGGGGTTTATGATACTATAGTTAGAATAAGGAACTGCCCAACCTGTATCTGTACTTATTAAGGCCCCTATATTAGGCATGCTTTGCACCCTTGTTGGGTTTATATTGCCCTACCGCAACTACAACACCAGCAAGTCACTAGCAGCGTTTACAGGGCCAGGGAAATGAGCTCGAAGCGCAGATCCCAGGTTTAGGGTCGTAGTTTGGGGGTTTAGGGTGTGCTGTAAGGTCATCACACGGTATTCAGAGAATGGATGTTGCAAACGATTCGCTGCTTTCCGAGGCCTGCGTTACACCGGCACCGAATTTTGGATGAGGTTTATTTCCCCTTATTGTTTAATGTGGAACCCGAAGTGTGAATAATTTGGGACAGTTGACATCGACACCCGGTACATTGCTTTGGGCGGCAGCCTGAACCCACGTCGCATCCGCCCGCAGAAGCCAGCGAACTCCAAGACCTGACGCCAAAAACCGAAAAGCAACACCCTAGAGATGACAACCCAAATCTTAAACTCTAACAGAGCAAAGTCCTCACTCCTCAGGCAAGGAAATACCTGAAGCCATGAACCCTATCAACCCGAATCCTGCACTTGAGGAAGGCGGATCCACGCAAAGAAGGCATCGGGCAGGCTGCATGGCTCCTCGCCGGCAGGTTCCTTCGTGTTTAGGAGCTTACTGCTGAGGATTCAGGGGTCTCAGGTGGAGGTATACTTAGGTGATCAGGGATCTTAGTAAGGTGGGTAACAAGTAGCTGTAAGTAGCTTTTTCTGGGTAGCAGTAGATATACTTACGTATAGCTTCCTTACTGATAATCTGATATCCCTACCTGAGAAGTCTGGAAGTTCTACAGCCTAGACCCTACCTTAACCCGCAAATAACCTACCTTCTTTAAGGATTTACATGAGGAACTCCTATTAAGGAGCTCTAACAAGGTAGGTTTCTTAGGGTTAAAGGTAAACCCTGCACCCAAAACCAATCCGACAGTCTTGAAATGAGACCTAAACCCTATAAACCCAAAACCCTAAACCCTATTAAGGCCTAAACCCTATAAGCCCTATTAAGCCTTAAACCCCTAAACCCTATAAGCCCTATGAAGCCTTAAACCCCTAAACCCTATAAACCCCATTTAAACCCTGTAAGCCCGTGATCTAAGCCCCATATAACCCTACAAAGCCCTAAGTCCTCAAAGCTCCGAGGCATATACACCCTATATAAACCCTATAAAGCCCTCAGCCCTCAAAGCTCCGAGGCAGCTAGAGGATTGCCTCCGCGACCGCCTGGTGACCTCGTATCCGTCGAACCTTGGCTCAGGGAGCAGGGGGTTTAAATGAGTTTAAGGTTTAGGGCTTTAGAGGGTTTAGGGTTTAGAGGGTTTAGGGTTTAGAGGCTTTAGAGTTTAGAGGGGGGTTTAGGGTTCAGACGTTTGGGGGGTTAAATGGGTTTAGGGTTGGGGGTTTAGGGTTTAGGGTTCAGGCTGGTATGGGTTTAATGGGTTCTGGGTTTTGGGTTTAGCGTTTTTGGGGGTTTAGGGTTTAGCGGGTTGAAGATTTAGAGTTCAGGGTTTTGGGGTTTAGGGTGTGCCAAACCAACGCGCGTTTTTGTGTGCGCGCGTCGGTCTGCAGGCTTACCCACCCCACGGCCACCCACTGACAACTCTCAGGGCACACGGCTGTATATGTTTCTTCGCACAGTCAAAGCGAGAATGCGTGCACGACCGAAGGCGAGTGTTGGCGGCTTCGGAAAGGTCTTCGCAGTGCTGTTGCCGAAGTTTCCCATAAGGCCGAATTGTGGCGAAGCCTTATGTTTGTTCTATGATGAGGGACTATGCCACACCTACAACGAGGGCCTCTAAACGAAAGAACATACGAGCATGTCACACATGAATTCAGAGACATGTACGTATATATACATGCCACCCGTGTGAGACACTTCTTGGCTCAGTGACGAGAAGAGCAAAGCTGCAGTGCTGTCCAGGACGGCATGCCGGCAACTTAGATGCGAAGCAGGCATGAAGCCTAGAGCCAAAGCGAGCCTCAAGGTCGATGGTGACAGCTGTGATGGGACTGCTCTGTCAACAGTGCGGGCATGTAGACAGCCAGGTGAAAACACCAACGAAGGGCCGCAGGCACGGCAAGTGCTGCAGCGGCGCCAAAATATACTTGCCTGCGAGGCAGAAGTGGGCGGTTGTCCTCCAGAGGCAGCGGAGGCGGTTCGGGTCTTTCTGCGAGCGGGAGTCGTGCATGGCGCAGGTACCTGCATGCAGTTGTGGAGGCCAAGCAGAGCATCCAATGAACGCCAAGTTGTTTCCGGCGGCTACATGTGCGGTGAGGCCGGCCACGGCGAGAGTGCGTGCTGTGGGAGGACGTGCAGGAGGTGCTCGAAAGCAACTCGCCAGCATCTGCATGCCGAAGCAGTCGGTGGACGACGCAGACGATGCAGCGCCTCTTCGAAGACGGGCACGTGGACCAACCTGCATCACCCAAGCTTTAGACTTCGCGGTAAGAAGCCTAGGCTGGCAGAAGCCTGGTGTAATTAGATTGTTCGCAGCCGAAGACGCATTCTCGGCCGTAGTTAATAGAAGCAGCAACGGCAGAACGTTTTGGTTTTGCTTTGATCCGTGGGTAGTTGCATGCAGCGCCTCTTTGAAGAAAACTTCATCAGTCGCATCACCGTCACAAGTGCCTTGGAATTCGTTGCTTCAGCAGATCTTCAAGGACGACAGTATCGATGTTTCAGCATTCCCTCAGAACAGCAGCGAACCGGCCGTGAGCGAGGACGCTTTCCGAGGCGTGGCCGGGAACTGCAGCATTGATGTTGGCAGCATTCGTGGAACTTCGAGACAGGCCCCCTGGTACTCGCCGAGCCCGCTGAATTGGTCCGAAGGCTTCTTCGAGTGCATGTCCCTCCAGCACGTCATTTCGCACGACAAGTGGCTCATTGCAGAGCAGGAAACAGCGAAGAAGAGTTTGTGAGCACCCCTGTGTGAGAGACCACACAGGCTGAGCACCTGTGCTGCACCCGAGAAGCTTTGGTGCTGGCTGTACGCGGGTTCGTCTATCAGCACTACTCGCAGCACTCGGACCAGCAAGCAAAGCCTCGGCTTCTGTCGTCCTTGTGCCGGAACACGGCAGGATGACACAGTCGCACAAGGCGGAAGCTACGGAGCCAAAGGCACCAGCGCCTGAAAGAGCTAGAAAAAGAGTAGCAAAGCAAGAGCCGGCATGAAGTGCAGGCACCTTTTCCTTGCAGCGTTGCGGCAAATCTGTCCGACCTGAGATTGATGACCTCAAGCGCTAGCGACAAAACGCCGAAGACAACAGAAAGAAGAAGCGCGCCGACCTCAAGGCTCGCGCGAAGGATGACGAAGCAGTCCAATCCTGAGCATGCAAAACGCAAAACGGAGCAAGAAGGGTTGCCAAAGCACGGAGGGTTTAGGGGTTTTCGAGCTTTTGGGGTATACCAAGTGGTAGAAATTTCGTATATGACGGAGCAGGGGGTTTAATGGGCTTGAGGTTTAAGGTTCAAGGTTTTGGGGTTTAGGGTTCAGGTTTGACCCTTAGTAGTTTCAACCCGGACCAACTGGTAAGTAATAAGTTTTGCATTTCTTGTACATGAACCAAATTTTAAAAACAATCTTGTATGTCATACATAAATACATTGCAATGAATATGAAGGAGAAGCGGGTTTAATGGGTTCAGGGTTTGGGGGGGTTTGGGGTTACAGGGTACAGGGTTTAGGTTGTGGGCTTTTACGGTTTATAGGGTTTACACGATTCTAGGGCTTATAGGGTGGGTTTATATAAGGTATTCAATTTTGCACCTATACCCGTGGGGCACTGAGTTTAGGGTTGAGGGTTTAGGGGTCAAGAGTTGAAGAGTTCAGGGTTCAGGGTTGTGGGGGTAGGGTTTAGGGTCGTGGGATTCCTTTTCGCTGGCGATCGTTTAGATTTTTAGGTTAATATTGCGTTCCATACCGTGGTTTTCACACGATGGGTTCATATTCGTCAGTCAGTTCTGTTCAGTAACTCTCTGTACTTCTGTCCAGACAATTTGGTTCAAAAGGATTTTCGAGTAGTGCCGACTAGGGTTGGGATTTGAGGTTCAGCGGGTTGGGAACCTGCGCTCTTGCTGGAATTCTGAGCACCTGATCTTGTTCAGACCGTCTAATTTCAAAAAATTGCCCAAGAAAACCCTTCACAGAAACAATCGAAATATGCAGAATTCCCATAGTCCTGGTACTTGGTACACCCCACATAAACCCTAAATGCACAGAACAAGCAGTCCAGGAACTACAAGGCCAGGCAGCTCCACTTCCAGGCCCGGTTCACCTCCTAGGGCTTTTCACCTCCTAGGGCTTTTAGCTGCGGTGCTTGAGTTGTGAGGGTTTTTAAGTTTAAGGTGTTTATCTGTTTTGTAAACTATCAAACTACCATGCTGCGGCTTCTACATCAATTTCATGATAATGATGATGATTTCTTTGATCAGTTTTTGGAGGCTTGGGGCTTTGGCTTTGGGATATCGGCGCCTGGAGTTTCCTACATTCTCCGCAACCCCTGACCTAGTGAGTTTATCTCAAAGTTTCTTCTCTCCATACATGGCGTCGCACTGCTGCACTAAGTGGTTTTGGAAACTCTGTGTTGGTGGTTTGTAGCTTTTGGGGTTGGAGCTTCGGCGCCCCCTGCTGTCTACTCCTAAAGCCTTTCGACCGAAGTGGTCTTGGGCCTCAGATTTGGGAGCAGAGAGACTCAATATGCCTCAAATAGCCGTCTTCGTAGTAAAGTAGGTAAACTTGAACCCTTTGGGGAGTCCACGTCCTAACACAAACGCACAAGGTTGACTGTTCAGTCGTCTAGGTAACTGGACAAGTAGGTCTTTGGTTACGGATCCATTCCAATAGTTCAAACCAGATTCGCTAGTTACTCAGAGGATCGTGGGACGTAGTAAATAGGATTTTAGATATAACAATCTTAATTGCTTAATTAAGGTTATAAGTAGATATAACTATAGTTGCCTTGCTTATAACCCTACTTACTAAGTCGCCTGATCCTCTAAGTAGGGGCGGGGGTCTAGGGGAGTCGAGGTCCAGAAACTGAAGGATTTGGACCTGTGGTGATGAATTGCCGGGAGAAGGTCCATGACATCAATGACGTCTAGTCATAACTAAGAGTTTAGGGTTTAGGGTTTATGACATCTATTCATAGTTCATTGTTAAGAGCTAATTGACGTTCTGCTTGGAGGAGCATTGGACTGGTACTAGCGATCAGGGCACTGTGGGGCGAATCAGGCGGAGGGAGCCCCTCGGTGTGCGAAGGTGATGCGAATCCTGAAATCCGAAACTGTCTGCAAACTTAGCAAAACGACAATCTCCAGAGCAAAGAAGGGTTATCCCTGAAAGTGTAGAAGGAACCCCGAGGCGATCTAAAGGTACATTGTTTGATTGGGTGTTGGGCTTTCAGGGTAGAGGCCCTGGGGTCTTCCAGAGCATTACCTAGAAGTAGAGTAGGTAACCTTTAACCTTTTTGGGGTAGTATAATCCCTATATAATCCTTGTATTATGAAAAAGGTTAACCTTTAGTTCCCCATGATACCCGACAAGTAGGATTACTAGGCCCTCCTCTAGTAGTTACCCTAAACCCTAAACCCTAAATCCTAAACCCTTAGATCTTTAAGGCTCCATGATACCCGACAAGTAGGATTACTAGGCCCTCCTAAATGCAAAGCCCACTGAACTGCGGGACGGAAGGTGGCGCACGCAGCCGCCCGGCCACGGTTGTTGTTTTCGGGCTTTAGGGGCTTTAAACCCAACCCTGAGTTCTGCAAAAAATCCAAAACCCTAGTAAACTAATTAAACCCTAAGTTGTGAGTTGTGTTGCGGAGGGTTTTGGGGTTCTTTCTTTCAGGTTTCATGCAGGGGTTCCTAGGGAAATGGTCGAGCGAAATCGGGTTTCATAGGTTTACGGGAGCTTCATTTTGGACAGCGTTTTCAATTTGTTGGGTTTCAGCAAGCACTTCTTGGGAGTTTAGGATTTCAGTTACTTGAAGACTCAACAGGCTTCGCAAGTAGTTTGTTTTAAACTGGAGAAGTAGCCGGAAGTTTCTCGATTTCGGAGAGTTGCAATCTACCTCGAAACCGAGAACAGCAATCAACTAACATGCTTCTATCTTGTGAGGCTCCCTTGAGTTGAATGTGCGTGGTTGATGGTTTAGGGTTCAGCGATCGGAGTTCCAGTTCCGGGTTAGGGTTTTGTTACAGTTGGAGCTGTTGAGGTTTAGTAGAGAGGTCTGAGTAATTAAGGAGCAAAAGTATTCCCGTGGAGTCCTTATATCAACATAGTGCGGTGCATCCGAAAACCTGATTTCAATTGTTAAAGCCCCTATAATACTGGGTGGCACCAGCCTTTCCACCAAAGTACCTCAAGCAGCCAGGACTTTCTCTACACGCGTGCGCTGACATGGATGTTGATCCTTGGATGCCCTAAACCATCCCAAACCCCAGAACTCCAATGCCCTAAACCGGAAACCCTAAACCCTGGAACCCCAAGCCTTGGAACCCCAATGTCCTAAGACCCCAGCAAACTCAAACATTAAAATTGCAAGACTCTCAGCTCAAAAGGCTTGAAGCCCAGAAACCTATCCCTAAGGCTCCGAGCTGCAGGGTTGAGGGCTTAAGCGTTTGGTGGATTAGGGCTTTGGGGGCCAGGATGATGAGTACGGGGTTTCCATATGGGAGTTTCCGAAAATTAGGGGTACCTTATTTAGGGGCCCATATAATAAGGATCCTACTATTTAGGGTACTATACTAGGGTCCCCTATTTTCGGAAACTCCCATATGCTCTGCCCTGTTGGCATGCCGATCCGTGAACAGCCGACAGCCCAGGCGCCCCTACAGTCAGAAACTCCTGTTCCTTCCGTTCGGGTGCCTGTTTCGGGCTAGGTTTTATGATTCTATATGAGGGTAGTTGTCAAAATTGTGATCCCTTTTGGGTACCCTAAATATTAGGTGCCTTTTTATAATCAGGACCCCAAAAAGGGACCCTAATTTTGACAACCACCCATATTACCTTATTTTGGGGGTCCTTATAATAAGGATCCTGCTACTTAGGGTACTATATATATACATATATATATATTCTATATTCGGTCCCCTATTTTCGGAAATTCCCATTTTTGGAATTCGGCCATAGCTGCGAAGGGCGCCGGGCTCGAGGTTCAGGATTTCAGACTCTCCGAGAAGTAGAGTAGGTAACCTTTAACCTTTGGGGGTAGTAGAATCCCTATGTGGGTTTAGGGTTTAGGGGTTTAGGGGTTTAGGGTTTAGGGTTAGTATAATCCCTATATAATCCTTGTACTATGAAAAAGGTTAACCTTTAGTTCCCCATGATACCCGACAAGTCGGCGCTTTCTCTGAGGATCCTGACCGTCTTTGAGACGCCCTCCTGGTGTGACAACGAGAATAGCTGCTTGCAAGAATCCAGAGACTCCAATATCCCTGAAATAAGGAATACTCTTTAGACTATAGTCGGGTCCCTAATATGATTTAAGGAGTATTCCTTACTTAAGGGATATTGGACTCTCCGGGAATCAGAGTCGCGAAAAGCCCAGTACAGCTTGGTTCAGTTATATACCGTGACATCAGACTGAAGATCCTCCTATTGGCACATATGCATAGAACTACCTATCATATACCCATGTTTGTTAGTATTGGTAATTGTTTGGGCCCCTTTTTTATGTTGATACATTTATTTCCTTCGCTGGCTTCTCTGTGAGTGTGCCTGCGGGATAAGGTCTTAGAGTCGGATGTAGGGGTTTAGGGTTTGGGATTTGGGGTTCAGGGTTGAATGGTTTTGGCGTCAGGGCTGTGTCATTGGTCTCGAGGCTTAGAGTGCCTTGTATTGAACTTGCAATGGGCGGTACTAGATTTTTCATGCGAGACATACTTTATTTATCCGAGTCGCAGGGCTGACTCGGGTCTTTGGCAAGCATATTGGCAACGGCATGCACGTGTACGAGCTACACGGCAATTTGCGGATGCCGAGAGACGTGAAGTGCTCGCTTTCAATAGAGCTGCCCTACACCTGCTAAATCTGGAATTCACATCTGCAAGTTGAAACCTTTGATCGGGCTGATAGCGCGTGTGTTACTTCAGGACGGATCAAAGGTCGAAATGGGTCGAACATAACAAGGAACATCTACCCTGAAACGGCGAACGGCTCCACGTCACTATGGCCAGCGGAAGCCTCCCTGGCTCTCAAAGTCAACGCCTGAAGCCCTCACACTCTGAGGCCCTTGGACCTAGCGTAGCGGCGTTAATAATTACCTGCACTATTTTGGGGTGGGGGGGTTCCTTATTATAATTATGGTATACTATACCCCCAAATCCTATTCCAATTATGAAGGCCCCTACAATGAACACTTCCGACCTAGGCTTCTTCAGTTGGATCAGTGCAGAAGAGCGCTGTTCTATAGAAGGTGTGGCACCTGTTTGGGTGCGACTGGGGTCACGGGGGCGTTGAGGGTGATTAGGGTAACCTCAGGATCCATGTACCCAAATAGTATATAAGTAGTCCCTATTATTAGGTACTTTGGATCCAAAGTATATACTATTTGGGTACATGGACCCTTAGGGGCAGGGAGTTGAGCTTTCGTCTTGCGTGGTGTGTGTGTGTATGCGGCCAGGGGAGTTGGAGATCCTGACACGTCAAGATGTCGTCGTAGCACCTGCAAGACGAAATCTCGGCCAGAACTCTCGCCCGAAGATGCCTGCATCCGGCACTCCGCAGCCACAACCATCTAACTTGACGACTGGCTTTTCTTTCTACACATCTTCACCCACCAAAATCTCCGAGCTGTGCGGACATGTCTGTTCCTCCGTAAAACCCCCAAAACCCGCAACTACCAAAGCACCCCGAGCCCAAAGCTGTTCAGCCCTTGAGGCAAAACAGTTTGAATCCCAATACGGCCCCTCAATAACGAGGCCATACAGTCCAAGAGTCTCCGATTACAAGTCTATGCCCGCAGCCCTAAACCCCAACGCGCCAAACCGTGCAGGGGTGCCAAGCAGCGACATCTTGCTCTCCAACGTTCCGTACATCCCGCCTGGGGTGGGCTGTCGGGGTTTGGAGTTGGGGTGCCGGGCTTAATGTAGGAACCTGATTAAGAAACCCTGGGTCTTTATTAGGGTTCCTTATATGAATCCTATTATTTTGGGGTTATAGGCCCAGGGTTTCTTAATCAGGTTCCTACATTATGGCGTTCATGGGGGGATGTTCGATATCTGGGGAATTGGGCCGTGCTTTTGTCCGGGATGAGACTCGAGGGTCCTTTCGTTGAGGGCATCTTACCGAGAGAGCCGTTTGCTGTTTGAGTCGTTCAAAATGATTGTGTCTTACCCTAAACCCCTAAACCCTGAACCCTAATGTTGAAGCTGCTCTGATCCCTAAGCGGTAGGGTTATAATTACCCCGAAAAGGCACCAAAAAGGGTCCTAATTAGGGTTTAGGGTTTAAGGGAGTCATCGGGGTTATTATGATACTTATAACTCTATAAACTAACTGCTTACTAAGTCCCCCGACCCTCCAAGCAGGTGGGTCTCATCGTTGAGACAGTGATCCTTTTCGTCATCGCCCGGAAGCTTTTGCTGGAGCGAGCTCTCCAGGCATCCGTGATTCTGCCCGGTTAAGGGGTTTAGGGGTTTTAGGGTTTGAGGGTTCAGGTTTAGGGTTATAAGGGGCCTCAATAATTGCCAATACTATGTTTTTTTTGCGGGGGTTCCTTTTTATAAGTATAGTATAATGGTCCCGAAAATCCTAGTCTAATTATTAAGGCCCCTAGAGTATGCCCAGAAAGTGCAGCAACCCACCTTAAGCACGAAAGTTCCCTTGAAGTTTAGACGTGTCATATGATTTCCGGCACATTGCATAATTTAGGGGATATTTAGGGGTATTGGGCTCTCTGAGATTTTAGGGCATTTTGGGGCTTGACCCTGAGCCGCAGGTTATACCTAAGAACGAACTGAGCAGGTTTGATCTGGGCCTTATCTGCTATGTGGGACAGTAAGCCGCTTACCTAGCGGCTCAGGTGAGCTAGTAAGTTGTACGCACTGGAAGCGAAGCAGAAGCTGCTAGGTATGACTTGGCTTCGAGCTTTTATCTTTTGGATGTGCCCAAGGATGCTTCGAGTAGGGTTTAGAGTTGTGAGGTATGGTTTTTTGCAGGGGCAGGACTGTACATGTGAGGCCTTGGAGAAAGTCTGAAGCTGGGGGGGTGCTTTTGTAGACTAGGTTCCCGAGTAGTACCCTTTGGTCCTTTCTATTTTAGGGTCCCCTTAGTAAAACCCAATAGTAGGAACCAGGGTACCCTTCTTACAAAGGGGCTACTCAGGAACCTAGTAGATCTTTAACCTAGTATACTCCCTATATAATCCTTGTATTATGAAAAAGGTTAACCTTTAGTTCCCCATGATACCCGACAAGTAGGATTACTAGGCCCTCCTCTAGTAGTTACCCTAAACCCTAAACCCTAAATCCTANATGAAAAAGGTTAACCTTTAGTTCCCCATGATACCCGACAAGTAGGATTACTAGGCCCTCCTCTAGTAGTTACCCTAAACCCTAAACCCTAAATCCTAAACCCTTAGATCTTTAAGGCTTTGCACCTAAACCCTAAACCCTAAGTTGAGCTTGTGGAGGTTTGCTGTGCGAGTAAGCCCTAAACCCTGGGTTCCCCCAAGCCAACTGCAATGATTAGGGCCCAAAAAATGCACTTAAGCAATAATAGGGATATCCCATATACCCCCCCCCCTATAAAAGGCTTATGCTTATATCCTTTTTGGGGTCCCTAGTGATTGAGCTGAACTTGGAGACACGGTTCGGGACGTTGGAGCCTGAGTTTGGGGCTGAGGGCTCAGTGTAGCATTGCAAGGGTTAGTGACAGTATGCTGCAGCATGTAATTTGGGGGCCGAAATATCTAGTGAGAGCCTGCTAACAAAGGTACTTGGACCCTTTGGGAGTAGGGTTGAGGTCTTTAGAACGTTATCAGCTGGATGGCAGAGGCCGGATTACCGTCGAAATCATAAACCATGAAGCCTGAAGCTGCCCCTGCATTCCAGGTGCTTCAATACCGGTTGTAACGTTTCAAAGAATGGTGTGTAACATTAAAACATGCATTGCAAGGGCTTCAATATCTAACGTCACAAAGTCTCATGTTTCGTCTCTCGCCAATCCCAAATGCCACGGAAATCTGCAGGTGCGCTACTTCAAGCCCATTGGCGTGGAGTATCATAGCATGTGGGTCATCCGCTTTGGCCTGGTGATGTGCATCTGGAAGTCAGTGGACATGTCACCGGGCGCGCAATCTTAGATTTCATGCAATCAGTCAGTCAGCCACCCAGCCAGCCAGATAATCAGTCACTTTGTATGTTTTCCTAAACCCCTAAACCCCTAAACCTTAAACCCTTTGTTTTGGGGTCCCTTTCTGCGAAAATGTCAGGGACCCCGACCCCCCCCCCCCCCCCCCNCCCCCCCAGCTCCCTTGGGTAGTTTGGGGGTCTAGGTACGGTGTAGTTGTTTGCAAAGGGTCTTGCTTGACTTATTAAAGAGGGTTCCAACCACGAAGGGCTGATTCATGATGGGTTCTGGATTTAGGAGCAGGAGGCATAGAAAAAGGCTTAAGTAGGTTAACTGTACTTGTGACCGCTACCCACCAATCCAGGCACTTCCCAACAGCTAGCCAGACACCTTCAAGTAAGGTTGAGCTTAAAACCCTCAAGCCCTACACCAGCCGTAAACCTTGAAGCCCAAGACCCTAAGCTCGCATCTCCCAGACCCGACACCGCAATCCCCTAAAGCCCTTACGTGGGCTAAAAGATAACGGACCCTAAACCCCAAACCCCAAACCCTAAACCCTAAACCCTATCCTTAAACCCTAAACCCTAAACCCCAAACCCTAAACCCGAAACCCTAAACCCTATCCTTAAACCCTAAACCCCAAACCCTAAACCCGAAACCCTAAACCCTAAACCCCTGTGGAGAAGATGTAAGTTCTCTGTCACGGCCACTGTCAGTGTAGGCCCCTTCCGAGAGGCGGGTAACTTCCTGCTGCTTTGCTCCCAGAGAGCCCAAGACAGCTTAATTAAGTAATATGGCTTAAATTTTATAGGGCTTCATATTATGATTTAAGCTATATTCCTGAATTCAGGGGTATTGGGCTCTCTGGGCTTGCGGAGCAGAGAAAGAAGCCATTGAAGTTGAAAAAAAACTCTGTCCCTAAACCCTAAACCCTAAACCCTAAACCCTAAGCCGTGGTCAACTCCTTCCCAGGCTCGCCTTTGCGATTTTTCGGATGACCTTCCGGACCGCCTTCATCGCCGCTTGCGCTGAGTTGAGCGTCCTCCCTTCGGGCTTCAGTTTGGGTTTAGGGGTTTGGGATCTTCGAGTTTCAGATATGGGCGTTTGGGATTTCGGATTTGCATGCGGGGTTTAGATGTAGGATCCTTTTTTTTTGTGATTCAGGAGGGTTAATTTCGGTTTTAGGGTTTGTTGTTTAGGTCGGCGGCTTGGGGTTTAGGGATTCAGGGAAGGCCATCTAAGGTTTTTGAATGTGGATAAGGTCAATTTAGACATTGAATTGGGGGTTTCTGGGAACTTCGAACCCGAGACCACCAAGGATCCTGAAGCTAGCAGCGATAGGGTTACGTGGTGTAGGGTTTACCTGGATGCCAAGAAATCTGCATTTTGAGGGTTCCTTGTTATGTTTTCCTTGTGTAAGCCCGCAAAAGGGTAGGTTATTTGGGGTTCAGGTGGAGTTTAGGGCCAAAAGGGTTTATCCTGCACGCATCGAACAAGAGTTGCCCCCGCGAAGGTTTAAGCTTTATGTGCTCTTTTGGGATTCGGATTGAAGGATGTGGGGTTCGGGATTGGAAAGCACAAGGCTTCTTGGCTTGGAGTTGATGGGCTCTAGCTTTGTCTTAGTAAAGCCTACTTGGAGGGTCGGGGGACAGTTTGTAGAGTTATAAGATGTTATAAGTATCGTAAACCCAAGAGGATCCCTGTCACAGTACTTGACTCTACTTGCTAACTACTTGTGCAGTCACCCGACCCTCCAAGCACAATCCAGACCGAGAAGTCAGGCTTGGCTAACCTAGAGCCTCCAACTACTATAGGGACTATAGGGGCCTTAATAATTGCCTATACTATTTTGAGGGCTCCTTATTACAATTAGACAATAATATACCCAGAAACCTTATTCTACCTGAGAGTACCCAGGAACTACCCTCTACTATACCCCAAATGCCCGCGAGAACGGACCATATCGGCGCTATTGAAGGGCCCTTGCAGGGGTCCTGCGAGCAGACAAACCCCTAAACTTTTGTGGCGTAATATAGGGACCTCAATAATATTAACCCCTATTTTAGGGGGTCCTTATTGTAAGTATAGTATCATGGGTCCCCAAACCCTATTCTAATTATTAAGGCCCCTATATTAGACAATCCTAGCATGAGTCTTGGTTGACTTTTGTTTGGCGTAGGAGCTCAGCACCCTCAACCACTGAACCCCTAAACACGAAAGCAAATGCTTAAACCTTAATCACACCCCTGAAGTCTAAATCGTAATACCTCAACCGCTGAAGCCCTCTACCCCAAACATCCCCCCAACCAAAGATCCTGAATTCAATCTATAACCGCAAATCCTAAACCCTAACACTCAAATCCCTGGTTGGTAGTAGGGTATGTGGGATTGCATCCCTGTGACAGTCCCTTAAGGTCCCTTATTATCGTCCCTACAAGCCATAAGCTGTAGACCTGCAAACTTACCCTAGACCCTAAAGCCCAAACTTCGAAACTGCAGCAAAATATACCCCGAAATCCTAAACTTCCCTGACACTCTAAGCCCAGACCCTAAACCCTAAACTCTAAGCCCTAAATCCTAAAGCCCTAGGCCCTAAAGTTAAGTACAGGCCAGAACCGGCTTCCTCGTGATGCTGCCCTCCGTGCGCCGCTTGGGCCATTGCGCTTCTCGGCCGGCTGTAGGTCTCTGAGGTTAAGGGTTTAGGGTTTAGGACTTATATATAGGGTTTAGGGTTTAGAACTTTCATATAGGGTTTAGGGTTTAGGACATATATATATATATATATCGTTTAGGGTTTAGGGTTTAGGGGTTTAGGGGTTTAGGGCTTGTTTAGAGTCAAGAGTGTGTTGCTTCGGAGTGGGGTCTATATAGTTTATAGTATACTGTGGTCTGCTATGGTAGATTAAGGAGTATATCTCTGAGTTTAGAGTTAAGAGGTAGGGACCAAAGAAGGACATAAGCATAAGCATGTTATAGGGATTTCCTTACCTTATTGGGTTTCATCCTAAGGCTTCAAGGGGGGTTATATGGCAGATCCCTATCCTAATTTTGCTTACGTGCTTCTTTGGGGACCTAAAGAGTGTAGTGCTTCGGAGTGCAGGGGTCCATATAGCTAGTTATTATAGTATATTGAGGTATGCTATAGTAGATTAAGGAGTATATTGTAGTATAGTAGAGTATGTTAGGGTGTAGTGCTTCGGAGTGTAGGGGTCACGGGTTGGAGGCCGGTTGAGGTCCGATGTGGGGAATGTAGGAACCTGATCAAGAAACCCTGGGCCTGTAACCCCAAAATAGTAGGATTCATATAAGGAACCCGAATAAAGGCCCAAGGTTTCTTAATCAGGTTCCTACATTATTATAGTACCCTTATCGATCCCTTATAGTAACCCCTATAGACCCCTTTAAAGGAACCCTAAGAAAAGGCCCAAGGTTTCTTCTTCAGGTTCCTACATGAGTGCTATGTCAGATTTCCGTTTTCGCACACAGGAAAAAATTTTGCGATGAGGAGCTCCAGGCACCGAACCCTAGAGCCTGAACTATACACCTTAAGCCGTAATCCCAAACTCGCAAAATCCTAAACAGGCCTTAGCGCTTTAGACTTCAAGTGGTGCTTCCGGGCTGTTGCAGAGTTGCACAAAGATTAAACACTAGATATCAATGATACCAGCTGCTGCTACTGCTGCAGCTACTGCTGTTGTTGCTGCTAAAGCCACGACGACGACTACGCGTATTGCGAGTGATCACAGCAATGATAGAAATGGGAGTTTCCGAAAATACGGGGTGCCTTATTTAGGGGTCCTTACAATAAGGATCCTACTATCTGGAGTACTATATTAGGGTCCCCTATTTTCGGAAACTCCCAAACCCTAAACCCTAAACCCTTAATAGAAACCCTATAGATGCCTTAAAGGAGCCCTTATGGTACCCTTTAAAGGAACCCTTAAAGGGTCCCCTATTTTCGGAAACTCCCAAATGCTAACTGAAGGGCTCAGATTTCGGTTTTGGTGGGCGACTACGATCAAGGATTATGGGTCTTGGGTCTAGATTCAGCGTATAGGCTGTAGGGTTCAGGGTTTAGGGTTTAGGATTTAGGGTTTCGGGTTTAGGGATTAGGATAGGGTTTAGGGTTTAGGGATTAGGATAGGGTGTAGGGGAGGGTTTAGCATTGCGGCTTGGGCATTTGGTGCAGTCAAGAGCTGTGATGGAGGGCCCAAGTGTTGACTGCACCGGGTTCCCAGAGAGCCCAATACCTCTAATTAAGGAATATACCTTAAATCATAATATTAAGCCCCCTATAACTTAAGCCATATTTCTTTATTAAGGGATATTGGGCTCTCTGGGGAAGGTCCACGGTCTCGACTGTCGACCGCATGTTCCTTACACCTAAATTCGAGAGCTCTGGAAAATAGCGGCTTGCAGCCTAAAAGCTCGTTTTGCAAACGCAAGCCACACCCCCCACGTCCTTAAGTCCTTAAGGCTTTACATCCCCCAAAGCCCTTCCTAACATGATGTTCCTGGCCAAATATACACCCTCCGGCACGACCACGAGCTCAGAAGCGTTGAAGGCCTGAGTAGTAGCGTAGGCAGCCCTTGTATAACCTTAAAGGTTACCATAGTTCCCCTAGGATACTGAGAAAGGAAGAAGCCCCCGGACTTCCTCGCTTCGGTCATGGTCGTATATAATATGCATATGTATGTGCTGCAATATCCCCCCAAGCCCCGTTCTAACTCTATTAAGCCTTATTAGTTCCGAGGTGATGTCGGTGATCGGCGAGTTCATGTCGATTGCTGCGCCTTGGCATCCCAAGCGTTGGCCCGAAGACGACAAGGAGAACCCGAGACCATTATACAGCTTCTATTGATGAGGCTATAAGGTGCCGGGATTTAAGACCCTCAAGGTTTAGGGCTTTAAAGGTTGGAGTGTCCGGTTCAAGGTCTGGTGTTTAGGGGTCAGGGTTCAGGATGCGTAACGTTTAGTTTATCCGTTTTCGGCCTATGCAATCCTGCCATGAATGAAAAGCCCAAACCCTGAACAGTTTCCAAGGCGAGGGATCGCAGCAACTAGGCTAAGCCTCCGGGGGAAACCCTCAAGTGCTGAAGCCTTTGAGCCTTCATCCCACACCCTAAAACTAACATCCCAAGAGCCCTTGAGCCTAGAGCCTAGACCCTGAACCCTAAAGCCTACAAGCTATACCGTTAAAGCTTAGACCCGGAAGACTAAACCATAGACCAAAACTCTCAACCGCAGAACCTCAAAACATAGGCCTTTGGCCTCTTTGCGAGTCAACACGAGACATCCCAGCATTGAGGAACACCCGATAACGCCGCAGCATAAGATAGAGATAATTAGCTGGGTTCTTGTTAAGGAATTTGATTTAGATTACCATAATAGGGATTTATAGTAAATAGTATGTTTTCCTTATTTTGGTAACTTAAATTCAATCCCTTAACAAGAACCCAGTTAGTGCTGGGGTTCCTTTCACGTTGGCTCTTTGGCATGGGGATACTTGGAGGATCATGGGACTTAGTAAGTAGGGCTAAAAGTACCTTATTTCGGGTTATAAGTAGACATAGCTATAGTTACCTTGCTTATAACCCTACTTACTAAGTCCCATGATCCTCTAAGTAAAGATGTTCCAACTGTCTTACTTGCACTTCTAGTGGGGATCCATGTATGACTCAGGGCTTCAAGGGTTATGGGCCTCTCTGGGCGATCAAGACTTGAGCGCATTCCGTGATTTCTGGAGAGTTGTTGACAACATGACAGTTGGTTTCCGTATGTCAGTAGAGTCCGAGGTTGAAGAGTAGTGGATTTGGGGTGTTGGGGTCCTCATCAATGCGAGTTCCAGGTCCCGAATTCGAAATTCTAAAGCCTAAGCCGTATAGTCAAGGTGATCTACGTTGGCACCGTCGTCTTTTTCGCCTGGATCTTCGTCACCATCTTCGACGATATCGAGGGCTACATCCACGGAATGCCCGTGAACAAAGGCCTTGACGCCTTCAGTACGCGACCTGGTTGCAACCAGTGGGGCCGTTCTACACCGGTACTCAGAGGGTATCACCCTACCCCTTGTTGAATTAGGCACATAAGCATAAGCATTTTATAGGGACATCCCTACCTTATTGGGCTTCATTATAAGGGGTTTATATGGGATATCCCTATCCTCATTTTTGCTTATGTGCTTTTTTGGGGCCCTATTTAAGGTGCCTAGTTTTATGGTTTAGGATCTGTTATTTAGAAAGGTGAGTAGCTTTGAAAAAGGGTAGAGTATGAGGGATTTACCCATAGGCCCCATGGTAGTTCCTTTTCGGGATTACCTTATAGGATTCTAAATATGAACCCCCCAAAGGGAACTACTGCGGGGCCTATGGGTAGCATATATCTACACAGATACATACACATACCAGTGCGTGTCTCCAGCCGTATCTCCTGGTTCTGGTGCATATCTCTGTATCTTTCTGTCTGTGTCTCAGTATGTCTAGAAATAAAGTAGAGTTTAGGGCCTAAAGTTCAGGGTGTAGGGGTTTAGAGTTCAGGGTTTAGGGTTTAGGGGATATGCGCTGATGCATGTTTAGCTGTTTACTTGATGACGCAGGCCAAGTGGTGAAAATTGTAGAGAGGCATTCCGATGCTACACGGTAGCTACATTATGCCGGAACAATTCTGTGCCCATGACTCTGTATATGTGCATGTGTGCATTCTTGCGTTCATGTACACTGAATGCACTGACTGTACACATTCGTACATGGATGCTGACATCTTGCGGTGCTTGCGTGCCCGTGGCTGAGAGTATGGGTGCATGCATCCAGTTTTCTAAATCGGCCAACTCTACTGTAAACCCTGACCCCATGATAGTGTCAGTTTCTAGCAGGTCCCTGAATACGATGTTCATTGCCGGCTCGACCGACGACTTCGTGGACTGCTTGCTGCCTTCGTACTCGACGACCCTTGGCACGGTGTATGTTTCGTTGGGTTTACTACTACAGCTTTGTGGTATCAGGGTGTCGACGTAATACTATCCCTGTATGGTCCCAAGTGTCCCAAGTATTTTGTATAATAATCCCTATATAAGTATACATATGCAAACTAGACCCCGGAACCCATTCTGAGTATTAAGGCCCCTATACTGGGGTTTAGGTTGAGGAGGAGGTAAGGTCGAGCCTGGGATGCAGGGCGCATACCTGAGAAAAACGGTTTAGGGGCTTAGGAGTTTAGGATTTGTATGGGAATGTAGGGTTGGGGGGTTATATAAGGGCTTGATACAGGTTTAGGGGTTTATGGGGTTAAATCCGCCACCTCTTGTTCAGAAAGCCGGGCCGCAGGTAGCCTTGCTGAGTTGGTGCATCGCCCAAATGCGTACTTGAGGTTGAAGGTTTAAGGGTTTGGCTTTGTATAGCGTTTAGGGCCAGTCCCTCTGATTTAGACTTGAAATCCAGGCAGTAAATTCCGAGCTCCGGGAGAACTGCCCAAACCTCTGAAATTCCCAAGACCTCGAACCCTAAGGCCCAAAACCCTATGGGCCCTACAACCCTAAACCCTACCTTAACCCCAAATAACTTTTTTTCCAGGACTTATATAAAGACATCATATTAGGGAACCCTAAAAAAGACAGGTTATGTGAGGTCTCGGTACATCCTACCTATAGTCTCCATTGTAGTTCCTTTTTTTGGTTAACCAGAAAATATATTATAGGATCCTAACCATAAAACTGGTTCACCAAAAAGGGAACTACGATGGAGACTATAGGTAAAGCCCAAAACTCCAGGTACCGGTCGAGTGGACTTCTTTGGCTGCTGTTCCTTGTCATCGTCCACGTCTTGCTTCTGAGACTCGGCAAGCCGTAAACCCGAGGGCTCTCACGGACTCATATAGAGTTTCATAAGGGTTTACTGCTTAGAGTTGCGTTCAGATGACAGCTTCAGAAAACAAGGAATCCCAACATAGACCTTGTGTTGCTAGTGATGCTAGTGCGAGGCTTACATTGAGGCTTTGCAAGTCCCGCAGGAGCCCACCAAAACCGTAGACCCTGAGCCCTCAAGCCTTACAGGAACCCTTCAAGGAATCCTGTTGTAGAGCTTTAAAGCATGGCTCTCGCAGCACCTGAGCCCCCCGCCCACCCGTGATGGTATGCCTTCGATCGTATGAAGCTCTCTGCTTCCTCTTTGTCGTGCAGCAGACTCCTTTTAGTTATCCCAAGGTGTCAATGGGTTTAGGGTGTAGAGTCGCTGCAGACGATACGGGCGGTGTTTAGAGGTTTAGGGTTGAGGGGCCATCGAAGCCTTCCCGAAGCTTTCTCGCTATTCCTAAACACCAAATGGGTAACTGTCAAAATCATGGTCCCTTTAGGGAACTCTATATAGTTCTACTCTTCATACGGTACTCTATAGTTGCGAACCCAGAAGGCACCCTAGTCTTGACACCCACCCAAATCCGGAGCGCCAAGCTATAAGGAACTAACAGACCCTAAACCCTCTATGCCCTTAAGCCCTAAACACTGAACCGTAAGCTAACTATTAAGGCCCCTATATGATAGTACCCTTCTAGTATCCCTTAGGATCCTTTAAAGGAAACCCTAAAAACCCTAAAACCCACCAAAGGAACTTGGTCCTTGACATGCTCGTGGCTGCGTACACGAAATACTCCGAGGAGCAGGAGGAGATGGCAGCTAGACTGAAGGTTAGTGAGGGTTCCTCTAAAGGGAACTACGGGCTTTAGGGTTTGGGTTTCCTTTAAAGGGATCTATAAGGGTACTACAAGGGTTCTTTCAAAGGGATCTACAAGGGTACTATACGGTTAGTCGGGTTTAGGGCTTAATATAGGGCGCCCTCAATGATTAGGATAGGGTTCGTTTCAAGGGTTCCTTAAAGGGGTTCTATAAGGGATCCATAATAATGTGGGAACCTGATTAAGAAACCCTGGCCCTATAACGCCAAAATTGTAGGATTCAGATAAGGAACCCTAATAAAGGCCTAAGATTTCTTAGTCAGGTTGCTACATTAGGGTTCTATATGAAGAATGAAGGTTAAGGGTTGGATCTGTAAGGGTTCCTTTAAAGGGGAGGAAGGGTTCCTGAAAGGGATCTACAAGGGGTTCCTTAAAGGGATCTACAATGGGGTTTAGGGTTTAGGGGTTTAGGGTTAAGGGGTGTAGGGGTGTAGGGGTTTAGGGGTTTAGAGTTTTGACGTTTTGACCTGGCATAAAGATCCTGCTGATCTCAGTCGCATCCTACACAGCAATCCATCAGTAGATTAAGAACAGTCAGTACTCTGGCGCACTTGAAGGATCAGGGGACTTAGAGGTACATGTTGTATGTATTCATGCATGTATGTAGGTATGTAGGTATGTATGTATCTATTAACATCTTTATAAACGAGAAAGTGAGTTAATGGACAGATAGATAGGTTGATATACGTAAAGGTCGTGTATGTGCATATACAGATACATTTTTTCATCTGTATTCATTAGTTCATGTAATGAGGCGATAGGTAGGTAGATAGATAGATAGATAATAGAACGATAGATAGAACGATAGATAGATCGATAGATAGGTACATAGAATGATAGAACGATAGTTCGATAGTTAGCTAGCCAGCTAGCGAGCCAGCCAGACAGATAGATAAGATAGGAACATGGGGCATGTCAGGCATGCCTGCCTCCCGATTTCAAGTTGCCTTCTGCAAGCTCGAAGCAAAGCAGCAAAGCCTGCTTCAACGTCCAAACTCAACACAAACATGCAAAGTTCATCTTTACGTCCAAAGAACACAGCCTCGATACTCCTGCACGTGAAGCATATCCTAAACCCTAAACCCTAAACCCTAAACCCTACAACCCTAACTAAACCCCTAAACCCTAAACCCTAAAACCCTAAACCGCATATCCTAAACTTCAGGTGACGGAAGAGAAGGTGCAAGGCATCCTCAACGTTTTTCGGCCCCTTGGCAGTCAGATTTAGTAGTTCAGTCTACCACAGTTACAGAAGCTTCCAGATTTACCGATAGTAATCCTTACCCAAAGGCCCCAAAGTAGTTCCTTTTTGAGATTACCTTATAGAATTCTAAATATGAACCCCCAAAAGTAACTACTTTGGGGCCTTTGGGTAGGGCTCCCCATTATGACACTACGATAACTTACCTGAAGAGCCCTGTTGAAAATATGATGACTCTCTGTGTTAGGTATTGTTTATGACTCATGTTCAGATTCAGGGCTTTTAGGGCTTTGTCATGTCAGCTGTGAGTTTTGAAGATCTGAGCGAACTTGAGGGGGGCGAGGCTAGGCTAGAGCGTTGGAGGTTGGAGAGCTCGAGAGATCAGGATGTAATAAAGGGGCCTAAATAACTACCATTCCTATTCTGGGGACTCCGTATTATACTTATAGTACGATGGGCCCCAAAGCCCTATTCTCAGTATTATTAAGGCCCCTATATTAGAGAGTTGGAGGATCAGGAAGTAGTATCCAGACTTTAGGGTTTAGAGTGCTGGGTTCGGGGATGTTTGGTGCCTATCCCTAAACCCCTAAACCCTAAACCCCCTAAACTCTAAACCTAAACCCTAAACCCCCTAAACCCTAAACCCTAAGCCCTGTTCTTGTACACTAGCCCCACGCTTCAGAGAACCAGTGCCAGAAATGTAAACCCTTGATTAAGAAGCCCTCCTTGTTCAGCACCTGGGCTTGAATCTGCCGCAATCTAGAGGGTACGATAAGGGATCTATCATAGGGTTCTATATATAGGGGCCTTAATAATTAGAATAAGGTTTTGGGGCCCTATCTACTGTACTTATAATAAAACACTCCAGCGGAAGCGCGACACAGACTCGCTCGACGCAGCCAAAGTCGTCAATGTCCGCTCTAGGCGTCCCCGGACCTGTTTTCACAACTCATCATCGCAAGCGCAAACCCTAAGCTCCTCAGACCATCCCCTATAGTAAGCCTGACAGAATCCATCGTATCAGCCCTTGTAGTCAGCTTTACAGATCCTACCCTAAACCCTAACCCTAAACCCCAGACCTAACCCTAAACCCTGAACCCTTGTAGCAACCCTTTTAGTAAGCCTTATAAGCCTTATAAGCCTTAAACCTTAAACCTTAACCCTAAACCCTGGTAGCAACCACTGTAAGTAAGCCTTGTAGATCCATCCCAAACCCTAAACCCTATGGCCATAACTCTAAACCCTAAACCCTAAACCATAACCCTAAACCCTAAACCCATAACTCTCAACCCTAAACCCTAAACCATAACCCTAAACCCTAAACCCTAAGCACTTTCTGCGGCTTGGTACCCAACCTCATAAGCGAGTTCAGGATTAGACTGGGTTGTTTGATTGCAAGGAGTTGATAGGTGGATATTGAGGTTGGGGCAACCAGGCTCCCTCGGAAGCGGAAGCGGGGTTTCGGACCCTTATGCAGACGGAAAAGGGCCCCCCCCCCCCCAAAAAAAAAAAACAAACCCTACATCCATCTTGATGCGAGCCGGATGCCCAAGGACAGTCTCCCGCGTTACCGGCTCGGAGGTCATCACTCGCCGCAGCCCGGTGAAGCAGTTTCAGTAGAGAAGCCTGCACCCCTAAACCCTAAACCCTATACCGACTTAGATTCCTCAGGGCTCTTCAGTATTATTTAGTACAGAAATTTCAACATATGCAAACTTTTTCCTCAGGGCTCCTCAGTGTCATTCTTCTCTAATGTACCCCTTTAACCTAGAAGTAGAGTAGGTAACCTTTAACCTTTTTTGGGGTAGTATAATCCCTATATAATCCTTGTATTATGAAAAAGGTTAACCTTTAGTTCCCCATGATACCCGGCAAGTAGGCTAATGTACTCCTTTAAACTCCGTTCCAATGATTACGGCCCCTGCAGTACGTACTAGGTCTGATTCAAGAGTTTAGTGTTAGAGGGTCTTGGGCTTTAAGGTTTGGGGCTTGAGCTTTAACATGTTATGGACGAAAATTAAAACTCGCCGCAAGGGGTCTTGAATTTGGGGTATGGGTCTGTTTGTTCACGGTCCGAATTATTTTATCAACCATAAGCCATAGAAGCCTTACTAAGCCCTCAACCCCAAACCCTGAATGAGATGAACCCCAAGGTTTAGGGCAGACAGTCGAGTCTTGGGGTTTCGGGTTTTTCCTGTTTTAGGGTTGAGGATTTTCGACATTGTAATCAGTGTGAGTGTGTTACTGCACTGTTATTAGAAAGACTTTACCCTAAACCCTAAACCCCTAAACCCTAAGCCACAGCCCTGAAACAGGCACTTTCATGGACTTCTGCGAGGAGTACAGCAAGTCCCCGGCAGTGCGGCCCATCACGGCAAACACGGCGGACATCATGCAGCTAGTTGTGAAGTTAAGTGGACCGGACGTTTAGTTTTCAGGACTTTACGAGTTTAGTCGAAGGTTCTGTAGTTTCAAATGTTATGGAACCCTTATCCAACCCGACAGAACCTCGACAGAGCCTCTGATGTGTTTCGCTCTCGGTCGCTCCAGCATCACCCAGCTCAATCCAGCCACCCAGCTCCCGGCAACCCCGATATGGGCGAGCATTCCCTGGTAGTCCCGAACATAATTCGATGGTTAAAATCAGCCCAGGCCGTTATGCTAATCACGAAGGTCGCTGTAGTACACCGCATACTTTGACTTAAGCGGGGAACGCGCTCCCCTTGAAGCCTTAAGTGCTGCAGACCCCCGCCCGGAATTTATGACATCCGAACCCAGACCCCCTTTGTAGATCTTCCCGGGGGTCTGGGAAGCCGTGAACACAGGTTCACCACTATGGATGAGGACAAGAGCGAGGAGCTTGAGAAGGCTCCCCGGGGGAGCCCTGAGGGGTCTGAGTGGAGGTGAAGGTTGGTGGGGTGATCGCAAAATGGGAGTTTCCGAAGATTAGGGGGTACCTTATTTGGGGGTCCTTATCATAAGGATCCTACTATTTAGGGTACTATATTAGGGTCCCCTATTTTCGGAAACTCCCAAAATGAGAGTCCTGATATAAGGCACCCTTAATCCTACCTACCCTCATCCCACCTTTTGAGGCCTCCAATGAATAGATGATAATCGTGATGTGCTCGTCTAGTCTACCAACCCCCAACACACCAGTCTTATCTAGGCCCCTTTATGGGCAGTTCTCTAGATCAGGGTCCCTTGTTACCCTTGTAAAAAAGGACCCTGAAAGGGACCCTGATTTGCAGAACTACCCCTGGTTGGAGTTTTAGGGCTCGGATTGGAGGAGTGATGCGGGTTCCCTCGAAACCCAGCAAAATCCATCCAGAACCCCCTCACCCTCGCTCCCGCAAGGACGAGTTTTTCGGCATTTGCGGTGTCATTCAGTGGCTTGGCGCGGGCATCATGCATGTGGGTAGTTCTCTAAAGTAGGGTCCCTGTTTAGGTCCCCGAAATAGTACGGCATCCTTATAAAAAATACCCGTAAAAGGGACCCTAATTAGAGAACTCCCCATGTGGGCTGTGTGCACAAGTACAAGGTGTGAGGATTAGGTCAACCGGTCAAGGTTTAGGGTTTAGGGTTTAGGCTTATAGGGTTTGGTGGTCAACCGGTCAAGGTTTAGGGTTTAGGCTTATAGGGTTTGGTACAGGGCTGCCTGGCTTGCTTCCTGGGCTTGGATTTGGGGTTGATCTTCGAGCATAGATCGGTTCCTGTGCTTTTTTAAATGAATTTCACATGTTCTGTGTCCAGTGAGCTATTTTTTAGATGCTGCTGGAGTTGTCTAGAGCTTGAACTCCAAGATCTGTGCTCTAACCCCAAAGCCCTCAGACTTAAGTCCTATACCAGATCCCGAACTCTTGAATCGCGTTGTCCCGCAAGCCAACATCACCGTCACCTTTACGAAGCTGGCAGGGTAGATGCGTAGGGTTTGGTGGCCCATAGCGATCTAAGTATGACAGCGGCCTTAGCCTAAAAGCCGAGCTACGAGCCCGCTTATCCTAGACGGTCGGCTGCTGCCAAAACGGCCGCTATCTCCGAAATTTCAAGTGCTTTTTCAAAGTCCAGACTTGCTCGAAGCATAGCCATACTTATGTCCGTCCTTCGAAGTCTCCCTGATCCCACCCTGAATCCAAATCCGACGCCCGATACTCCAAAACAAACCTTCCCGACTCCAAGGTATGACTTCTGGGCTGTGGAGACGGACTCTCCAGTCAAGAACGTCTTCCCGAAGCTATTTGCCTGCCTTTCGGGGCTTGGCGTGTACAACAAGGTCATGTTGCTGTAGCTATATCGTGACTAGAAGGGGATACGGATACTATTGCGAAGTACTCAGACCCCCCGTATGACTGCTGTTATTGTACTCGTTGCCACTCGTGCTGCCAATACCGTTCTTACAATTAATTTCCCGGGTTCTGGAGTGCCATACTTGAATCCTTTTTTGGGGAAAGAAACCAGTGTGGAATTAAAACTCATACATGTTTATATTTTTCTCCCTAATTACTTCAAGTCCAGTTGCGTTGGTGTCATGAACCAAAACCCGGGACCAAAATCTTGGTCTCTCAACAGCTTTACCAGGGAATCCAAGACCCCACGTGATTAACCCACAGGGTCCACATATACTCATATACTACCATTATGGAATTAGGTCCCAAGGGATCATCCTTGTTATGGTTTTGGGGGGACCTAATTCCACAATAGTAGTATAGCTCTAGGTAAAGGGTCATATCCTGCAATTTTGTACTTGCTGGATCTTGTGAATTTGTAAGTATAGGGGTATAAGTACCTTTATCAAGCATATAAGTATACATAGCTATAGTTAGCTTATTTGTAACTCTACTTTCTTAATCCCCTAAACCCTAAACCCCTGAAGAACCCTTGTAACACCCTCATAGAGCCCTTAAAGGAACCCTGACAGGAACCCTTAAGGGAACCCTACTTACTACGGTTGATGGACAAAATCCTGCATGACCCTAAGGACCCTAAACTATGGGAATTATGGTATATTCCTTATTATGGGTCATGCAGGATTTTGTCCATCAACCGTAGGTCCCCTCATCCTCTAAGTAGGGTTTCGGATTACAGGTAGTAGTAGGGTCCAAGGGCCTTGATGGATCAGTGGACTTAGCAAGGCCTCCAGGAACAGAGTTGCACGTATCATACTTGTTAGGGGTTTAGGGGTTTAGGGGTTTAGGGGTTTTAGGTTAAGGGTTGAGGGGTTTAGGGGTTTAGGGTTTTAGGGGTTTGGGGTTTAGGGTTTAGGGTATCATATCCACATGCAAGGTATGCATATCAGCAGCGCAGCGCCTCTACCGCAAATGCCGGGAGGTCTGCAGTAACATAAATAGCGGCATAGTGGCCGGCAAAAAGTATTCATGATATCCTCTTATCGTACCTACATAACTTAAGAACTTATGGTGCCAGGTGCTCCAAAACTTTGTTAAAATTTTCAATCTGTTAAGGCCCTATATAACAGTGTTCGTTTTCATCTCCTGCTTGCTAGCTAGACGACGCGACACCCTCAACGCTGAGGCTTTGGTCCAGTCCGCTTTTCGAGTGGTTCCGAAAGCAGGTGCGACGTGTGTCGGGCCAAGGGATCTGATGTTGGGTGCGGGTAATGTAGGAACCTGATTAAGAAACCCTGGGCCTTTTTGTAGGGTTCCTTTACAGGGGTCTATAAGGGTTACTATAAGGGGTCTAGAAGGGTACTATAATAATTTAGGAACCTGATTAAAAAACCCTGGGCCTATAACCCCAAAATAGTAGGATTCATGTAAGGAGCCCGAATAAAGGCCCAAGGTTTCTTAATCAGGTTCCTACAGTACAGCAAGATAAGTCTATGATGGTTCTGAAAGTCACTTGAAGTTGGGGGTTGTGGATGTTGGTATCTGCGGGTCTGGTGGCTGAGGATGAGGTGGAGACTTTGACGTTGTTTCCAGCGATTCTAGGGCTTACCTGCTTCCTCCAGAGCCTACGTTTTCAAGCGTCGTATCTCTGTTTTTCTTTTTGGTCATGAAAACTACGGTGCTTGTTTGCAGGGTGCAGGTGTGGGTCAGCCGGTGCGAGGTGCAGGAACTATGGGGCCTAAATAATTACCAATATTATTTTGGAGCTCCTTGTTAGAACTATGGTATACTATACCCCAAAACCTTACTCTAATTATTAAGCCCCCTATAGTATAAGGTTTCGGTCTAGGTACAGTACACGGTGCACCAAGCAAGCATGGCCTCAACATCCGGTACACCTTAGACGGCCTAAACCCTTGTCTCTGGGAGCCCAGGAGGTCTTGAACCCTAAACCGGAAAACTTGATACAAGCCCAATTCAAGCTTAGACCCCGAAGTGTAGTAGTCTCTTTGCAATCTTTACGACAGTTTTTTTCAATTATCCCGCGGCGGAGCTTCTGACAGTCCCGGACACCTCCGGCGAAAGACCCAAGGCTGAAACCTTGTTGCTGACTGCCTAACCCTGTATCTTTTCGGGTAGAACCAATCCTACACATAACCCAACATCATTGGGTATGCATGCCTGTCTGCATACATAAGGTATGTAAAATATGTAGCCTGTGCGAATACATATATGTGTAGATTTGTTCATGTGTCTGCTCATTTTTACTTGTGTTCTGTCTTTGTTCAGAGGACACTACCCAAGAGGGTCCATAAATACGACTATTGTGGAACTAGGTTGTCAAAGCCACAACAAGGATGGCCTTTTGGGACCTAATTCCATCATGGTAGTACATGTGGACCCTGTGGGTACTATTGTAATGTAGAAGGCTTAAACCCGAAAACCCTAAACCCAGACCCTAAGGGCCCAAGTACTCCCTATTAGAGAACGTTGGGTGCACTGCGGGTACCAACAACCATACATAACGACTACTAAACCCTAAACCCCGAACCCCTAAACCCCTAAACCCTAAACCCCGAACCCCTAAACCCCTAAACGCTAAACCCTAAACCCCGAAACCCCAAACCCCTAAACCCTCAACCCTTTAGGGAGAGAGCGCAGACCCCAAACCCAAAACCTGCTGGAATACGACAGCAGGTGGAAACGGGACAGTTCGACACCTTCATGAACTACGTGCTGGTTCTGAACTTGCTGCCTTCCTCAAGCCTTACAGAGCCTGTGAAGCTGACATTGTAAGAAGCCCGAAAGCCCTGCAATAGTATAGGGGCCTGTATAATTAGTGTGGAGCTTTGGGCGACATTATGGATATTTTACGGTACTCAAATTAAGAAACCCCAGCAACAGTATCAGTAATTGCTGGGCCCTCGTTCTTCTTATGATCCTGGACGAACCCCGTGCTACGTGGGCTATAAGAAGTTATAACTATAGTTGCCTTACTTATAAAGTCCCATGATCCTCTGACCCTAAATCCTAAACCCTATACACCCAAACCCTAAACCCCAAATCCTAAATCCTATAAACCCTAAATCCTAAATCCTAAACCCTATACCCTATAAACCCTAAACCCAAACCCCTATTGCAGCCCTTATCTTCCCAAACTCAGGCTGCTGGTGGTCTCAGAGACGGCCCGCCGCCACTTTTGTGGGTTTGGGCTATAGGGTCCAGGGTTTGGGGTTTCGGGTTTAGGGTTTGGGGTTTAGGGGGTTTAGGGTGTCGGGTGTAGGGTGTGGGATGAAGGTAGGTGGAGTAATCCCAAATAAGACTCCTGATATAAGGGATCCTGAATCCTACCTACCTTCATCCCACCTTTTGAGGTCTCCAGTTGATGGCTGGCCTTGGGGTTCATGGGATTGGTTTCGGGGTTCGAGGTGATGATCCCGGGATTAGGTTTAGGGTTTAGGGGTTTAGGGTTGAGGAGTTTAGGGTTCAAGGTTTAGCTGGGTTCTGGAGTACCCTACTTGAATACTTTTTTGGGGTACCTGTTCCTTTAAGGAGCCATTATGAAATAAAAGTCTATACTTTTTTCTCCCTGGTTACTTCAAAGTCCAGTTAGTGGGTTTATGGTTTAGTGGTATAGGGTTAGGGTTTAGGGTTAGAACTTGACATTTGTGGCTTTAAGGCCTTGCGGTTTTGGAAATCAGGGGCGGGCAGGGCTTTGGGCTTCAGGTTGGAGCAGCTGGAGAGGAGTAGCAGTCGCATCTCGGGTTTAGGGTTTAGGGTAAGAGTTTTATGGCATTACTGTGTGGTTTTATTTTCATTTTTCATAATTTAAAGATGATTCAGGATCCATACCTCATAATGATTTTCCGTTTAGGGTTCCGTCTAGGTTTCCGTTTAGCGTGCCGTTTAGGGTTTCGTTTAGGATTCGAGTCCGAACCCTAAAAATAGTGGCCCGAACCTTAATACAACACTGCCAATACTCAAGTAATTAATAGTCCGAACCCTGAAACAGTAATCCGAACGAAAATAGAAGGGTCATTGTTGAATAAAAACTGTTGAACCGACCTATATGATTTAGCGAATGTGCTCTTAGTGTTATGGGTTTCTCCTGAGTGGGTGGGTGGGTGGGTGGCTGAGTGTTATATCAAAACCGTAAATACAACTGTAATACTGCTCAATCCGGAGCTGGGGAACCCTAAACCCTAAACCGCCAAACCCCTGAACCCTAAATCCTTAACCCCTAAACCCCTAAACCTTAAACTCTAAACCCTAAGCTTTAAACCCCAAATCCGCACAGCCAGGCCTATGACCTCAACGGTTGGACCGAGGCTAAGCTGATGGAGAACATGGAGCCTCCTGGCCACGGTTTAGGGGTTGGGGTTTAGGAAGTTAGGAAGTCTTGGGAGGGTTTAGGGTGTAACGTTTAGGGTTTGGGAGTCGAGAGTCGATAGGGTTTAGCATTTAGGGTTTGAGAGTCGATAGGGTTTGGGGTTTAGGGTTTGGGAAGTCTTGGGAGCGTTTAGGATTTCGTGTCGGGGGTATGTGGTTTAGGGCTTAGGAAGTTTGGGGAAGGTTAAGGATTTAGGCTTTGGGGATTAGGATTTAAGGGTTTTTGTTGCTCGTGTGGCTTGGCTCCGAAGGATGCACTCCTGGGATTTAAGAGTTTCGGGTTTAGGGCGTAGGGCGTATGGGTTTAGGGTTGAGGGTTTTTGAGTCTTGGGACAGGGTGGAGGATTTAGGGTTTACAGTAAACTCCATAAAGTTGGAAACCGGATTAAGGCCAAATAGTGCTGGGATTCCCTATACATTACTCTTAAGGACTGAGGCTATTGGGTTTCCAACTTCTGGACTTCTACTGTAGGCTTTGGTTTGGATCAGGCTTCAGGATCTTGGCTTTGTGGTTGCCCTAATATGATTTAAGGTATATTCCTTAATTCCCTTATGGAACCCCTATAGATCCCCTTTGAGGAGCCCTTTTAGGAACCGGGTTCGTTTTGGATTGAAGGTTTAGGAGATTGGGCTTTGGAATTATACTGGGCTTTGGAGTACCATACTTTAATACTTTTTTCTTAAAGGAACCCTTATGAAATCAAAGTTCATACTTTTTCTCCCTGGTTACTTAAAAGCCCAGTATAGGTTTGGGAGCAGCGTTCAGGGTTTAGGTCTCCATGAACTTGTTGCTGGGAGTTCCGCTGAAATCACTCTTTAGTTTTGTTATAGCAGAAGTCCAAGGCATGAAACACAAGGTTATTTCCACGTTGGGCCAAACCCTAAACCCTAAACCCTGCCATATGCCTTTGAACATTTAAGGTTTAGGATTTGCGGATCAGGGCAGGGAGTCTGATTTCCAAGTTTTCTGCTAACTGCTTTAGAGAGCTTTTCTAGAGTCTTACAGGCTTTATTCGGTTGGAAGGTTTCTTGGGAAGGTTTCTTGACCGGCAGTTCACGGAATCTGAAGGGATAGCATTAATCACGATTCAGAGCCCAATGTCATGATGAGGAATGGAGCTCATCGCCGAAATGAGACCGACAACAGTCACTTTGGGACGATTGACGATGATAGGCGCAAGTACAAGCAATAAGAGAACGAGCTAGTCAGAGGGCTCCGGAAAGCCACCAAACTGCTAAACCCTGAACTCCCACCCAAACCCCTAAACCCCGAAGCTTGGACCCTAAAGCTCTGTGAACCCTTAAACGACTTAGGCTCTTCTTCTCCTTCATCTATCCTAAACCCGGAACCGCGGAACCCTAAACCATAAACCCTAACTGAGGCTGTTCTTCTCCTTCATCTACGTGGCCGAGGTTGGACTCACGCTTTGCGTCTACTCGTGGGGTGAGTATTGGAGCTCCCGCTCGAATCAGTTTGCATCTCGGTCATTCTTTAAGGCTTCATTTTTAAGGTTTTTTTGATATCCCTATCCTTACTTATTTCTGCTTATGTGCTTTTTTGGGCCCTAACTTAAGAGGGGTGTTTGGGGCGGGGCTTGAGGTTTCGTTTCGGGGGTTTAGGGTTTAGGGGTCTAGGGGTTGAGGGGCGTAGGTGTCTAGGGGTTGAGGGGCGTAGGGAAGTAGGAGGAGTCGTCCGTTCCTTTCGGGGGTCTGGGTGGTTTGCTTTCGTGGGAATGGCGCGCAAGGCCCGAGTCGATTCAAACTGAGCCCAAACCCTCAACAATTTAGGGCTTAGGGTTTTAGGGTTTAGGGCTTAGTGCCTAAATCCCCAACCCTGATGATACTCGAAGCCAAAAACTTTCGTAGAACCTTGAAAGGAGTCGGTAAAGGAACCCTTAACAGGACCCCTTGTTGAATCAACAGTTCCTCGGGCTCCAGTTGGCTAAATAATGGGATACTGGGTTGCCTGTTATATGAGTAGTAACCTACTATTCAAGTAACTGGAGCCCTTAACCCCAAACCCGAACCCTAAACCCGCCCTGCCGCCCTACCTATGTTAGTGTCATCCTAGCTTATAGTATCTGAAGCCCAAGGGGGTCACAACCAAGGACTTCATGACTACCTGGTTGCTGCTGGCAAGCTCACTCAGCTACGAGATCGCCGACACAGGCGGCAGGTTTATGGGGATTAGGGTTTAGGTTTAGGGTTTCGGGTCTCTGGGGATTACACCATGCAGACCTTATCCTCCACTCATATCAAGCACCACACCAAATTTTGGCTTGCTTTGCTAAGGTCACGAATCACCGCTGCGTCGTTTTGTGTTGGGAGTCCTACTTTCGAAATTAAGGGTCCAGGTGCCGAATAATCGTGCCGTAGTCCCCCAAATGCAAATGACAGCCTACATTACTACTGACCTAAACCCCGCTAACGAATTACTGAGCCTGTCGAACCACTCGAGCTATTCGGGCTAGCCTTAAACCCTAAAACCCTCAAGGCCCTAAAGGCTAAACCCTAAACCCTAAACCCTAGAAGCTAAACCCTAAAATCCTAAAACCCTAAACCCTAAAACCCTAGACCCTACACCCCTGGGGTCTCTTTTGGCGTCCTTTGATATCCCCAAGCTTTTAGAGCTTAGGATTTATGGTTAAGGGGATATGGGCTTCGGGTTTAGGGACTTTAGGATTTAGGGAGAGGGTTTGGGATTTAGGGTTTAAGGTAAGGGGTTTCGGATCGTCAGCTTTGGTGCAGATTCACCATGCGATGCCTCCAGTCGCTCGTGCAGTTCCTTTCGTTGTTGTCCTTTGTTTCCTTGATTTAGAGTCGCATCGCTGGAAAATGGCTACCCGGAAAGGGAACTACAACAGAGACTTTAGGTGCCCGGCAATGAGTCAGTGACGATGATGATGACAAAACGAGCCATCATTTTGCTTATCCGTGCTCGTAGCAAGTACAAAGGCAGTTTCTTCAAGCCGCAAGCATGGGACCTCTGACTCTTTAAGGCATGCGATGTCCGGGGTCGAATATAGAAGCCAGAATAATTACCAATATCTTTCCTTCAGGCTCCTTATTTGCAGTAATTAAAACTCACCCCCACATCCCTATCGCCGTCAAGAAAGCCACCCGATTTGATTGCCAGCTGTCCGTGAGCAGTGCAGGCGGTGCCAACGTGAAAAAGTGCCGTGGACTCCAAGCGGGAAGGTTTGACGATTTAGGTTTCGCAAAGATTCCAAAACCTGTAGATTAAGGTGCATACCTTCAGGCATAGGGGGAAATCATGATTATGATCTAAGACGAAGCCCTAAAACCTAAACCGTCCTTGATTAAGGGGTTTTGGAGTCTTTGGGTTCGCGCGCGCGGGGGCTGTGTGGATTGCATCAAGCTTTGACGCATAGATTGTCTGCTTTGCTTGGAGGAGCATTGGACTTAGTAAGTAGGGTTATAGGTGCCCTAACTGGGGTTATAAGTAATTACAGTAGATATAACTATCGTTACATTACTTATAACCCTACTTACTAAATCCTATGATCCTCTAAGTGAGCGTGGGCTTCATGAGTTTCAAGGACCTGCCGCGCACGTGTGCGCATCGCTCTAATTTCTTGCATCCCTCTGTCTTCTATAAGAAGAGATCGACAGAGCTACAGAGAATTATTTAATTATGGGGCATTAGATAACCCAGAAGCCTGAGTGATTAATAATGCTATTGCTTAGGGTGTTTTCATTGATACGAATACCTTTTAATTTTACGACAAAGCGCTACTCTAATTACTAAGACACGCACATACATGTACATATATGTACACGTGTATATATATATGTAGATATATATATATATATGTAACACGTACCTTGCATGTAACACACACATATATATATATGTATGTATGTATGTATGTATACATGCACGCATGCATGCACGCACGCACGCACGCATGCATGCATGCATGCATGCATGCATGCATGCATGCATGCATACATAGATACATGCATGCATACATACATACATGCAACACACATAGGTACATAGATACATAGATACACATGCGTCGGTGTTGTATGTATGTACGTATGTATGTATGTACGTATGTATGTATGTATTTATGTATTTATGTATTTATGTATGTTTCTATATGTAATGTATGTATGTTTCTATGTATGTATATGTATGTGTATGTGTATATGTCTGTGCGTTTATATAGATATACACATTTATATTACGATCTTTCGCACAATGACTGCTAATTATTAGCGGCGCCGCTCTGGTTTGATGAAAGCGGTATGAAGGCCCCCTACCCCCCCCCCCCCCCCTCCGTACGAGGCCTCGGTGGGGGTGCTTTCCCCTTCCCCGGTGGGTGGGGGTTTGGGGGTGGGTTTGGGGGTGGGGGGGGTTTGGTGTTTGTGGGNTTTTTAACTTTTTCGCCCAAAGTACGCAATATATTACAGGGCCCCCTCTTGGTTTTGGAAAGACAGGAGAAACCCCCCTCCCCCCCCCCCCCCCCTTGGTAAGAGTCCTGATGGTGAGAGCTTTTCCCTTTGCCAGTGTATGGGGGTTTAGGGTTAGGTTTAGGGTTTAGGGGGTTTTGGGTTTTAGGGTTTGCGGTTTATAAGGTTTAGGGCTTAGGAGTTAGAGTTACGGCTTGGCTTGAGGGTTTAGGGTGTTTGAGGTTGGGATTTGGGCTCGGGTTCGGGCTATACCTTAACCCTGAATAACCTACTACGCTTTTAGGGTTCCTTATTATGATTTCCTTATATAAGTCCTTAAAAAGGTAGGGTTAAGGTAGGGTTTAGGGTTTGCAGTGTGCAGCCTCGAGGGTTTACGGATTTCGTCATTCTGATTTAGAGGTTTCAGTAAGCAAAGAGTCCATAGAATAAAGCCCACGACGAGGTATCCAGCCATTCCATGCGGCAAGATATCGCATTTTTCAAGATCTCTGTTGATGCATCCTTCAATGGGTGTGTTTAGGGGAGCGGGAGAGTCTTCAACCCCAGAATGTGCAACAGACACTGCGGAGTCGGCTTCCGGTAGTTTCAACAAGTAGGCAGTGATTCGAACCCTGGTTAGACCATAAACCTTCCCGCGTGATCTCAGTCGAAACCCTAGAACCAAGCCGCAACATCCTAAACCTGAGCTCCCTGAATCCATAGCCCTCTAGCCCGACAAATCCTCAAACCTGAAACCCTTCAGCCAGGGCCAGGAATCCTTGAGGAGAAGCCTGTTGGGCTGAGGGTTGTGAGCTTCTTCTATGTATCCAGGTTTGGCGTTGCATTTTTGTCATGACACTTACGAGTAACGGAATACGCAGACAAACATGATGGCGATTCTTCGAGCTGTACTTGTCTCTCCTGACGCGGTGCCGTTCAGCGTGTGAGCAAGGTCGGAACCAACACCCCAGCATGTAACTTTTCAGGACTTTTTCAGGCTTGGCGTTATCGTTTTGCAGGTTCCAGCCCTCCCTTTTCCTTCAGATTTATTATGTCACCGACCCAGCCTCATGATTCGAGAATCATGGGAAAAAGTGGCCCGGCGAGTACTGCTATAAGGAGGATAGTAATAGTTGATTGAGGGACTCTTAAGGCCCTAACTTCCCTGATCCGTTGGTCATCCTAACGTCCCAAGCCTAAACTCCAACATAGCTCTTGCGGGAGCCGGGACCGTCGCAACCTCCAGGAACTGGGCCAAATCAGGAAAACTACAAGTTAGTTATACGTGCTGCCCAAACAAGGGCTGGTGTTCATAAGCTTTGAAGCAGAGCGCTGGGCACCCACAGAGCGCCAAAACTTCCAGTCCTTTATATATACAGCAACATAGCGGCGTTCAGAGGTCGTGGGGCCTCCAACCCTCTAGACTCCCATAACTTGCGCTCGTGCAAAACTGCACAAGATGCACTTGGTGAGCTTGTACCGTAGAAAGACTGACAGCTGGCATGGGGTGGGTCGTTTCCGGACTGGGTGCTCAAAGGTTATTTTCAATATAGTCGTGAGCAACTTGTTTCAACGATGTCGAGAGATGTTGCTGATGGTGGAAATGTATCATCACTTCAACCGGCCGGGGGAAGCAATGTATCGCAACCGTTCTTGTAGCTTTGGGACGGCCATCAGGCCACGGAGCCCGATGTCAATTGTTGTGTTTCCCCACGGCGCATCCTCGTCAATAGGGCTGTAACATCCTGAAAAACCGTGGAGTGATAAATCTGCATTTCGGTCGCACAACTGGCCGACGACGTTTTCTGGCGTGATGCTCGAGAACCTGTTTCCCCGAGAGCATGCGGATAGCAGCGTTTTGTGGATCTGGTCGATGGTCTGCAAACAACGACGCGGGCCGAGGATGTGTTGTGCTGCGGCATGAAGAACACTAAGCGAAGGGGTTGCGTCCGAGTTGTCTGCATTCGACTATTCCATCGCGGCCAATCCGGATTCCAGTCGTGATGAAAAGATGTTTCAGATGATTCTCAAGTTTCATCGTCGTGATATAAATTTACGCAAATCGGCATTGAAACTCTGTTAGTTAATGCTTCCATGTGCAAGAACTTGTACGCTTTGTCGATTTCGATCCGTATCTTTACAGTCAATATAGTACATGCTGGCAGCTCCAACTTGGTGACCGTGGACCCGGAGCCTCCCCTGTAGCATAAAACTTTGTGTCACCACAATAACGTACCGCTCTCGAGCTTTAGTGCAAGTGTCTACAGTTCGTGCTTTGCTGTCAGCTCGGAACTCTTCGTTTGTGGAATTTCGCGCGTCTAAGCATTGTCAGATTTCCCCTGAGGATCCAGAAACACACTGTTTTAGGGGTTAGACCTTCTAATTAAGGGGTCATAACCTGCTATTTTGTAGGGTTTGGGATACAGGCATTGCCATTGCCACGCCAAAGGTACATGAATATCATGCGCCTGCTGCGGCTCTTGCGCGTGGTGAAGCAGCTAAAACGGTTGAAGGCCGTGCAGCTGCTTGGAGAAAACAAGCATGAATGTAGGCAATTGTTCATACATCAAGAATTTAGTGATGATATATCAATAGTTTACTAAAGGTTTCTTTCGTTTCGTTGCTTGCAGTACTCCGGCTGAGAATGTAGGCCGAGATGAGCTAGTAACACTAACACCAATTGCAATAGCACAATCAGCATCAGTGATATATATATATATATATATATGTATACATACATACATATATATATACCTATATATACATATATAATTATATATATATATACATACATACATATATATATATATATATACATATTTTGTATTTCGATACTGCTGCCGGCAAAGGACCTACACCCAAAACCCGACATCCGAAACCCTTTGGAACACCAAAGCTTGGAAGGCTTAAAGCCGATCGAGCCAACCATGAAGCGCTTTGAGCCCGAAGCCCTAACATATCAAATAGTGCCCGACGCACTATGGTAAAGACCCCAAAGGTCCGAAAACGAACCTGGAGCATACCAGAAAGAACGAGTCTTTAGGGATTTTGGGGCAGGTGCACAACCAGGATTTCTAAGTCAGAGATTGAAAGATCTTTCACCCTAGATTTGAAGGCATACCTACACCCTCAACCCCTAAACCCCTACATCCTAAACAATCGTGAATTCAGGTGTTTTGCAGCCTCAGTGCTCCAAGGTTCATGATCGAAACCATTACGAAGCTGATCATGGCCTCACAAGAGCGACTCAGCTGCGGTTCAGGGCCCGTTTAGGGTTTACCCTAAGGCTCCATGTACCCATCTAGAATATACTTAGGCCTTAAAGTACCTATATAGGGAGCCCTTTACGGCTGAAGTATCTACTATAAAGGTACATGGAGCCTTTGGATTAGGGATTGGCTGGTATGGGAATTGTGGGCTTTAGGGCAGGGTTTACGGGTGGCTTGTTTTTTTTTGTTCAGGGGCTTGCGGCTTCGGGCATGAAACCCTCAGCTGCTTGCACGGCCCTTAGTATTTACAACACCGTTTTGGTGGGGTGTCTTACAAGTTATGATATATATGCAATTAAAGCAATTTCCTGTAATCAAGTGTATTTGTATTGCTTCAGTCTTCTACATACGACTTTCGGTGTCGCAATTCCTGGCATCCTAAAACCTAAACCTGAAATCCAAGCATGTTGCTACAGGAGGGCTTTTATTGATTATACTAGTTTCAACTCTTTGGTCTCCCAGTACTACGGTTGATGGACAAAATCCTGCATGACCCATACTAAGGAATATACCATAATTCCCATAGTTTAGGGTCCTTAGGGTCATGCAGGATTTTGTCCATCAACCGTATCCTCTTGCCCTTTTGTATTCTGGGGTCTCCTCACAAATCCCGGGTACTCCTTCTACTGTTAAGGGCTCAGGGGCCACTGGACTCTCGTTTGTTGCGCGGTCTCCAGAGCTTTGGGGTCAGGATCCCTGGCTTCCGCCCATCGCTGAGAACCAAAGTTAGGCTTTAGGGTTCAGACCTGATCGGGTTTACGATTTATGGGGTTCAGGCTTTACGGGTTCAGGATTTGGGGTTTGGGGTTCAAGGTAGCCTTGGGATCGCGTTTTTCGGTTTGATTGTTATGTTGTTTCTCTTCTGTGCTCGACTCTCTCATTGGCGACAGGGTAGGGTCCGTGACATGGTAGCCGAGCTTAATATCTACACCTCTACGAGGCAACACCCGAAGGCCAGACGCTTCCACCCCAACCCAGCAACCGAAAACCCCTCCAACTCTAAGCCTTCAAGCGCCCTAAGCCACTTCTCCTTATCATCGAATACGACGCCTCTTTAACCGACGCGGTGGAGGGTGGAGAGAAAGGGAGCTTGAAGAAAACGAGCCTTATCCCTAGCCTCAAGCTGAAGCAATCTACCATAGGGGCCGACATAATTAATTATCAACACAATTTTGGGGCTTCCTTGCTTCCTTGTTGGAATTATAGTATAATGGGCCCCAGAACCCTGTTCTAATTATTAAGGCCCCTACATTATATATAGAACCCTATCATCGATCCCTTATAGAACCCTTTAAGGGAACCCTTATATTACAGGAGCCCACTTCTTCCCCTTGCCTGTAAAGCTTGCGGGTGCATGGAACCCGGAGCTGGCCGGAGAGGCTGAAACACTTGAGCCCCAAATTGCTCGGAACCCTGAAACCCTAATCTTACCTTTTTGGGACGTGGAAAGCAAGGCTATGTGTATAAGATTGCGTGAGTATATCTAAAAACAGAGAGAGAGAGAGAGGCGGTTTCAGAGAGACTGTGAGAGTACCGAATGGCAAAGAGAGTCAGATGGTGCATTCGAGGATTCCCAGCAAGCTTGCACATGCAGAAGCCGAGGATTCTCATCTTACTTGGCGTTGTAATCTTCTTCTTCTCGACACTGGCGATGCACCTGCACCTCAGCTGCCATGCATTAAACCCTAAACCCTAAACCGTTTCGGGTGTAGGCAAGGGGGTTGGCGAGCGGACTTAAAGGGTTCAAGGCATTTCGGCTCAGAGTTCTGGGGTGTATGGGCTTTCGAGCTAGGGGGCTATGAAGGTAGTTGAGGGCTAAGTGGCCCAGGCTAGATTCACCGGATTTTAAATAATTCAAATAAATTAAAATTGGTTGATTTTAAGTGTTTCAATTGTCGGTTGCCTGCTTGATGAGCCTTCAAGAACCCACGCCAAGGCTTTGAAGGCTTGCGGTTGGTTTTGTAGTTGAGGTAGTGCCAAGACTTCTCGGCACCAACAATGGCCCAGCACAGCGGAAGATTGTCACGCAAAGAACGGAATGGCTTCAACTGCCGCAATACCACTAAACAGAACCAGAAAAACATCCCACCATTCATAACCCTGTAGACCAGATGCACGCACAAGGATCTTTTGTCCCTTGGCTTCGTCAGAGGGTAAAGCCTCCGGGGATGTAGTTCCGAAGCGAAGTTTTCAACCAACAACATCAACTCCAAGTTCGCACTGCCTTAGACACTGAGACTAAGCCTACCGCCCCACCAAGCCGGAAAGCCTCATTCGGGCTTCAACCCCTCCCAAAACCCGAAGCGTTTGAAACAAAAGAAGCACCACCTCTGAGAGTCTTCAACCCCAAATATATATATATATATATATATATGTATACACACACCCTACCACCTAAGTCTGAGATTCTGAGGTAGACCCTAAACCCTAAACCCCAAAGCCAGGTGGGGGGGCACCCTGTACAAGTCGCACCCGGCGCTGGAAGGCACCGAGTTCCTCGGCAGCAGCGGGGCTCAGGGATGAAGGCCATGGTTTCAGGATTATTTTGCCAGTTTAGGGCATTCTTGGGTGTCAGTAAGTATTCCAAAATATGAGTGGTTGCTGATCGGCAGCCTCGAAGTGCTGGCACAGCTGATGGCTGAGGTATGCGGAGCAAGACATGTTCGTCTTAAACTTCAATGCCCCTTGGTGTTTGATCTGAGGGATGTGGCTGTAACTTGTTGGTCGCTTTTCCCGAGATTGAGTCTTCACATGTGCAGATACGGCGTGGTTTGAGGCATGGAGGTGGTTAGGGATGTGATGTGATGTTGGGATTCGCCCTAAACCCCAAAACCCCCTCAGGGGCACTGAGACCAAACGTAGACCTATGAGGCCGAACCTGGAAAGCTTACGCCCTTACTTAGAGGATCATGGGACTTAGTAAGTAGGGTTATAAGTAATTGAGGCAACTATAGTTATATCTACTTAGAACCCTAATTAAGGTACTTCTAATCCTACTTACTAAGTCCCATGATCCTCTAAGTAGTGTGTACAACCCGGCGGAGCGGTTCGACGCTTCGTCATGTTGCATACTTGAACACTCCAGGGCCTACTTACAGAGCATTCTTTGGGTTGAGGGTTTGGGTTATGGGTTTGGGTTTTCGGGTTTAGGGTTTAGGGTTTGTTGAGGGTTTGGGTTTTAGTTAAAAATTTAAAGTTTGCTAGGGCTTGGGGGCTCAAGGTGTCGGATGAACCCTGAAGCCAAAGCGTTGCCAGGTTTTTGGGTCTTGCTCTGAAGAAAGTATGGGATGTGGAGCCCATAAGAAGAACTTAGTAGCTGACTGGATACACTTGGCACTTTTTGGGATAATATTACCCACTATGAAGCTAAAAGTGTACACTTTGGGGGGGTTATGAATTCAGCAACTAGGATGGGATGTGGAGCCCATAAGAAGAAGATTTGCTGTTGAAGATCAGCACTTACGCTCAGACCTCGACCACCCAACGAGCCAGATACCCAAGAATGAAGCAGTACTGTCACGGCTTCTTAGAGAGTTCCTTCTGCAGCTTGCGAAAACTGCGGTTCCTGGGTATGAGATGTCGTCAGTTCAGGTCAAACCCTAAACTACCCCCTTAAACGGCAAGGAGAACAAGGGCAATGGCGGCAAGGACAAAGGAAGCAAGCAGGACAAAGGAAACAAGCCCAGTAGCAGCAGCAGCAAGCCCAGTACCAAGCCGGATGACAGCAAGAAGAAGCGGAAGCTGGAAGAGAACTGGGCTGATGGCTTCGAGCAGGCGGCGGACGATGCCGCCGAAGAACAACCGGAGGAAGAGGTGCCAACGGACGACGAGTTGATCCAGATGGAGGAGCCGCCGGTGAAAGGACAGAAAGATGCCGATACCATGGACAGGTGCAAGAGGAACAAATTCTTGGCCCTACTCCGGGATGGCAGTACACACTGCTTCCAAAGAGGGCCATGCAGTCGACGGCATCCCGAACTCAAATGCGCTTCTACTCGCCATACAAACGATGCAGTGCTGCTTTGTATCCCAAGGGTTTCCCAGAGAGCCCAATACCCCTTAATTAAGGAAATTCAGCCTAAATCATAATATGAAGCCCTTTATAATTAAGCCATATATTCCCTAATTCCCTTATAGAACCCCTTAGATCCCTTTAAAGAGCCCTTTGAGGAACCCCTAGGCCTTAAGCCATCTTCCTTAATTGAGGGGTATTGGGCTCGCTGGGTTTAGGGTTTAGAGCCAGGGGCTCCTCCCCTCCAGATATGGGGATGCAGAGTTACATATGGGTGGTTGTCAAAATTAGGGTCCCTTTTTGGGTCCTTAATTTAATACGGCACCTATCTTTTAGGGTACCCAAAAAGGGACCCTAATTTTGACAACCACCCATATCATATGCTCCGTAACCTACTATTTTGGGTAGTTGTGAAAATTATGGCCCCCTTGTTGGGGCACCCTAAATATGGAGGGCCTATTTTTGCAGCCATTATTTTTTTGCACCTGTGGCCGTTTTTTTTTTTTTTTTTTTTCTCGCGTGTTTGTTATGAATAGTAATAGTAATAGTAATAGTAATAGTAGTAGCAATAGTAATAGTAATAGTAATAGTAATAGTAATAGTAATAGTAATA